>WHYT01016232.1:371606-410568 GCA_009806455.1 Tetrax tetrax
CTAATTTAAAGTATTTACATTTATTGCTAGAAAACAATACTGCCATTCAGGAATATGCCTAAAAACACTGGGATTAATTTTTGTCTATATTCTAGCAGAATGTCTCCAGCAGAAGAGTGCAATGGGCAATTTTGGGACCCCCTTTTGAAAGTATTCTTCAAAGTAAAAAAAAAAAAGTAAATGCCTTCTGTTTCCTTATGCACCTTGTAGGCCCTTACTGTTAGACTGATTGAAAGTGCATGAACATTTAGATTTAACACGAAGCTCAGAAAAGATGCAGAGATGTAAAGCCACCTTTGTGCTGAGCTTCAGATCCTTTTCTGGTCCTACTCTGTTCAGGGATTAGGCAAACTGGGCAATAAGGACCTCTACATTGCAAACTCTTCTGAAGGGTCACAAGGAAATTAGTGCAATCATGTGCTTTGTGCTTTGCATGGCTCACAAATCAGACGGTGAAAACCCGACAGTCATTTTCACTTTATGTATCTGATTTGCCATGCAGAACTTGCTATTTAGGTAATGGAATTTCAAAATATAAGGAGAAGCTGTTGCTTCTTTAAAAAATGATTTATCCTTTTGCTTATTTAAACATTTTTAGCAGCATGTATGTTTGGGATTAAGAGTAGGCAGGTATGGCAGGTATCCTGCCTGATCACTGGATCGCACTTCAGAAGGTGGGTTTTCTGGAAGACCAGTGTTGTATCTACCAGCTGGCTTTATGCTGGCTTCGTGTCTCCTAGGGCATTAGATGCCCAAGTATAGGTGCCTGAGTTGCTGTCATAGTGTTTATGACACCTGCAGGTTATAAAGAGAAATCTATTTATTGTCTGCTTAAGCTATTTATTGTCAATGGTATCTGTAACCAGATAGAAGTAATTATGTGATAGGTTTTTTAAAATGTATTCCTATGGCAGAAAAACTTAATATTTAATCTTTCTACTGGTGATGATCCTCTAACCTGTTTTCAGAGGAAAAAAAACTCCAGAGTTTGCTTAAGGGCTACAAGTCAGATCCATGTGTGTTAAGATAGCCTTCTAGTGATATAAAAGTCTAACAAAGAAGCTATATTTTTTAACTTAAACACTGATTTTCCTATTTTAAAAAGAATTTATGCCAACAAAATACAGCCACATTATTGCCGGCTTGATATGGTAATTTCTACTGCAGTGCAAGGTATTACCTGATGTGATTATGTAAATACCTACAACCTACCAATGAAAAATGATACTGTGATGTGATCTTGAATTATATGTGCTGTCTCTGTTGTAAAGAAAACTTGGATTTTAAAAAAGACCCTCTCTCTGGCAGCAGGGGAAGGGGAGGTTCCTGGAACTTCCTTTTTAAATTCAATGATGAAATTGATTGAAAGATTGACGCAGGCTTTGTGATGCTGGTGAACTGACCTGGTTTTTGGCTACCTCTTTTGCTTTCTGGTAAACCAATCTTTGAGGTTGGTTGAATCTCCTAAGTATGCTTTTAAAATTTGTACTTTTAGGCATGGGAGCTTTTGGTGTTTTGTAAAACTGCTTTTGATTACTGGACTTAGCGTTGTGATTCTACTTTTAATCTATACATTTTAAGAACAAATGTCAACATTACTGATGTGCTCTTAATGAAATTGTCTCCTAAATAAATGCTTCCTCTTCTTAGAAGCCTATATAAGGCATAAAATGGTTCTATTTTGTTTTTATATGGAGAAGGGGGGGAAAGTCACATAAAGTCAAGCTCTGCAGCAAACTTTGCGTGATCTTATGCCCACTGGGGTCAAAAAGATACCCTACAGATGTCAGGATCTGCTCACAGAGAGCTTATTGAAAGCTTTGGAGCTTTGCTTTCCACAGTCTCTCCCTTCTCTTCTGTGGAAAAAGTGCAACCTCCTGCAACGTGGGCTTTGTTAGGTGATGAAAAGAATGGATTGTTGGAAGACCTTTGTTAAAATCGTAGGATCATAGAATAGTTTGTGTTGGAAGGGACCTTTAAACATCATCTAGTCCAATCCCCCTGCAAGGAGCAGGGCCATCTCCAACCAGATCAGGTTGCTTAGAGCCTGGTCCAACCTGGTCTTGAATGTTTCCAGGGATGGGGCATCCACCACCTCTCTGGGCAACCTATTTCAGTGTTTCACCACCCTCATAATAAAAAAATTCTTCCTTATATCTAGTCTGAGCCTTCCCTCTTTTAGTTTAAAACCATTACCCCTTGTCCTGTAGCTACAGGCCTTACTAAGAAGTCCATTTCTGTCTTTCTTAGAAGCCCTCTTTATGTACTGAAAGGCTGCGATAAGGTCTTCCTGGAGCCTTCTCATCTCTAGGCTAACCAACCCCAAATCTTTCAGTCTGTCCTCATAGGAGAGATGTTCCATCGTTCTGATCACGTTGGCAGCAAATTGCACACAAGAAATCCTTAACTAAATAGAGCATGGAAAAACACCAATAAATTTTACCACTTTTTTTTTCTTTAATACGATGGGTTTGCAAAATACTATAAAGGCAGCTACTCATAAGTGGTGTCTAATTAAATGAACTCCCATGACACCAAACAGCAGTGTTCAGTGCAGCAAAATTTCTGTCAGAATGTACATTTTCCTCTAAACCTCCCAAACTCTTCTGTGTAAATGTTAAATTTGTGTAAAAATTTTAGCTTGCCTCTGAAAGAAGCAGATTTTTAGAATAAGATTCCTGCTGGTAGCAGTATTTTTTAGGTTAAGAGCTGCCTTGATGATAACCCATCTGAGACATTCATTTGACATTTGTTAAAGATTAGGGGAAGGAGAATAGATTTATATGCCATGCCAAAATACAAGGAAGTCTGGAAACACCTATTACGAAATATTTGCGAAAAGCTTTTGAATGGATTGAAGCTTTGGAAGAAGCCATCGTCTAGGTAGGAAGTGCATCTGGGGTTGGTTAACACTCACTAGAAAGTGAAGCGGATGCTCATATGTCTGCAACAGGAGCAATCCATGTCAAGGTCAACTGGGGTCTCACACAGTGCGTCTGTGGCTGGCAAACCTGATGGAAAAAGTCAGAACTTGGATTGCACCAAAAAAAAAAAGATATTCCCTCTCGTACTTTGATGCTTATTGGATGTATTTTTACTTTCTGCAGTGATCATATCTAAGAGGCTGGCTGAGTCAAGCAACGTAATGTTGGATTTCTGAGATGTGTTTTTAAGATATAGAAATTCAGAAACCACTGGGAGATCTTATAAAAAATGACCAAAATATCATTTGGAAAAGGAAATGTTTTCATAATTTTTCTTCTTTTGTCCTCAGTAACAAAAATAAAAACTTAACATGTAATTTTTTGTACAGATATGTTTTTTCAGTCTTTCTGCCTCCTTTGTGCTGAGTACTCCTTAAGCTTTTGCTTTTCTCAGGCATGTTTTTATATGTAATATCTTTGTAGCCATTTCCTGAAACCTAATTAAGAAATTGTTTGACCCAGCCGTAAACTAAATGGCTCTTTATGACAAGTAACACATTTAACAATGAACTGTTTGCAGTAATACTTTTCAGGCAAAATGCAAGATCTTTTTCTGTCACTCCAAGAATGCCAGTCTCATTGGTGACAGGACTGATATTAATGACAGACATCTATTTATTTGGATTGAAGCAGTAAACTGTAGAATAAATTTGAGATTTCTGTTACTGAATGAAAGAACACAGTTATATAAATATTTCTTCAATTGCGAAGTTGGTATCGGGGAAATAGACGTCCCTGCATTTTTATAGCCTGCTTAGTGCTTTGCTTATTTAACTGCTTTTTCCTATTTTGCCTTTTAACAGCTGTCATAAAAAAAATGCTTTTATCCCCTTTAAAATGTGGAGGAAAAGAGTATGATCTTAATTAAAGAAAAGTTTTATTTATTTATTTTTAGAAATGTTACCCCTAGGTGTTACAGGAGCTAAGTGAGTCTTTAGGAGGTGTTTGGTTGATGTTAGTGAAAAATTCAGAACTCACTTATGTAGAGGCTGAAATAAATCCTCATTCCCTTTCTCCAAATGAAAACCAATAAATCAATGCTATTGAAGGCCTCGATGCTATTGTTCAGAATCTCAAGGGCACTTATTTAAAATGACTTTCTCACTATAAATAGTCCAGCTGTTTGATGAAATCCCTGAAATGAATTTTTTGTCTCTCTTTTCTTAATGAAACGTTCAAGTTTTTCATCCTGCGGCAGCACAGGGGAGATTTTATTTGTTTACTATCATTATTTGTACCTTTATCACTATTGTTATCTCCTTTTTCTCTTGCACAGGGGTTCTGGCAGAGTTTATCAAGCCAGATGTGGAATGCTTGGAGTTGTTTGCTCGCAACCTGCAGCCTGGCTGGACCAGCTGGGGAAATGAGGTTTTGAAGTTTCAGCACATTGATTATTTCATTCCTCTGCAGAATGAAAACTGAGCTGGGTCTCGTAGCTTAATTCTGAAATTCCACGCCTTTCCTGCAGGCTCTTGAACTTGCCTTTGTTACTGATGCTGCACTCAGAAGGTAACAGAGATAAAACGAATTGCACTTCAGTTAAAATTCTTGAAGGGGCAGGATATCTGTTTAATGGTATCTTCATCTGTATGAGCTGATCCTATATTTTTATGATCTTGAGATATTTAAATAGTGATGTTACAGTGTAAGTCCATCCCTGTTTTTCAAACCTCAGGAAAAGAAAGATACTTTAAAGTATTCTCACTGCAGCTATCAAATCTGAGCATCATAAGTGCTACAATATTGCTGTTGTAATGGTATTATTTTTAAAGAATGACAATATATTTTAAACACTGACATGGAAGTAAACAGTTGTGAATTACATGTGTTCCCTTAAGGAAGGTTGTTTTTTGTAAAACAGTGGATTTTGAACTAAATTAATTTTGAAGGCAGTATGATCTTCTACATGTTTGTGTCTGTCTACCTCAAAGGAAATAAAAGGAGCAGTGTTTGTGTTAACTGGTGAATGAATTGTTGACTGACCACATTCTATGTAAATTTATACTTTTAAAACAGTCAGCAACTCTATCTTTCTGGATATGGTGTTAATTCTTCAAATACATTGTAAATGGTCAGGCTCAACATCTTACAAATTCTGCACATGAAGCTGTTAGATATAACTGAAATTTTAACAGATACTTAAGATATTTTAAAAAGATATTTAAGATATTTAAAAAAATATCTTTCCTTATGTTCTTGGAACATTAAAAAGCCATGCCAGTGAGCTGTATTTTTGAGCTAGCATAAAAATGATATTGCAGCAGTAGGGGCAGAGCTACTGGACAAGCTGATTTTCTGATGGCAAGCTCCTGAGTTCTGACTGTTTATAATGGGGAGCAAAACACATCGCTTACCTTCTTCACATTCATTTCCCTTTTGGTAGTCTGATGAGCTCTGAAGGTTTTGAAATTGAACTTTAAATGTTAGCAGATTATTTTTAATGATTTTGTAATAAAAATTAAAATAAAAACTTGTCAGTGTCTTATTTGCAGACCCAGTTTCTGTATTACCATTCAATTGCGTATCTTGCCTGTTGGAGCAGTAGAGTTAACAAGGGAGATGCTTTTCTCTTTTTTTCTTTTCTTTTTTTTTTTTTTTCCCCACTAACAGTTAAATATATACTCAAAATAAATAATTTAACAGTGGAGGTAGTTACCAGGCAAAACACTTCTTGCAGCCTGATTTTATTTAGCTGGCATTTTAAACTGTCAGTACATAAGCAACCTTACCTACAACTATAAAGGATAAGGAGATTTTTTTTTGGTTTTACAAGACATTCCCTACCTGGAGCTTCTGAGTTCCCAGGCAGAATTCTCCTTCCCTGCCAAGATGGTCTCATCCAGTACTAAATGAGTGTATGAGGCTCAAGTATGGAATAAATCATATCTGCTGTACGTATCGTCTTTTCCATTTGTACTGTATAAAACAGCACAAGAAATGACAATGTTGTCTGTCTGAATGGCTCTAGATTATCTTTTAATTGCAAATAAAGGAAAGAGATAAACAATCTTAGAGATCAGGAAACCACCTTTCTCCTTTGAGCTAAGCAGCAGAACCCTTCTAAGGGAATGACCTTCAAGCTGTTTAAGAATTGGTGACCTACTTAATCTGTCTTTTCTAAGGAGTCCCTTTGCGAGTCACAGCCTCGTAGTCCTTCCTCTGTCTTCTGAGCTGCAGCGGTCAGAAGCCGAGAAGCTAATTCCAGCAGAGGGGAACCCAGCCTCCTGAGTATGGTTTGTATGTAGGGGGCATGTACAGGTGGGCTGTAAGCTTCTCAGACTGGAAATCAAAAGTAGAAGATTGCAGTCTAAATAATGCCTGATCTTGTCATAAATAGTTACAAAATTGTGCCTCGGACAGCCATTTGCTCTGCTGCTTTTCCAGCACTGGCTATGAAGAAACCTTGTGAATACGACAGAAGTGGTATTCTACATCTGCAGCCAACCTGAAACTATTGGGTTTTCTCAGGAGAAGCTTCAATATATCTCGGTGTGTTGCTAACTCAGAAATCCCGTGGTGATGGTAGCAGTTGACAGTTTCAGGGTTATCTTTTAAGCATTTATTGGTCTGTTATGCTTAATTCATAATTTAAATGGCCTCTTATGCTTTTCTAGCTGTCCAAAATCCCAGCTGTCCCCAGCCAGCCATCAGATCTTTCAGGGTTAGTCAGATGATTCCTCTGAGGCAAATCTGAAGCATACTGAAAAATCAGTGACGAGTGAAGCCAACTAATTTAAAAGGACAATTTAAGATCCAATTTCCTTTTATAGAATAATAGTATTAGCTGTATCAATTGCTCTATATTATTTTTGTGGTGGAAAGATGCACTCTGCTGTGTCAAGCCTTGTATAAAAAAATGAAACTTGCTCTGAAGAGTTTATAAATCTGGTGTGAAATGAAAGAACAAGGGAGAAGGTAAGGATGGAGGAGTACAGGACAGTAGTGAGATGTTGAGGTCGATATGGTAAGTAGCAGCCTTGGTATTATGCACATCCTTAGTGTTCCTAAGAAATGATAGGTTTTATCCCCCCATTTTAAAAGAGATCTTCTGCTTTTCTATTTTGGTGTGTTAAAATTTGCACATTCCAAAGAAAAATAGGCGAAGTGTGTATTTTACTAACAACATTGACAAAAGAGAAGTTTTTTTTAACTTTTAATTTTTTTTTTTTTTGGTGGCAGTTTGGTGAAGTGAGGACTGTGATTGCTCAAGAATTTTCAGGAAGTACTTGATTTGGTACATCTGCTGTTATTTTAGCAGGATGATGATAAAAACGTTCTTTGGCTAGATGTTCTCCACTAAAGATCTCTTAAAATGACATCTATTGCAAAAAAAAAATCTCAGTTCATAAAGCAATACAGTAATTTTAAGCTGCTCCTATATGTAGAGTACATCAAGTGTCATGATCAAACTTACTTTTATGAAGCTTCAGATTTGAGTATGATTTTGAAATATCAAATTAACATATGACCTTTACTTGTATTTTTAAACTTTTATAAGGTAAAAATAATTATACCAGTAAGATATGTTTTTGTAATAGTGATTGCTAGGTGTGAAAACTCCATGTGGAAACATGAAAATTTCTTTTGCAAGATTAAATATTATTGAAAAAGTGAAGTAAGTGAGCAGCTCCTGCCTCTTTATAGGATTCAGCTCAGGTGGATGTCAGTAGCAGTAAAGAGTTGACTTTGAAAATCGATTCCTAAACTGTACAGACAATGACAAAATGATAGGAGGAAAATGCCACTATGCCTCGAGAATTGTGTTCATTAACCTCAACATACCATTTAAGACTTACCTACTGCTTATTTTGGGTTGAACCCGACAGTAAGGGACTGGAAGATGGCTAGAGAATAGCCGAGGGATGAGGTTTGCTCAGGTTGCTGAAAGAAGTCTTGTGGTGTCCCAGCTGGCAGGTTTTTCCTCATGGTCTGAGAGTCTAGTGGAGCTTGTTTGACTTAACGACTGTTGCCACAGTAACACGTTTGGGTTTTAATGACTAGGAGCATCCTTGCGCAGCAGTGCGTTGCTATTCCATGCTCTTCAGCCCTTACCTGGATGGGGATTGCTCTTTGCAGAGAACACGGACACGAACGCGGCCACAGAAAGGAGCTGCTATTTCAAAAAGCCAATGTCTAAAATGTCTAAAATACAAGACCTGAAAAATGTTTTTCTAAGGTACGTATGTGTCCTGGTTACAGGTTGACTCCACAGAAAGGACTCTCAGGATTAGGAGAAGCCCCACTGTGCTTTGGTCAGGGTTGGTATTGGTAGAAGAGGTGCACGCTATGGCCTAGTGTGAATCAAGGTCTCTGCTGTTACGGGAAACACCATCCTGTAATCCCTTCCCTAAAATGACAAGGTATTTCCCATTAGTGGTGGTAACTGAGTGCAGATGAAATTCCAGGAACAGTAGGAAGTTAGAAAAAGCAACCAAGAAGAGCAACTAGTGGGTTGTTGTGGATGGCGTGACGCACTTTGCTCATAAGGGAGAAGCAACAATATACTTTATTAGTCTAAAACAGTGATTTAACAAAATCTGATAGTAAATGGTAAATGTGACAGTGGCTTAACAAAGTTCAATGGCAAGGTACATTGGATTATTTACTGCATAGAGGACAGGGTCAGACAGAACTGTTGGGGAGACTCCTCCCATTGAGTGATGAGATTCAGAAAGGACATCCTTACTTTCTAAACTTCTGAGAGGAGTCTAGGTGCAGCTGGATTCAATCATAGTCTCTGACTTGACCAATGGTTTATGTCTAAAGGATTATATGTGCACAATCAATCCTTTATATCACTTAGCTAAGATTTCAAAGTTTCAGTGCTCTTATTCCCAATTCACTTACCACGGATCTGCTGCGGCAAGGATTCTCTCAGCCTCGAGGAATAACTTAGAGAGGTTATACCCAAGGGGAGATCCTGACTTGCAGCCTGCTACCATGCAGGAGAGCTGCAAGGGCTCTTGGGCTGCTCACTATTTATGGAGTAAGATAATTGACTCATAGTCATATTTGCATACCAACTGCAGTTGTTATTTTCTGCCAAATTTGGCATGAGTTGGACATTGGCCAGCACTGTGGTTAGGAGGGCACATTACCATAAATTAGCCCTCGGCTATTGTGCTGCTCTCAGTTTCCCCCACATCCACTTTAAGCCGATGCTGTCATCACGACCAGACACATCCATCACTGATGGTCATCACTTGAGCAGGGTTACGGGAACAGTGGTCAGGTTGGGGGCAGAGGGAGCACACCATCGCATGGGTGTAGACAAACTGCTACCCGTACAACTGAGGCACGGCTAAGCCACTAACCATAATGAGTCTTGCTTATGGACAAAATCTGCTTTCTTGCACCGGCAAAGCTTGAGCCTGCAGTTGTTAAACAGTTTAAAATCACTGTAGCTGGAGGGGAGAGTGGAGAGTTTGGTTGTCAGAAGAAACTTGCATAGACCAGTCTAACTAGAAACCTTTGGGAGAGGATACTCCTGCAAGACAGACTTCCTAAATTGGATCTTACAGGTTGTTCCCAAGAAGAGAAGAGAGCTTCATACAGAACAGTATGATGGAAATCTTCTTGCCCAGAAAACTGTTTCTATGGCTCAACCACAAATACTCTTTGCTGCTGGAGAATGCATCTTGGGTACTCCAAACTAAATGGGGTCAGCTGAGAAGAGTACAGGTACGATCCTGTTTCTGGCCTGGTGGTCAGATGTGGGAGGGCATGGCAACAGATACTGAGTCTACTGCTTGGGTTGAGAGGAGAGCATTTGTAAGGCTGTGATCGGACAGCACTGAGACACAAAACACTCAGGGTTTCCAGGCATCCTCTCTTGGAAGCGCTCTGGCTGCCGAACTGCAGGCAGTCCTACTCAGTGGTCCTCCCTTTTTAGCTTTTTAGCTCCCTATCAGTCCTATGAGAAGAAGGGCTGAGATGCACCGTTGACATGGGGATCCTGGCATGCCAGTGTTGTTTCCTTAAGAAATGTGACAATTTCAATCTTTTCCCTGTAATAACAAAATTTCAAATTTCTATTAATCATTTCAGAACATGTGCATGTTTTAGTTAGTAGTTTGCCATTTACTTAAGACAAAATAAATCTGACTTTCCATAAGCTCTGGTTATTGCTGTTTGTTCTTCCTCTCTCCTTTTCCACCTTCAGTTTCTCAGCTGATTTGCTTCCATCAAACACCCATTTACACGTCAGTAACTTTATTTTGTTACATCATAGTCTCATTGGTGTTACTGGAATTGCCTTGGATTTCATGTAACTGTTGAGAAGGCTTGACCATAAAATGGTACGTTTTAAGAAAACAGAGTTTGAGGTGATTTGTCACCTGTTCGCACAAACCACGGTACATAATAGAATGTAGCATGGGATTGGGAACAAGGAGCTGGAGATGAGGGAAGAAAGAGGGGCTGATTAGTAGACGCAAGCAACAGCATCACTGGGTGTGCAACCGCAACCATCCTGAGGCACCTGAAGTACCATGTGGCCAAACTCTTGGAGCTGAGGATTTGAAACTGGCAATAGCGAAACTGGCTGGTGTCACAAGGACATAAAAATGTGCAAGCCACGTGAGAAAAAGCTGTGATTTCTCCATTAATCCTTGTGTTGCCTAGTTTGTAAGAATGAGGATAGAAAACAACCAGCAGCAAATAAGATAATCAGAACAATAGTACCATAGCAGTATTGTTTTCCACAACTGGAATTTTGTTTATCAGTTTTCTGATGTTACATGTTTGGTAATAAAAGGACAAAGTGAGGCTTCATTTGATGACCCTAATGGAAATGATAGCCCTGCCTCTGAATATAGGTGTCATTTTTCATATCAGCTAGGGAGATAGTATTAATGGTTAGCATGCTGCTAATAAAATGCTATAAAGGCAAATATTTGAGTAAGATTTTTTTCCCCCCTGACATTCAATATGTAGTGGCATGTCTTCTTTCTTTCCCTGTCAGCAAGTAAACTGTCTTAAAATAAAATAGCAGTATTGCTTATTGCCAGTTGGAATATTGGGCACCCTTATTCAATTTTCCTTTTCTTTTGTAAAAGCCAAACAACATCGTTTGCTGAGGAAGAGGGAGATCAGATATTCTCATTTTGTCTGTAAGATTGCCCCTATTTGCCTCAGATTAAACCTTGCGGAGCTGACGGTCCCGTAAGCACCCAGAACTGGTGGGATATTCCTCACCTTGGCCTGGCTTAGACCTGCTCTTTTTTCCATTCTCTTTCTCTCCTTAAACAGCACTTTTTAAACAGTTAATGTGTAAGAAAATGAAGGACTGTAAAGAAATTTTAATAGACAAAGTGGAAACTGATTCCCAAAATGCAATGGAATAATGAAAAGAGAATTGTACACTTTCATAGTCTAGTACACAGCTAGTGCCACTGCAATGCTCATGGCTCTCTAAGCCACCATTGTTTGGAGTAGCTCATAAAGATGTCTGAGTCTTTACAACCTGTAAAGATCCATCTCTTGGCCTATTTGGAAATGGCAGCATTTTTCAGCATGGAAGAGTGAGTGCAGTTCCCCTGGCCAGCATCATTAGTACAGTCAACATTGCATACTGCTGGTTACAGGTTGACTGAAGAAAGTACAAAAATCTGAATTTAACTTCTGATCTTTTTTTCCTCATCATATTTTCCTTTTTAAAACCTATTTTCCTTAAGACGGATCCAGGTAAACAATTGTGTTTTTCATGCAAATTGCAAGATGGGGGTCAAAACTAGAAAAATTTTGCAGCTTTCTCATCTATCTAAAGGAGGCAGAAATTATTATACATAAGTTAGAAACTGAAAGAATTGCTAATAATGTAATAGGCTAAAAATATCAGCAGCACAGGTCATGATTTTACAGGCTCATTAACTGAAATTTGAAGCTAAATTTTATTGTTTTATTAAATAATATTGCCTTGTAACTGTTATATGCTATTAATTCAGGAGAGAGAGCTTATCGAAAATATTTTTATGACACAGTTACTGCCCTCAAAGTGTTCAATGTGTGGTTTTAACTATGTGACCTTTGTACATTTCATTACTTTGTGCACTCCGAAAGTTAGGCTGAGTTCAGAAAGGAAGTATGTGTCCTTTTCTGAGGTTCATGGTTCAGATATTGGTTCACATAACTTCAAAGAGACATTTCTGACGTAAAAATTATGTTTTCCACATCAAAGTGACCCAGTCAAAACTTCCATCTAAAATTTTATGAGGCCTACAGCCTAACTCATTAAAAAAACCTGAGAGGGTTTAGATTACAAAGAGCTATTTCTGACCAACTAATGGGCAGGCAAAGTTACAAGGATTTCTAAATTTCTAGTAAGGTCAAGGAAGTGCAGAGCATAAGAGGAATCTAAACAGTATTACAATTTTCACTGCATGATGCAACTCAACTCACACACATATATTATTTCTTTGGTTGTATGATTTTCCAGGTGAATTGTGATAACCCTCAAAGTAAAAAAATGCCATAGGAATCAACAACATTAACGTTCATCCTAACATTACAGGAGGAAATTTTCTGGTTTTGTAGCGCTGAAAAGCCTCATTTACAGATACTGGGAACTGTCTTACACAACAATTTCATTTTGTTGATATAATCATGGCTTTGTATAGCCATTTACATAATAAAATTACAGGTCTGTAAGAGAAACAGGATTATATTATTCCATAACAAAGTTACTGAGCTTTTGGTATTACACTAAGACTCTGCTTTTACATATGATTTTCATGAGAATGCTATTAAATGATTTACCCATTACCATACTGCTCTTTTTGAGGTCTTAAGTAGACTCCAAAGTCTAAGCCTTCTGCTAACTGTCTGCTGATGATAATTGGCAATTTCACTCCAAATCATTATGGTGTACAAACTCTTTTAAATTAATAGCTTGTATATTCTTGTGCCCTGCACGAGAATAAGAAGGTAAAGCACAATATATATATATAAGAAGGTAAAGCACAATAAAATTGACTATCTGCCTTTGTCACATGTGTTTCTTTTCAGAAGGATCTGGTTTTTGTAACAGGCAGTGTGTACAAAAGAAGAAGATATCCCACAAATTTGGAGAGGAATGATGGATAGTGAATAGTGATCAGACAATGGGATTGGTCCTGTCCATGGGGGATGCGCTGCCTTGCAGTTGATCCGTCTGTAGTGGCGAGTGCTCTGCTTGGAAAGGTTGCATTAGTAACAGGGGATTTACTTAAAATGAAGATGTTGCCTCTGAGTTTTTAATTCTCAGTCATAAATCTTTTCTGGAAATCTAAATAGCTCTCTGAGTTTTCCAGATCTGATCATTATGCAAAGCCTCTTTGCATGACAGTAGCAGCAAAGCGAGTGAAAATAAACCCAAATGCACTGGTAGAGTTAAGACTCCCTTTGCCGCCCAGAGATGTGAGATGGTATGTATTGTCTTCATCATTTTTTACTGTCTATCCATTTATGAAATCCTTACCCAGTGAAGATGTAATAGGTTTCATTTAAACTCTTGGTAGTAGATATTTAGTCTGAGACCAGCTGTGACACTTAAGTATTTCCTGCTTTGATGAACCAGATGATGAAATAATCTAATTAGTCTCCTCATGAGAAGCAGTCAGAAGTATGATAGCTTTCCTATTTAAGAATCAATAAAACGGCAAGATGGTAAAATCTGTCAGGGCATCTGTAACATGAATGTTTTATTATGAAAAAATTGAAGCTTCATACAGATCTGATTACAGAGGATTACTTATCTTCCTTTGCAATAGCCAGGGACTGGCAAACTGTCCTTATCATTTTGCATACTCTATGTATTGTGTGTTTGTGGGAGGAGGGGGTATGTGAGTAAGATTTACAGATACGAGTATTTAGTTTTCTTTCTCCCAGTGGGTACTGTAGATGACGACTTCATTTTTGTAAGACCTTTATTCTTTCTCATCTTTCTGCATAGCGGTTCTTGGAGGTACATGTGACAGTGCTCAGCTGGTATGAACTTGGGAAGTTTCACTGAAATTGATGAAATTATGCTAATTTACATCAGCAAAGCCACAGCCCTTTGCCTGACAGTTCCTGGTGTCCACTTTCCCCACCACTGATGATCCCTTCTGTGAATTTCTCAGCTTGCTTGAACTATAGAAAACAACAGACAGCTCCCTATAAGGCAGGTGTAGTATTTTCTAAACCATCTGTGACTATTTTTTGACTCAGCTTTTTCCATGTGACCCCAGCCTTTTTACTCACTGCACCAGAAGTAGTTCCTCCCATGTCTTGCAGGGGAATCAAGCCAAACTGTAATTACAGGCTGCATGTGTTTGTACTTAATCCCTTGCCTTGAAGGAGATGAGCTGCTGGTAGCGGTTAAGGGTATTCGCAGTTTGCCATCTTGTGAACATTGCAGCCCTGTGTTGTAATCTGCATATTTGTATCTCACGTCTTTTATATCTTTTATTGACCCTTAGAAACATCACAAACCACAGTTTAAAAAATTCTGAGCTAAGTATTTAGCAAGTCTCGCTTCTAGGTCATGTGGTATGCTGGAGCTATGCTTTCTCTTTCACGGTAACACTTTCACTTGCGGACATTCCCTTTTGTCTCCTTGTCCTAGTATAGATCGTTTGTGTTGAGATATAAATATGCTTAGATTGAAAAAGACCAAATATTTCAGAAGGCTTTCTAAAAGCAGCCGAATCATTTATCTACTTCAGTTACAAATATTCCAGCTCTACCAAACAGAGCTCTATGTCTGGGGAGAGCTTAATATCACAAACACTTCTGCCTGTGGATGGGGATCTTCAATGTATCTTTCGTGAGGAGAAAGTCTCTTCTGTGACATTTAGAGTTGCCATTGCCATTTCTTGCCTTCTAACATTTCCAGGCAGTGAGTCTTCCAGGAAGCCCTGAGCTGTCTCAGGCTGAGGCTCGCTTCTCTCCTCTGGGAAGGTGTTTTGCAGTTGTGAATATCTCAGCTATTCATAAAAAGGCAATGCGGCTTTGCCAGCCCTGAAGAGTACATCTGTCTCACTGACTCACCACGGAGATGCTGAAAACAAATACATTTGCCAGTCCCGACAGCCGTGCTTGCTTGGTTGGTTATTTTGTGTAGTTGGAAGGACAAAAGCAAGCCTTCTCAGGAAGGGCTTTGAGCAGAGGGATCAGGGTGGCAGAGGCACCCAGCCAGGACAGCAACTCAACAGGAGCAGGAGCCGAACTGCTGCATCACCTGCTTCGTTAGAAAAGGAAGCACTTAACTGTCACAGGTTGTGTCACACTGAATTTCTAGCACCTAGGAGAAGAAAGAGAATTGTTGAGTATGACCAACAAGGACTCTAGGAAGAGATGACTGGTAGCATGCAATGAGGGAACTTTTATGAGGATCTCCAAGAGAAAAGTAAAAAGTCTAGATAAAGTCTGAAACCCAAAATAAAGGGTAAATATAAAGATTAGGATTCCTGGTGAAAACTTGTAATCATGCCACACTGGTGTTCCAAGAGGAAGTATTCACTGATAACCTTTGAAATATTTAATGAACCTTTCCCTTATTTCTTGAAAATTTTACCTGTGATGAAGATTTTCTTTAGCTTGTGTGGTCTGAGCTAATTTCTGAGTCATTTTCTCCTCCCAGTTTATGTTGTCAGTATGCTCAGCCATGCATGATGCAAGATGCTTAGCCATGTATAATGGAAAAGATCAGAAAGGCAACTCAGGCCTTCAGCTGTTATTTTTAAAGAACCACCTTTCATATGCTCATTGCCAAGTAAGAGGCTCAGAATCATGTGTATGAAGTCACTTTTCTGGCTTACTTACTCCACCTTTAGGAGCATGATTGTAGGTGAAGAATGGGAATAGAAGGTCCAGAACAAAATGAGAAAAAGCAGAAGCGATGTTTTCAAAACACAGTAATTAAGGATAATGTCAAAAATAATGTAATTTAAAGGGGCAGCGTTCTATTAAACAATGTTGTGGTACATTGTAGTGCTCATAGCAATTGGTCTCATGTCATGCTAGACCTACATTTGCTCAAACCAGCCCCCTGACCCTTGAAAATCCAGCTGAAACATGAGCATTGTATTTCTTTAGCTTTAAACAATAAAAATGCTTAGCAGGTACAGTAGGTAGTTTCTCAGCCAATTAATAGAACAGAATAACACTGATTTTGCTTGAGAACTTTATTTTGCTGAACAGGTAACATAGCCATCTGTCATTCATTGCCAGTCTAATCTTATATTTATGGTGTGCATAGGGTTTTAAATGTGGTCACTATCCAGGAGAGGTTTTGTCTTGCCAGATGACCAAGATGGATGGACAGTCTGTTATTGCTCAGTTCTAGTCTGACCATGGCTTACAACAATAGCAAAAAGATCACAGCAGAGAAAACAGCCCACAGTTGTGTGAAAGAAGACATACTGTTTACTGAATGAACTGGAAGCTTATCCAGACATCACTGCCTGTTCTCTTACTATGTACTTGAGACGAGTATCCATGGTTTCCTCTTTTATCTATCATGTTCTTCTAGAAACCCTCTGTTGTGGCAAAGCTGGCTGTCAACTGAAGAAAAGCAGCAAGTACTAAAAACCACTGATGGTGGCACTAGAGGCCTATGCCTCTATTCTCCTCCCCAGAAAGATAATAAGGACCATAAAAAATAGATGTTATCAGGCCATCAAGAATTAACAACATGCAGCAGATGGTAACACCTACCCTTTGCTGTATATCTAATTTTAGCCCAGACTGTTTACCAGCAAGTTGTGGCAAAGGTTAAGGAATCCAGCGCCGAGGAGTGGGAAGCGAGTAGAGGCAGGAGGGAGCGGAGAGGTTCTCTCTCACTCTTGGCCCTGTTTTAGGTTATCATTTTAATCAGCGGCTTTGCACGCCATGATTACTCTCAGTGAAATGAATGAAGGAGATTCTTTCAACCCCAGACTATCAACTGGTATGACATGACCAAGAAAGTGGAGCTATACTTTATGGCTGAAATCGAACCATCTCCCTGAAAGTGTTAACAGGGAAAATGCAATTATCTTACGCAGCACGTATTTGGAGGGTACATACGAGCTTATGGACATACATATGTATTTTCACTTGTTGTGTTTTGTCCTTACCTGGCATTTTCTCTCTTCTTTACTCATTTTTCTTTCCTGACACTAGCAACAGTGTGATTTAGGACAGTAAATGCGCCTTGATGCATGTTGGAGCTGCCACTCTTGTGATGGATCATCTAGACTGAGAGCATGTCTTCGCTGTTGGCTTAACTCAGGCTCCCACTCACATCTTAATACAAATCTGTCAGCAGCACACTTAAACTTTTCACCTTGGCTTATCTGAGCTCCAAACAGATGTCTGCTGGCCCAGTGAGGGGCACAGGCTAAAGCCAACGTGCTGCAGAAAGGAGGTCTCTGAATGTTGGACTCAACAATGCAGTTGTGCTGTGCCCAATCTGGCTCAGCGAATGGCTGCAAAGTGCTGGGAGAGAAAGAGAGAATGAAAGATGCTGGGATTTCTCTCCCTGGGATGAAGGATGTCACCGATGGAGTTGGAAGGCACCACACCAGATGGGTTTGAGAGCGGGTGCTCTGGTTTCTCAACTGATGGAAAAGATGGTGCCACTGCTGGAGGTGGCCACCCCCGAGGCTGCAGCCCCCCAGCAAGTGACAATCAGCATTTGGCAGCCTCGTCTCTGCGCTTTCCACTGCTGTTCACCGAGGGCAGACTGCACTGACTTTGCTATAGACTTAGCTCACAGCATGCATGCTCGTGTCCTGCAGTGGAAGACTGTCGTCCTGATGCTAACCAAGGGATGACTGGATTGTCTGTCCCAACCAACACCCACTCTGTTACGGGCCTTTTCTTGCTCGATCCCTGCGAGGTCTTTTGGCCATAGGCTTAAATTTGTCCATAAGTCCGTACTGGGAAGATGCAGGGAGGTCTGTAGATTAGAAGAAAGTTGAAAACTTCTGAAGGCGCATGTAAGCAATGGGAAGATTTTCCCCAAAGCACTGGAAGGCAAAATCTTCCTTTGCTCCTTCTTTGAAAGGGTCGTGTATAGATTTAATGTCTTTTTTTTTTTATTTAATTGCCGTATCACAAGCTGTGTTACCTACTGGGAAGTTCCGTACAGATGTTTAAAATGATTCTCTACTGTGGATGCTTTGTGTGAACAGAACTTCTGTGAGAAACAAACTGCTCTGAGTTGCACATGTGAATAAAAATGGCCTGAATCCCTGGTTCTGATACACTAAATACTGTGAGTTTTCTGTATTTTGTACCTGGTTTGAAGTGCCTGAAAGTTATTGCTTTTTATATTTATTATTTAACAGACTTCTCCTGGGAAGGCAGCTCTGGCCTCTCGAGTTGGTTCAGCCATGTTTTTCAAGAATAAAAAGCTCACAAACCTGTTCATTTTGAAAGTTAGGTTAATAGAAAAAGGACTGTTCATTTTTTAAGGTTTGGTTTTCACATTTACAGTTGGAAAGATCATTCATAAGGAATCGTTTGAGGAGTTTTGCCTTTTTGTTTATAGACCTGCTGCAAATTTCACAGGTACATGCATTAAATTTCTGAGCATACTTCAACATGAATATTTTTTGAGGGATGCAAATAGCCTTTTCTGAGTAATCAAAATCTGAAATCTTTGTCAAATTAGTTAGGTAAAACATAATTTTTTATCCCTGAGTGAATCTGGTAGCATTGGTGATTTCGAAGTATGCAAGAAGCCCCAATGATGCCAGTAATTCTTGCATAAGTGCTAACCCATACGAGCTTGCATAAGTGCTAACCCTTAAGAAGGCCAGACGATTTTTAAAGTAGCGTAACTTCGTGCATCCCAGGATTCCCAGGGCTTCAATATCTCTTCAGCTTGTATTTGCATAGTGTTGAGTAAAATCAGTTGTTGTGCAAATACTGCTGTTACAACTGAGCTTTTTGGTTTTTTTTCCTTGTTATTTAGTTAATGCAAATAGTTGAGAAAACAAAGAAAAAAATAACTTTAATGTTTCTTATTCCCATGCCCCTTTAATTAAGATCTCAAGAAGTTAATAACTTCTAATAAATTCTATAAAAAACAGAGAACATCTGGCGTTTGACTTCATGGCAAACATGGAAAACAACAAGAAGCATTTTTGCCTTTATCCATCTGACTGCATCATCCTTGGGAGAAGAGCAATGAGCCAGGGTATGATCTGGTTCCTCAGCCACCTTAAATTGCAACCGGCCTTAAAAAGAGGCTTTCTAGCACTAACAGAGTTGAAATTAAACTTTCAGAGGATTCATTCCAGTTGAAAGTTTCAATATGTTGATGCACAAGAGGCAAATGCCCTTTCTCTAAAGGACTTTCTTCTGCAGCATACTCAGGAACTAGCAACAGCCTTGAGTTGATTAAATGCAGTACACCAGAGAAGTATAACATACTATCCAGACACAACACAATACGTTCAAGTATTTGTCCATATTTAAGTAGTTAATTGACTGTGTTGCTATGAAGCACAATTCAAGGTTATTTTATTATCTTTAGCACAAAGCTGTACAGTTACAAAATACATTTCAGGGCAAGGTAAGCTTAATTATGACGTTACAAACAACAATTAATTTTTTGTGTGTTTCTGTCTTGCTGTACTTCAGCTTTGTAGCTCAGGGACAGCATCTGGAGCTCAGTGAAGTCCTCGTTCTGTTTAGTTTTTCTGCTAGGAGGAATGATGGAAAAAGAAATTGTGTGTGGTTTCTAAGGACATGCATTCATGCTAAAAATGGTTCACATTTAGAGTCCTGATTCTTGACCAGTCCCAACTGTTCATGTATTATAGAATCATAGAATGGTTAGAGTTGGAAGGGACCTTCAAAGGTCATCTAGTCCAAGCCCCCTGCAAGGAGCAGGGACATCCCTGACTAGATCAGGTTGCTCAGAGCCTCATCCAGCCTGGCCTTGAATGTTTCCAGGGATGGGGCATCCACCACCTCTCTGGGCAATCTGTTACAGTGTTCAGCTCTCATTGTAAATTTTTTTTTCCTAATATCCAATCTAAGCCTACCTCCTTCTATTTTAAAACCGTTCCCCCTCGTCCTATCACAAAAGGCCCCGCTGAACAGCCTCTCGCATCTTTCTTGTAGGACCCCTTGAGGTACTGGAAGAATACTATAAGGTCTCGGAGGAGCCTCCTCTTCTCCAGGCTGAACAGCCCCAACTCTCTCAGCCTATCCTCATAGGAAAGGTGCTCCAGCCCTCTTATCATCTTTGTGGCCTCTCTAACCCGTCCATGTCCTTCTTATGTTGGGGACTCCAGAACTGGACACAGTACTCCAGGTGGAGTCTCACCAGGACAGAGTAGAGGGGAAGAATCACCTCCCTCGACCTGCTGACCATGCTTCTTTTGATGCAGCCCAGAACGCGGTTGGCCTTCTGGGCTGCAAGGGCGCACTGCCAGCTCATGTTGAGCTTCTCGTCCACCAGCACTCCCAAGTTGTTCTCCTCAGAGCTGCTCTCGATTAATTTTCTGCCCAGCCTGTATTTGTGCCTGGGATTGCCATGAGCCAGGTGCAGGACCTTGCACTTGGCCTGGTTGAACTTCATGAGGTTGGCACGGGCCCACCTCTCCAGCCTGTCCAGGTCCCTCTGGATGGCATCCCTCCCTTCCAGCGTGTCGACGGCACCACATAGCTTGATGTCATCGGTGAACTTGCTGAAGGTGCACTCTATCCCACTGTCCATGTCGCTGACAAAGATGTTGAACAGGGCCGGCCCAACGCGGACCTCTGAGGGACGCTGCTTTTGACCTGTCTCCACTTGGACATTGAGCCGTTGACCACCACTCTCTGAGTGCGGCCATCCAGCCAACTCCATATCCACCGAGTGGTCCATCCATCAAACCCATGCCTCTCTAGTTTAGAGAGAAGGATATTGTGCGGGACAGTGTCAAAAGCTTTGCACAAGTCCAGGTAGATGATATCCGTTGCTCGTCCCTTGTCCACCGATGCTGTCACCCTATCATAGAAGGCCACCAAATTGGTCAGGCACGATCTGCCCTTGGTGAAGCCATGTTGGCTGTCACCAACCACCTCCTTGCTCTCCATGTGCCTTAGCATGGTTTCCAGGAGAATCTGCTCCATGACTTTGCCAGGCACGGAGGTGAGGCTGACCAGCCTGTAGTTGCCCAGGTCCTCCTTGTTCCCCTTTTTAAAAATGGGGGTTATATTCCCTCTCTTCCAGTCATCGGGGACCTCACCAGACTGCCATGATTTCTCAAATATGATGGCCAGTGGCTTGGCAACTTCATCTGCCGGTTCCCTCAGGACCTGCGGATGCATCTCATCAGGCCCCATGGACTTGTGCACCTTCAAGTTCCTTAGATGATCCCGAACCTGCTCTTTGAGTACAGTGGGAGGTTCTTCATCCTCGCAGTCCCTGCCTGTGCCTTGCACAGCTTGGGTGGAGAGACAAGAGCCCTTATCAGTGAAGACTGAGGCAAAAAAGTCATTGAGTACCTCAGCCTTCTCCATGTCCCGGGTAACCAGGACACCGGTTTCCTTCTGGAGGGGGCCTACATTCTACTTGGACTTTCTTTTGTCCCCTACATGCCTATAGAAGCTTTTCTTGTTGCTTTTTATATCCCTGGCCAGATTCAATTCCATCAGGGCTTTAGCCTTCCTCACCTGATCCCTGGTCACTCGCACAGACTCTTTGTAGTCCTCCCAGGCTACCTGTCTCTGCTTCCAGCCTCTATAGGCTTTCCTCTTCACTTTCAGTTGGTCCAGGAGCTCCTTGCTCATCCACGCTGGCCTCCTGGCCTTTTTGCCCGACTTGTTCTTCATTGGGATGCACCTCTGCTGATCTTGGAGGAAGTATTCCTTGAATGTGGACCAACTTTCCCGGGACCCTCTTCCCTCCAGGGCCGCCTCCCATGGCACTTTGCCCATCAGGTCCCTGAAGAGGCCGAAGTCCGCCTTCTTGAAGTCTAGGGCTGAGAACTTGACATGTAGTTTCCTCTCTGTCCCGTGGATCTTGAACTCCACCGCGCCATGGTCGCTGCAGCCAAGGCTGTCCTTCAGTTTCACATCCTCCACCAGCCCCTCCCTGTTGGTGAGCACAAGGTTGAGCATGGCACCCCTCCTTGTCGGCTCCTCTATCGCCTGCAGGAGACAGTTATCATCCATGCATTCCAGGAACCTCCTGGACTGCCTGTGCCCTGCCGTGTTGTCTCTGTTGTTGAAGTCCCCCATGAGGACCAGGGCTTGTGACCGCGAGGCTGCTCCTATCTGGCTATAGAGCGCCTCGTCCGCTCTGTCTTCCTGGCCAGGCAGCCTGTAACAGACCCCCACCGTAACGTCCCCTGTCTGTCCCTGTCCTCTAATCTTGACCCATAAGCTCTCTGTCAGCTCCTCCTCCATCCCCAGGCGGAGCTCCACGCACTCCAGCCGGTTGCTGACATAGAGAGCAACACCCCCTCCTCGTCTTCCCTGCCTGTCTTTTCTAAAAAGTCTGTACCCCTCCATGTTGACGCTCCAGTTGTACGAGTCATCCCACCACGTCTCTGTGATGCCAACAAGGTTGTAGCCCTGCTCATGTGCATGCATCTCCAGCTCTTCCTGTTTATTTCCCATGCTGCGTGCGTTGGTATAGAGACACTTCAGCTGGGCCCTGAGCAAAGCTGACTTGCTGGCTGGAGCGACAGGAGTTCTTTTGTACCGCAGTTTAAGTTCATTTGCACATACCTGAGATCCTTCCTCAGCTTCTGGACCCTCGGTACTGGCACTGGCGCCATGCTGACAGCAGTGGGCTGAACTGTGCTCCCCCTCCCCCAGCAACACCAGTTTAAAGTCCTCTGGATGAGTCTGGCAAGCCTTGGTCCAAGCACACTCCTCCCCTTCTCGGTTAGGTGCACGCCATCTGCCCCTAGCAGCCCGGGCTTCTCAAAGCACGCCCCGTGGTCTGGATACCCAAAGCCCTGGCTGTAGCACCACTCCCTGAGCCACGAGTTGACCTGCCAGAAACGTCTGGCCCTTTCAGGTCCCTGCCCTTCGACCGGGAGGATTATGACTTAAGCCTCTCAAAAACATGGAGATGTTAAAAAAGCATACAAACCCCCCTCTATACAGGGGTTAATTTCTTTGTCCTCTCCTTCTAAACCTTTTAAATACCTTTTCTCTGTGGCCATGAAGTCCAGAATCTTATATAAAAGCTGACATTTTCCTGGAAAACATTACTTAAAGGTCTGGGGAAGTGCTGAAATTTCAAGACTTTTATTGAAATCATGACAGCTGGATTCTCCTTATTCTTCTGCCCAAGAATCCACCTGGACTGTGTGAGGCTGATGTGAAGATGAATGTGTAAGTAACACTCCATCTTACATTCCCTTTTTAAGGTCCAAATACACAAAACCACAGAAGTCTTGCTGAGCTAGAAAATTTAATTGTTTTGGACTTGATTTCCTATTTTTTTTTTTCTGTCAGCTGATGCTGCACTGGATGAGGAACATCCTGGGGCAGCAGGTGGAGGCCAGACAGGACCGCAGGGGGTGTGAATACTTCACCCATCTATGTAACTCTTGGAGTACAATGGTGAGGAAGGAATGAAAGGCTCAAAGGGAAAGGTTTCGTACATTCTAGAAAAAGCTTACCCTCATTAAAGGCATACAGCTTTTCTACTAGCCAAGTGAATGGTTCAAGCTTTCTTCACCCTCATTTCTCTGCAAGCACATTACGCTTGGAAAGGTACAATTTGTGTGTGTGTGTGCAGCTGGGGAAGATGACATAACTTAAAGTTTGTAACTGTAGCTGTAACTTAAAATGGTGAAGTAGCTACAAATGCTGTTGTACAGTATTTGGCATCTTAGTTCCTTGCTATTTAAGGCAGACAAAAATGTTTGTGAAAAATCTCAAAAAGCTGTTATTTTTAACAAGTGGCAGACTGATCTTAGAACATAATGGCCAGGAGCTTTTAAGCAAATTAAATAGAATAATGTTCCTAGGATGAGTGTTAGATATGAAAAACTTCTCAGGAATGAGTATTTGAGGGCTAAAAATGGGATTTCATTGGGGGAGTAAAATTATTGTAAAGGATGAGTAGCTTTGGGAAAGGAATTTCCATGTAGAAGTATTACCTTATCTATCTTATCTACATTAGATGTAGTTTGTATCCAAGAGAATGAAAGCAAGTCCTCTACATCTTCAGTTAGAGTGTCTGTGTCAGCCAATCTCCCCGAGAGTGCCAATGTCATGGTTTCCTCTAATACATTAGAAAATAATACAGATGGCATATTGCTGTATATGTTCTTGGATTTCTTCTTTGAATTTGATAGAACATTATAAGAGCTTTCACATTAGTGTTGAGACCATAAAGCACTGTACACAAGCTAAGAAAGCTAATAAGAAAGGAAGTTGAGAAGTTGAAATGGCATAATAAAGGAAGAAAAACATTGATGCCTGCATGATCCTGGAAAATGACTGTTATGTTCTGTTATGGAAATTAAAATAGTTTCAGCAAGGATTTATTATTGAAGAAAAGTAGATGTGGGACTAAAACCCAGAAAAAAAAGCAAAACCAAAACACCACCACAAAAAAAAAAAAAAGCCCTAGGCAGAGAAATGACAGCAATCAAGACACAAACTGCATTTTAAAATTTTTTCTAATGAAAATCTTTAATTTAATATGAACAATAATGCAAGAGAAGTATATTTGAAATTCAGTGCAAGTTTATTACCTATAGCAGAGCTTCTACATTCTAGTTAAGCAGTTATGATTTACAATATCCAAAATTAACCCGACTATTAAGAAGTCTGTCTTTTAGTAGTTTTGTTAATGTATCTGCCATTTTGGTGCCTAGGCACCATTTACTCTTTTTATCCAAGGTAAAATACAACAACCAAGTGCTTGTGGAGAGTTCACATTTTTTAACGATGTTCTAGCCCAAATCATTTTGACACAGCCACCTGCAATAATTGTCCCGCTTCTCTATTCATTAACCATTTGTTGAATTTTGTTTCCATGACAACTTCCTATACTATAATACCTTATAAACTCAGTAGCATTCAGCCATCAACTTAAAACACCTAAATGTTTCTCTGAGTTGCATCTCTTGTTTCCTTGGTAACTTCCTCTCAAGTCACCCTAGGATATTTCAAGGCATCCCAGACAAATTCCATCGCATTGATCTTTTTAATGAATTTACACTGACCTGCAGTATACACGTTGTACCAAACTTAAAATATTAGATGACAGAATCTTTATTGATTTCATTCAAATGCCACTCCTCAGCTGAAATCCAATTACTTTGCCCCAGTGCGTACATTTTCCCCATTAAGTCTGAAAAACAATGCTGTAAGGCACTATCTATACATATGCAGACCAATCTGAAGATTAAAAACAACTTTGCATACTAAGTGCAATATTTCTTACAGAAATAAGGACACATTTTGGCTGTTCCAGAGTAGTGTGTGATTATTAAGATAAATTCTAATGAGAAAAGGTAAATGCAGAAGAAACCACAAGAAACACTGACACTTGCATTCTTTCTGGTACATTGCAAATGCGGCAGTTAAAAAAACTGTGACACAAGAAAAACATCCTGCATCCTAAATCCTCCTCCCCATCCAAAAGGAAAAAAAAAAAAAAAGAAAAAGATGCACACCGACTCCATGCTGATCATAAAATGTATGGCAAAAGTTGGTGATGCAATAGGTCTTCCCTAATTCTGCACATGCTATACATTGTGCTGTCTTGGAGCAGCACAAGATGCCGAAACAAACCAGCTGAATCTTGTTTCTTGATCTCAGTGTCTTCCTCCAAAGGTCCTTAAGGAAATAGTGGCCAGTTCTGAGCCAATATTTAGTCTCTACAGTGGGTAAAGACTATTTAATCTCCCACATTTTCTCCTTTCACACAGACTGGTCCCACAACCTAAA
Organism: Tetrax tetrax; assembly: GCA_009806455.1. NCBI lineage: Eukaryota > Metazoa > Chordata > Aves > Otidiformes > Otididae > Tetrax > Tetrax tetrax. Next base: position 397,457 of record WHYT01016232.1, read on the forward strand.
GAAGAAGTGGGAACCTGGATTGGTGATATTTGCATGGAAAAGCAGAAAGCAGATCAGACCCTGAATATTAATCTCTTTTGGAGATAAAAAAGGACTAAAGATCTGAGATCCATGCGCTTAAGTCTTATACTCCTCTGCATTATTTTATCCCACCATAGTCAGTTTTCCCAGTGTAAATCTATATCCTATTATTTCTAAAACTGGCCTACCTTATTACGTTAGCATCTGTACTTTGCTGACCTCAACCCTGGTTTAGCATCTTCCCATTTTTCTCATAGCTTCCTTTTATCCAGTTTATTCGGTGTGCTTCAGCCTAAAATAAAACTAACACCAAACCCAGGGTGTACACAACGAGTGCATAGACTGATTTACCCTTTGTGCAGATGAATATGGCAATATTTACAAAACTATTAAAGTTAGCACCCGCAGCGTCCTTTGCTGACATCTTTTTTTCAGATCTCTCCTGCCAGGGTAAATTTGCTGCTTTCAGAGATGTTCTGGAAGCTTTTGCATCTCAGCTTTGCTGATAGTTTGAATGTCTCCAGTTTGGTTTTTTTTCAGAGGAAGAGAGATCTGAAGTTGAGAGAGTGTTCTGCAGTGCCTGTGCTTGCTGCTTTGCCAGCCCTTAGCAGCACCTGCTTTTGGAGCCAGAAGAAAATTTATGTTCATGCTTGTATCTGCAGAGGTTCAAGGTTTAGGAACAGGTGCTAACTCTGCTAGGATATTTCAGTCTCCTTGTTCTTAAAGTTTATTCACAAGGGTGAAATAACCCTTCTTACATGAGAAGAGCAACTTCCTCTTCTGGTTATGTTGTGACAGAGATTAGCTGGCTCAAGCAAGAGCAATTTTCTGAGCATTTCCGAATCTAGGGTTTTAATCTGAACCAGTCGGCCTTACCCAGGAAGAATGTCTGGGGTACTCTCTTTTGGTGAAGATACTTTAAGTCTAGCTCCAGTCTGGTGCACAGAAGATCAGAAAGGATGGAAAAAGCAGTGGAAGAGGAGAAAGACCATATTTTTTACTGCCATGGAAACTGACTATCGTGATGTCAAGAAATACCAATATTTGTGTAAAGGAAATAGAATTACTGCTGACAAAGAGATGAAGGAAGGATGTTTAAGAGAGAGAAGAGTGATTTTACTAATTAGAAGTTAGGCTTGGTGCTGAGGAGCAACCTAAGAGGAAATTAATGGCATTAAGCTTCTAAAAAGCCTCTCAAACAAACAGACCTTAACAGAGACTTGAATCATATTAGTGCTAATTGACAGATGTGCAACACTTGAGGAAAATATTTGAGACGTACACTTATTTATAAAAATTAAGTAACGATGGCTTTATAAGAGGTAACTGGAGGTGATTAATGCATATCCTTAGAAAAAGAATTAGTGAGCTGTTTGTATAAGTCAGAGTGATGATTCCTCTACCTGGTCTCTGCTGCTTTCTTACTTTTGCCTGGCAGGAAATGATCCTTTAAAGACATAACAACTTGTCTAATTTTCTGCATGTTAGAAGTCTCATTAAGTATAGTAAATTATTCATGCCAAAGAGATTATGATGGAAAGTATTTGTTGGATCAGAGCTACGAGTGTTAAGCCCTTCTGGAAAAAGCTGTGGCTTGTCTGTACAGTACCAGTTTACTGGGACCACAAGCTTGATAGCCTCATAGCTTTGGGTAGGATAAATAATAACATTTATAAGGATCAGATTATATGACGAATGTGTTTTTTCAGGCAAACTTAAAACGTTGGGCAAGTGAAATGCCATTAAACTTCATTGTCTCTTGAGCTAAATTATATATTTCTAAAGAAAGAATTGCATATGTTCTTTCCAAATCTCAAACACATTTCATAGAGTTTGGTAGATGACTTGCACTGCCAAGATTCACTGTTGTGCACAATGCACTTTAATTAGGATTCTAATGGATTTCTTATGTCACCATGCAGGGTTATAATATGCTGTTTTCTCTGGTGTTTTAGCCTAGTGGTAAAATATTAATATTAAATTTTTAGAAGAAACTGTTCTTTGAAAGTACGGTTTTGTTCTTGCTTTTCACAGACTAATTGTTCTCTGATGCACAAATATTTCAATTTTATTTAGGTGAGTGTATCAATACTTGATGGACTGTGATTGCTGGAGTGGATTAAAGAACTAAATTCAGGAAAGACTATAGAAGTCTTTCCAATGATTCCAGTTGGCTTTGGATCATGCCAGAGCAAATATTTTAAGATACTTCTCTTCAGTTCCATATTGACACTAGTGTTACGGCAGGTTCTTAGTAAACGAAGGTATTTTCTTTGCCAAAGTATGGGATGCTAAGATGTATGACTAGAAAGAAGATTTCCTGAATGTGCCCATCCATTTGTTTTAGTCACAGTGTTAGCTCTGAACAAGCAATAGAAATGTATGTATGTTTGAAATAAAGGGTGTTTGTTGTACTTAAGGAATAATTTTTTTTTTAAAATAATGTCTTGCCACACCACTACTTTCAAATCATTGACAGAACTGTGTATATTTTTGAAAACAAGGAACAATGGCAAGAGCAGCTTTATTTCCTCTAGAGACAACTGAAAATCCCACAAGGTTAGAGAGAGAATGCTGATCTGTGCTTGTACTTTTGGTGTAAAGGAGTGTAAAATAGATGGCCTTTGTTTGTTCCATTTAGTTTCATTCCTGACTTAAATTCAGTGGGACTGCCAGAAACAACAAAATGCTGCATGACACGGTGGTACCTCTTTTGCAGCTAGGCACATGCCAATAGCCTGAGGGTTACATCTGCTTTGCATATGAATTTGCACAGTATATTCATCAGAGTTTAATGTGCAGGGTTAGCCTTTATATATTTGTATGAATTATAAAGCAACTGCATAAAATATGTTTCAAAGGCTGCAGGAGAGAAGGGCATAAAAAAGAAAACTGACACTTCTTGTGCCCATCCCTCTCTTCATGCATTATTTAACATGCCTTCCACTGCCAATACCCATCAGGCTGAAATTCTTCAGGAAAAAAAAAAAAAGCTAAAGCTTTGTTTGGAAGACAAAAAACCTCACAAGTCAGATGATATTTGTCCTGAAGCTGAACAACCACCCTCCTAGATTCAAAGCAACATCAGAATAAAAAAAAAGAAGATTTTGGTGCCAGTAGCACTGTCAAGTATATGAAGGAGTGCTTGGAATCTCTTCCAAAACCACCCAGCCAGTGCGTTGTACCATTCACCCTCATTCCCTATTAACTTTTGATTTCCCTAGGTGAAGTCTTAAAGCAGTGAAGACTTTGGAGTGCGGTTTTCAAATGATGATTGGCCTCAGAAGGCTCAAGTTTTGGCTTCTTTTAGGCCTGCAAGACCACAAGGGATTTTCATCATGAAGTTCCTGGTGGCTGAGGATTGCCCTCCTGCTCTACCCCTTACTTTGGAGAGGGACCAGATGAGAAGGTATGTTGAGGAAGAAGTGACTATGACCATTTCAAGTTGTGTTCTGGTCACCTGGGGCTTCTGCAAAGATTTATTTAGAGAACTTCCTTCTCCTCCATAGCATTGTTGTGCTCAGAATGGGCAGCAGAGATACCTTAGGGAAAATCAGTTCTTTGACTAGTAAGCTCAACAACATGAAATCACTTCAGAGAATTTCTATTCAGAGACAGAAAATGTAGACATTTCCTTTTTGTGTTTTGTTTTGTTTGTCTTTATTTGTTTTAAATGAAAGCTTAAATCTGCCTCAGCTGGTGAGGTCATCATAGAGTGAACCACGGGAAAGAAATGAGGTATTTTCTAGTAACACATTTTAAGACCAGCAACCAGACAGAACAAGGGTGGTGCAGTCTAACAGCATGTTAACAGAGAGGACTGAATCTTTCACGGCATTGATACAGGTGAGATCAGCAGAAAGCAACACACTTTCCTCACATATAATCTCTTTTGCCAAGAAATCGTAACAGACGTATGGCTGATGTGTCAGATTCTGTGCTTGTGTCTGTGCTAGAGCCCCCCTTATCTTTGTCACAGACACCTGCTGGGTGTGTGAATGCTCACGCCTGATTGTAAATCAGACCTCAGCTCCAGGTGAGACCTCTGCTTGAGACCAGCACCCCTAGCCCAGGCCCGCCATGCTCATGAGGCCTGAAAAAATGGATAGCTGTATTAATTGCAGCAGAGTCCTGCTGCCGTTAAAGTTGCACACGGTATTTATTTGGAGAGGTCTATTTGAGTCTATTATAACCTTATCAAATATTTGCCTTTCACTTTGAAATAGTGCATACCTGTTGTCAGTCAAGGTCAGGTTTTTTTTTGTCAGGAGGTTTGAGCTGCAGCAGATCTTTTCTGTGGAGAAAATGACTTCCCCCTAAATGACCCGTATTATTGCAGTGCTAAAAGTAAAGCAATTTAAAGAGGAAAGTGTCTCATGTTTTGGAACAGACACTGTAAATCTGATGGGAACCAAGGGGCTTGGGTTACAGGTACGTGACCCAATAGCCTGGTGAAAATCCATTATGATTTGTCTACTTGTGAAGGTTTTTACATCACACTTTCAAGGCAGATGGGTTTTTTTAGAAGACAGAAAATCTCTTTATCTTTTAAACTAGTGATGTTCCAATATTGAATGAATGTGAATTCTGTTTATGTCTGACTGAAGTGCTTTTGTCATGGTCTGGTCAATCCTTCCGAAGCTCAGAGAAGCCTTCCAGCTGGATTTGCTGAACTTTGCAGTGTCTTCAGTGTACAAACTGTAGTTTGTAAGGAAAGGCTCCAGAAGGCTTTCCTTACCTTAGATATCATTCCGCTGTTAGATACACCAAGAATTATTAAACCATACGACCATCACGCCAATTTTTTTTTTTAAATAATCTTTGCAAAGATTATTATTTATTATAGGCATGGTGATAGGACAATTTCTTATAATATAGCTAACAAAATTGTTGAAATTGAGTGCCTTATTTTCGCAAATACTCTTCACAGATATTGCTGTGCTTACTATAATTTTTATTACACAACTTAACAGTATGTAAAATGATGGAGGGTATAATCTAGTGACTCCAAGTAAATATTTGCTCAGTCAGGGACTGTAAGCAATGTAAAACTCAGAGCTTTATAGCCTGAAAAGTTACAACTAACTTCTGATTTTTATCTGTTTCTACTTCATGATTGTATTTGAAAATTATCTATTGGCTATTGAAAAATTATAACTATATTGTCATGAAATACTGTTGTAATAGGTGGTAGCCTGCAGTTCTGCATCTCATGTGTCTAACAGCTCCACATTTAGCTCACAACAGTATTTTTTCATTTGTCTGTCTCAGGCAGATGTGGATGTGTAACCAATATCACTGAAATGTATGAATGAATTTCCATAATTAGTGTCTTGTGAGGATAGATTTGGATTTAATGGAGGATTCAAGTCTTAAGTGTCTTGCAAATTGCAATATATTGATTAATACTGTCCTCTCAACCAGAACTTAGTTTAACAGCCACCTGTTTCCAAAAAAATCCAGAAATCCACAGCTGGAGTAGCTTAGCATTTAAATCTGAAAAATAAATGAAGTTGTAATTAAACTATCCTTGTAAAAGAATATTAGTGAAGCTATGGTTGGTAAAAATTTGGAAATAATCTTGAAAATTTTTATGCAGGATATGAATTCAGTAATTAGAACTGGCCCTCCAGGTAACTTTTCATACAGTAGTAATATTATTTCAAAGTGGAAAAGCTGAATTATTAAATGACTTGAGCGCACACAATGTTTACCAGATGTAATCAAACAGAGTCTGAGAATGAAGAACAACCAAGATTTACTTTTCTATATAACTGCTTCCTGCAGTAATCACAGGAGCTTCTAAAACTGAAATGAGAGAACATGTGCTGGGTAGGGGAAGGTTTCCTTTCATTGGCCCTCCTTAGTTAACTTCTCCATGTATGCCACACTGAAACTGTGGTCACCCAGAAGGAGGAAACCTGGATAAAAGGAAAGTAAGAACACTGTGGAATTTAATATCCCTTCACTTGTTTCTGTTGGGCTTGCCTTTGCACAGCGTGCTTGGAGCCCCATCTTACCCATTTCTTTGGGAAAATCCAGCAGCAATTATCAGAGGATTATCACTTCTGAAAGAGGTATGCAGGAGGAAGAAAAACGAATGTTAGTAGCCAGAGCTTGTTTGTTTTCTGCTATGGGAATGTCAGTCAAATGTTAGTAGCCTGTTATTCTGTAATGAAGCAGTTGCCCAGTTTTCTCACCATCACTTTCGTTATGTATCTCTGTGTCTTGGTTTGCTTTTGGATGGAAGATTTTTCTCACCTGCTGTTTCATGAGGTGAGAAGAAAGTCAGAAGAAAATATTGCAGAGAGAGTGCCCTGCCAGGCAATATCAAGTTGGTTTATTGATCGGGCTTGTGAGGGCTCCACTAGACCAGAAGTCCTCTGATGCCCGAGTTTGCTGCCTGAGGACAGTGTCTGGAACAACTTCTGCATGCAGTAGAACACAACATTACTGGCTTCTTTTAAGACAGTGCCTGCAACTCAAAAAGTCTCTGAAAGGTATGTCTACAAAGTTTATCCATGTCCTTGGACAAGAATTATTTGGTTGAAAGTGACAGAGTGTGAATGACCAAAATTTCAGAAGTACAAACATTAAGCACTTCCCTTCTTCTGTTTTGTTAAAAGCACACCAGAAAGAGGTATGAAAACAAACTTGTAGAATTTCATTTCCAAATACTTTCCTATCTAAGTAGGATAAAGAAGCAAGTATGTGGTGTGTACAAAGTCTGCAGTAATTGTCTCAGACCTGTGATTCTCCTTAAGCAGTGACTGCAGAGCAGTGATTGCCTTCCCCTTGCAGACAGCTGGCCTCTCACACTTTATCTGATTGTCAGGAGAAAAAGAAAATGAGAAAGAGTTGCAAGAGGAAACAAAGGTTTCTCAGATATAGTGATTTCTGTGTCTTTTCATGCCCTGAACTTTGTTTATCTTTATTGCTACACCATCTGTGTTCCTGTTGCTAACTACTACCCATCAAAGTTCATGCATGGTCACAGCTGTCTTGGACTGTCTGTCACCTCACACTGAGAAATGCCTCTCCTGTTCTGCTATCAGCCAATTCTAAACTGTTATTGAAAATCATTCTTCAGCATCTTCGTGCTTTTTCCAGAAGTTCAGAAGACAAATATTGGTGTCTTTCTGTGCATTTTGCAATTTTCACAGTTTTATGTCTTTGTAGCTGCAGCTCAGGAATCAAGGACATAGACATTGAAAAGTGTCTCAGGTAGTGTGGTAAGTGGGAAAATGTCTTTGCCCCAGCCACGAATGTCCTTCTGGTATTGTTACAGAGAAGACTGAAGTAAACTGAAAACATTGCCCAAACTGCAGGAATTTGTGAATCTGCTTGGACATTATCATTACATGTGAAGGTGACATTGATGGGGTTGTAGAGGTAGGGAAAAAAGAGGAACAGCACAGGACACTCCAGCCAGATCATTCACAAACATTGATACAGCCCTAAGATTTTTGTTGGGTTTTTTTTTTTTTGCTTGCATATGATTAGCCAGTGGAACTTCATCCATACGAAAAGTAATAAATCTGCCAGGAAAGCTCATTAGTTTAATTTATTCTGATTAAATACAAGGATTGTTCACTTCCCTGTTTCATCAAGGATTATAATCAAAATTTTAAATGTGGCCAGAAGGGACATTTCAGCCTGTGATTCAGTCAGTAAGACAGAAAGCAAGTTTTGTATAGGAAAACATAGTTAAATATGCAAGCACAGTATGCCTGTGTGCGAATTTGAAATACAGTTGCCTAAGGATCTTGATATTTAACATGAAAAATTTTAAGGAGGGGTTAATTTGGGAGTGGGGATTGAACACCATTATTTTTTTCCTCATTAGTATTGAGTTTAACATATAACCTTTTAGTAGGAATATGAGGAAAATAAACAGTTAATTCTTTGTGATTCAGAACTGACTGGACAGAGAGCTGCGTTTTAGGGAGCAATTTTTTTGTGTATTTCTTAAATGACCTAAAACATTTCCAAAAGCAAATTAATGTTTTGAGGGACCTTTCATATAGAAGTTCAACTAGCAAACCATCATTTATCCTAAAGTTACTGCTCATAGTGCCCGTGACTCAGCATGTGTTTTCTACCAGTGACTCGTGAGAGAAATGATCTATTGGCGGCTTAGACTAGCATCCTTCTTCCTTACTCTGTCCTTATCCATTCCCTGAACCTGTGGGTTGAATTTACTTATGGTTTTGTCCTACCTTCCTCTTTTTTTTCTCTTCCTCTTTTCCATAAAACTTTCCCAAAGTAATTTCTAATCTCCACCTCCCCTGTAGGTGGAAGCTATCAGTGAGGCAGCTGAATGACAAAGTCTGGTGTTTTACCAATTGCATGTGAATATTTGTAGAATAGAGGAGGAAATACAGGAATTGCCAGAATGAATCAGACCTGTGATTTCTCCAATCCACCACCATCTGACATGAGATATATATTGCTCTGAACAATATAAATTCTCTGGACTACTTTCCTGTTTTCTCCTCCTTTTTAGAGGTTCATTTTTCATAGTCTGTGGAAGTATGAAAACAAAGATGTAGTAGCAGAATACAATAGGATTTCAGTTGAAGAAGAAACATATTTCTGGGCCGTTCCCTCTTCATAAATAAATGCATGAAAGGGGATATCTGCTGAAGCCTGATCTGTATAATGAATCGTGCACAACACTCCTTCCACTTATAAAGCTAGCTGGGGCACTTATCACCACTGAGTGTACAAGCACAAGGTCATTCAGGAAACATAAAGCAAAAGAAGCACAGAAAGCAATGAGATTTGAGGCAAACACTTTGACTGTAAAACTCAAAGCATGTTTCCAAAGTTGAAAATCAGATTTAACCATATTTAAATAAAAGAAAAATAGGGTAGAGAAAAATTTAATTACTTGTTGAATGTAATTTCAGTGGACTTAAGATTGAAAATGAGCAAAATGTGAAGAAAATACCCATATGGAAAGAAGGAATAAATTACACATTATCAAATGGATCACGTTAAACAGTTTGTGTTGCAGAGGAGAGCTGGCAGACCAAAATCCAAGAAAATAACAGTTTTGCTGGAAAACGGGAGTTTGTGAAAACTAAAATTTGGAGAGGGTAGCTTAAACCCCTGCTTCATCAAAGCTGAAATTTTTGTTCTAAACTCAACCGATGTCCCCAGATGACTACTGACTTGGTGAATAAGCTACCTGCGAATTGGACTTCAGGTGCAAATCCTTCTGCTGGCTACTTTGGGCTGGGGCTTCAGCCCAAGTCTGTCACAGCCTGAGGAAACCAATTTTTATGCAGGTCTGGGGCAGGAATGAAGCAATCACTGCTGCAGAGATGACTTCTGGGAAGCCAAGAGCAGCGTGATTGCACCGTCTCACCAAATCCCTGTGCCCTGGAGCAGCGTGTGGGGTTGCCTGCCGTAGGGTATGGGGACATGCTGCCCATCCTTCTGCCTGACCAGCTGTACTCTATGTTTCTGCTTGGACTACACAACTTCAGTAGCAGGTCCTGTACTCAGCCATCTGTCTCAGGCCCTCAGGACTGGGAAATGTGGTTGCATTACTGCAGGCTTTTTATCACATGGAGCCAGGTGGCGTACCTTCTACTGCCATTAAAAGGCAATTCTCTTCAATGAATCCTTACATGCATGCAGGGGCTGCCACACTAGATCATTTGCAAGTCCTGCCACCATCTGGGATTTATGTTGAGTGTTATTCAAATGATACGCAGCGAAGCCTCGGGAAAACAATGGCAGTGAAGAGAATGTACATTGAATGCATTCGTTGACCCTATTCCAGCTGAAGAAATGCAGTCATTCCCAGACACAAATTTTCTATTACCTAGGAGGAAAAAGAGAATCCATTACAGTCTTTTGATTACAGACTTTTTAAAAAAATAATGATTGTTAAAGAGCAATTGTGTGCATTAAAGTTCCTTTCACAAGAAAGACAGGAAGTATCAGGAATGTATCAGTGGATTATTTTCAGTTTTGGGCCCACATATGTGACTGATTAAAGAAAGCTTGAGTTTTTCAGGCAGTCTCACATGTAATGAGGCAGTTGTTATGGCAACAATACATTTTTTATGAGTTATAATAATGACAGAGCAACATCTTTTAAATTATCAGGATTTAAAGTTACAGCTCCTTTGTTGTGTCTTCCATGGACACTTTGAAAATATTGAAATATTTTCACGACTATGTGGTACCATCTGTATGCTTTTCTTGAGTATGTAAATAAAAAGATCTTTAAGACAGGGCATACATTAACCCAATAACAACTTTCATTGTGCCTCATGAATACTCTTTTTTTCCATCCCTTCTGTGGTTATTTTTTACTATATTTTTAATCAGATATGTTTCTCACTTGCAATGTGATAATTTTAAGTGTAGCCAAAGTGCTGGAAGGATTGCTAGATGTTCCCCAAATTAATATTGCTGCTACTAACTTTCAGTTAAGCTTGAAGGTAGTAATTTTTTGGGATACTTCTGGAAAATTCAGGAAGCAATGCACTTCAGTGACCCATGTGACGCTCCTAGATATCCCTGTTGGAAAGATTTGGTCCAAAGTGTATTTCTCACTGCAGTCTCCCAGGATGCTGTGCATGTGTGCCTGCTCTGACCGTGACCACTACTCTCACCAGAAGGCCTGATGGTACTGCAGGAGTGCAAAGACAGGCTTTTTTCTAAGAGAAGGATTTTTTCATAATTCACACATAACTTGCATTTATCACTAATCATGTATTAAGTAGAAATATCCAGGTATTTCAGTCTTTAGGCTTCTTTTAGGCCTAGTTGCCCTCAACGCATCCAAGTCATCCATTTGAACAGGCCATCCTGCTGTTGTTATTGACCAGGACAATTTTATTCCTTTGGGTGAGCTAGACTGTACTAAAGAGAAATAATGAGTAGTAGCTTCAAATAAACTGACCTTGGTTAGGATACTTCTGGACTCAATTTTAGACACTTTATTGTCTATGCTGAAGCGTACTCCATTCACATACAGGAGTATGTTTTTTCTTTGCACTGAATGTGGGGCTCCTCTCTTTGCAGCCTAAGCAACAAATGTTTCAGCTCAGTACTCCTCCTTTCTATTGATATTATTAACGCCAAAGAAAGTGGTTATGGAGGAATAACACAAATGTGAATCTGTAGAATTATGTAGAAAAACCAGAAAAAAAGAATACTTTATTAATCCCTCATTGTTATGGAAGCCACATATTTAAATTATAAAAAAATACAGTGCTTTCTGTATGTGTCTAAGAAAATATTTCACTTATTCCTGAAAGTGTTTGAGATAATATGTGGGCCTCTATAACTGCCAAGCTTCTTCACCTTCTTGCTGACATTCGCCTTAGGCCATTTGCTGACGAATGTCCATGTATCATTGCTTCTAAACACCTAAGAGGTTATTTTAAATGTTAAAAAAGCCCTTGCCCATCTGTCCTTTGAATATCTTTCAATGCAAAAAAAAAAAAGGCATTTTCATGTAGAATTTGACAATAAGTAGATCATGCTTTGTCCTGCATTGATAATTAGCTTTTGTTTTCCCATTTGAAAATGAGGTCATCCTCGGTACTCCACTCCTTTTGGCATCTAAAGGAAGCATTACTCTTAAATTAAATGAGAGATGTCTGAAAAAGATTACTTTTACAACCTGAGATCAATCATCTTGTGAATGAAAAAATGTCCATGATGTTTTTATTATGGGAGCTTTTTCTTTCCTTGTACTTTCAAACAACTAATGCATCAGCACATACACTGCTTGAAAATAACCATTTTCTCATTGGTTTCAAGGGACTGTGTGTCTGACTGAAAAATATCAGGAAAGGCTTTTCTTTATGTGTAATTTGGGGGGGTGGAACAAAATGCATCTTTGCGTAGATAGCTTTGGTTTTAGGTTAGTTCTCAGAACTGAATCAATAAGTATTGTTGTAGCATGCCTGAATATTTAATTTGGTAGGCATATAAATACCACAACGTACACACACGCAACATGACCAGTTTGGGATTTTTTTTCTGCTTCCTAGACTTTTTTTTTGAAGGAGAAGTACTGTACAGAAATGAGACTAAGATCTGGAAGGACTGCAAATGTTTATCTTTGGAGGAGCACTCCATAAATTTAGGACCTTACTAAAGGATTAAAAAATTGTTGAAGGATAATATTAGATTATTTTTAACTTTTTTTTTTTTTTGTTCAAATGAGAGGAATGATTTAGAGAAAAATAGAATGCAATTTAACAAAGAGAGATGTGAACATAGCTAGGGATAGTCACGTACAGATGCAGAATGGAGAGTGATGGCTATGTAGAAATACTGTAGAGAAGGCTATTTTTTACAATAGCTCACAAACTGAGCACAAATCGTTGTCTTGTGGCAAACAACATGATGTATATAAATTACTGCACTACCCTTAAGTTACATGGAGTCACACTATCCTGTAGTGTACTGGCCTAGCTTCCACTGCAGAGCCGAGGCTTGTATGGGTGTTAAATTTAACAAGAACATGAATGACAAATTTAAAGAGTATATACATAAAGTGTAGAAACAGGCAGATTTAAGATTGACCAGATAAAGACATGAAAGTTATTGAATATTTCTCTTTTCTGACAATCTTTTTAAATCTTCCTACAGGTCACCAACTCAAAACTGCAAAAAGTAGCTACAAGAAGGAAAGTAAAATTATTTTCTACATCTGCTGTTTTTCCACGACAGAGAATACTAACTTGAGAAACTGACTTTAGGATGAGGAATATTCTTTTAACGAAGCAGTGAAGCCTCAAACTAGATTGCCAGGAGAAACACTGGAATTTGTCAGTTTGCTTTTAAGAACAGGTTGGAGGGACATCTGTCAGGAAAGACATTTGATCTTCAAGGTGAAGAAATAAGCTAGATAACTTCTTCAGCTATATTTTATAGATTTCATAGATTTCTATAAGTACTCACAGATTTCTATGAGTATTGCAGCATGCTGTATTGACTTATAACACAATGCCATTCATGGCCTGTACAATCCTAACCAAATCTGTGTGGGTCGATTTTCTTTCACCCTCCTTTTTTTTTTTTTTTTTTTTTTTTTTTTTTTTTTTTTTTTTTAA
>WHYT01016232.1:422452-456425 GCA_009806455.1 Tetrax tetrax
TTTTTTTTTTTTTTTTTTTTTTTTTTTTTTTTTTTTTTTTTTTTTTTTTTTTTTTTTTTTCTGTGAGTGTTCAGAATTAACTAGTACATCCCATAGCTGATATTTCAAAAGACTGGGTAAGTGAACCTTTCAACAAAATGCTATTTGAAAAAAAATTGTACTCATTAAATGACACTAAGACTTAAGACTTCCGCAACAAGGTGATGCACTATAACTAGAATAAAATATTCCAGTACACAGGTGTATTTGCTTTGAACTATAGCACTTTGGCTGATCCTTGGAGGATATCAGGCAAATGGTTGTTGGCTGATATAAAGACTCCACCTTTCTTAGTATCTAGGCATGCTCCCATCCCACAGCTGGAAGGAAATAATTTGCAATAAGGGTGCTGATGTGCTGTGAAAAGTCCTTAAGATGAGTGGAAATACCTTATTTCAACTTTATCTACAGTGCCTGTTAGATAGAGCCAGTCCTCTCTATCATTTAGTCAACTCTTCACTCACTTCCTTTGATGACCAGTTAATCACTTCCATACCATTCATTTCAGTAGCATTACTTTGTCAAGCAGCTTTTCAGGGATTTAGGCAGGTATCAAAAACATGGCTCTTGCAGCACCTGGATCTCTCATGTACACTGAATTTAAAATCTCAGCAAAGAATCCATGTCCCTGAAAAACAGTAAAAAAACAATAGTATTTTCAAATTGTATAATTTATCAGTCTCAATTTTTAGCCTGCAGGTAGATTATGAAAAATTCACGTTTTGTGTACTGCTGCCTAGAAACTGCAACTTGCCATTCATACTGTCTCTAACATCTGTTTTACCTGCTAACATGTTTTATAGAAACTTCTTATTTCAAAAGCTCTCTTTCTGCTTGAAAGAGCTTTGTGCTTGTAGACTCCTGGTTGCTAGAATTTGCAGAGGTATAAGCAAAAGGGGGATTTTTACCTGTAAACCCACGAGGATACCACAGTAGCAAACGACTGGCTGAGGAAAAGAAAGACTAAAATCTAATCTGATAGTCAAGAAAGAATGCCTCTGGGAAAAATAATCTGAACTATCATAGGTCGTGATGGATGTATTTGTTACTAGCACTCAGGAATAAGACCTTTGAGTTGCTGTGAATAATTTTCTGAAGTTGTTTGTTAAGTGAAATGGCCTAGGTGTAAACAGTTTTTCAGGAAGACCCTAAAGCTCCATTGACCAAAGGGTAGGAGTATATCAAAGGACAAAACATTCAGTATTTGCTTTGGTTTTTATATACTTTTCTTAAACAACCACAATTAACCTCTTACAGAATCAAGATCAAATGACTTGACAGTCCACCTCCAGACATAATCACCTTCTATGAGAAAGCTTGCAATAATGTTTCTTTACATTGCTTGTAATTACATCCAGGTTTTGGGTTTTAGTGCTGCCTTTGACTGTTGAAGGTGGAAGATGTCTTCATATGCCTTAACCCTACATAATATGACATAATATGAAGATTGAAGAATAACACTAAGAAATTTCTTCTGCTTATAAGGATTGCCATCTGTGGGTTACACAGATGGCAATATGGCAAATTGCAGCCTGTTAAATCATTGTTTCAATGTAAGTATACAAACACTTATTTAGGCACATAAGTGTGTATTCAGCTACCTATTACCACATGCAAACAAGTCATTTTTGCAACTGTTCATACATTTGGCACACATACCTCCAATTTCTTTTCAAAACTCAAACAAGATGGTGTCTTTTTTTTTGTGAAGAATTTTAGGTCCAAACACATCAAGACACTAGACTTCAGTGTGTAGACCTGAGGTTTTCCACAGCCCTAAGGATGAGATAGGTGGTCATGCAAATAATCTATCTGTTGTTATAGCTTTGGCTGCTGTTGGGTCTGCTCAAAGTAAATCTTGTCCTCCAGTCATTACTACCTACATCTGAAATGCTTTTTTTGAGGATGCTGCATATGGATTTCTATTACTGTAGCCACCCTATATTAGTTTTTCCTCTTTGTGGTTGAGGGATTGCAGAGAGAGGTCCACTTTGATTAACCTTCAGTTTGACACTAGTTTTTGCACTAGTTCAGATTATTCTAGTGAGAATGTCTGGACTGCACCATGGTGATGCAATGGGTACAGCAGCCTTAGCCTAAGGTAGCCACACTACTGAGAATTCCTTATACCTGCCAGCCAGTCCAGTTCAGGTCAGTATGACATGAAATGATCTCTGACTGCCATATAGATTCACCAAAGTGCCTGGGATTGACCTGAAGAGGCAGCAGTCCTTCCTTAATTCTCAGTGTTTTAGTTTGATTTGGCTGCTCACTTCCCGGAAAAATATCATCAAGTGAAAAGAATGACCACGTTACATGTCATGGTGTGAAAAGCCAAGTTGTTGATTTCATGAGATGATGGTGTGGCTGTTTGAATTGCTGAGAAAAAACAGAGGAGCTTGCTGAGAAGAAGTGGGGAAAGGTATTTTCTCATTTCCAAGTTCCTTAATTAGTTCACCCAATAGCTGTTTTTCTGCAATTGTTCTGGCCTACAAAATAATTTTGTAAAGTCATTATATTTATTGACCCAAGAAACACCTTGTTTTTTGATTCCTTTGACATACAGCTAGATCTAAGACTCAAGAGTAATATTCATGCATTCCATCATTTTAAGAACAGATGATTTCCACAACTTGTTTTAAGTATATTGAAGAACAGAACCAAAAATCCCTCACATAATATATCAAAGCAGATTTATGTTTATTAAGTATTTAGGCCCACTTTCTATCTTTTCTCTTGCATGAATAAAATCTTCTACCAGAAGTATTGAAATCTGTCTCTTTTATAGTATTTTTCTTTGGAAGATGGTCAAATGTTCTATAAACTTCGTTGAAGGAAGCATGAATGCTCCTCTGTGAAGCATCAGATCTACTTTGGTGATGACAGTGGGAAAGCTTAAAGTGCTGCTAATTGTGATTTGGATGAGACTGAAAAATGAGTTTATAGCAAAGTGAAAGAGAATGTCTATAAATCCTGACCCGTAAGACCCTTCTTGGCTTAGTGGATAATATTTCTTCCCAGCTGGTGACAGCTACCAGCTTCAGTTAAGGTGTAGTCAGATGCGCTCTTGTAACAAGATCTACGTGGTTTAGGAAATTATTACCCTGACTTCCATTTATTTCTCTTTTTGGTGCCAGCTACCATTGCATCAGTGTAAGTCTGGTAACTGAGTGTGCTAAGCCCTCCCTAATATAAGACTAACAACTTTTACTTTGCACTGCCATCTTCCATCTTCTGACTTAAGCTTCTCCTGAAAAATCAAAGCAAACCTTGCCAGCAATAAAGAGGTCCTTCCAAACACTTTTGTTAACAAAACATCATTTACATGTGTTTGACCACTGCTTTTTGCATAAATTCTTGATGTCTCCTGCTTAGCAGTTTAAGCCCCATATGTATCTGTTTTTTCCAGCCATGCTTGTGCATAACAAGGAGCTAATGTTTCAAAACTTCTTCAAAATAATAAAAATTGTTGACTTAAGTATGAACCTGGGGCACAACCACTGGAAAATTGAGTGCTCGTTTTCATCTTAATTAAATATTGCAGTGTGTAAAGATGCACAATGCATGGTGTAGGACGAAGATTTCAGGTGATTTGTTCAAAGTGATCACACAAGCAACATCAGAGAAACTGTTCTTAAAGAGAGTGGCCATCAAAAACTCCATCCAGTAAGTTTATAGATGTTTCACTCTGTCCTCCACTGCCATGTGGTTGTCTAATTGGTAATTTTGCTTCTGGTTGTTGAAGGGTTGTGGGTAGCTGTACAGCACCTACTCTTCCATTGCCCAGTGAGGATATTCTGACTTTCCTGAACAGACCTTCCAACTCACATCACTGGTGCAGCTGTGAAAACAGATCTAGGTACAAAGCAATGTTCTAGTGAAAGAAACAGGAGCTGACTTTCAAAGGTGCTGAGAAGAGTGGCTGAAAATCAAGCACTGAGGATGAATCATGAAAATAAAAATATAAAATATAAACTTAAACCAGTTGTCATAGGAAGTGTTTTTCTTGAAGTTGAAAATGTTGCTGTGATAGCCCCAGTGTGCTGGAATAATGCAACATTTCAAAACTGCTGTACTCCGTCATGACTTGTGGTATGGAAGCTGAGATTATGCTACGGCATTACCTTTATGAGCGTAGCTTTGATGATCTACTGAAGCTGTGGTCAACTCAAAGGACACTTCTTGCTCACACTAGAGGTACAGGAGGGTAATTAATGAAAATCTCAAAGTGCTGAAACAATGCAGCTATTAAAATTTTGAAATTTTGCATACCTGGGGTCAATATAGGTTGTTTTGACCTTCTTCAGAGAGCTAAGAAGACAAAAGGGATTAAAGATGTAAAAGAATGAGAGCACCTGACCAGAGCAGATACAAGGATTTGCCTGCCAGTATCTCCCAGGAGACCAAGGAGAAAGAACTAGTAGTACCTGTTTTAAGAAAAGCTTTTCTGTGAAAATCTGATGCACTTTGCATCAGATCTGGCTGGTTGCTGAATAGCAATTGACACTGAAAGAAATGAGAAGGGCTGAGCTAGCGTGAGATCTCTTGTGATGGTCCTCACTGCAAATCCCAGGCTGGTTCCAGCTCAGATAGTCTGTGATCTGGCAAGAGTGGATCATGGGGCTCCATCACTCCACCTTCCCCCAGCAGCAAGAAGGAAGATGGCCAGAATCTCAGAAATGAGGGGGATGCCTTGCACAGGCCATAGGGATATGCATAAAAGGATGTATTTTGTCAGCCTCCAGTTGATTTCAATATTGGGTACTTGTGCTACAGAATGACAATGATTTGCTTGAATGTCATAATAAGAATACATTGTAATCATAAAACTGACCATAAAAACTACTTATGTTAAAAGAAAAACTCTACAAAAAGGTCAGATAATAACTTACTAGAAAAAAAAGTGTGACAGCCATAAACTCAGACGTTGAAAAAGTAGATATATTTTAAGAAAAAATATTAGTTTTGGCATAATTTGTTATACAAAGCTTTCAGCCAGAGATAAGCGGTAATTTATCCATAGACAAGAGTACTTTCATAACTCAAGTAGCAAAATCAAAGTGATGAGTGTATGCATGAATTCCAAATGCCGTGGATTCCAAATATTAGGACCTCGAATAATAGCTGAAACATTTATTGAGTAATAGCTGAAACATTTATTTCTTAGAGAAGTGCACTGATTCAAGAGAATAGCATAATCTTATCACAACAGGTACTCTGGCGTTCTGAAAATCTGAAGTGATATAATTTTCAGTCACCAAATAACTTGCATTTGTGGATTCTGGCTATGTCTAAGTTGTTTCCCCTTCTTCATACCCACTGAGAGTCCTGTACAGCACTGAGAACAGCCTGGGATCCCTGACAAATACCCAGCAGTGCCAACAGCTGGAGTAGGCAGAATGTGAACTCCCTGAAATGGAAAGTGATCCAAAAACATGCTTCCTGAACCCTGACTCCCCTTTACTTCCTAGTAGCTAATTAAATATTTCCCTTCAAAGTGAATTTGTAAAAATAAGTTAAAAATTAATGTAGATGGTGTGTTTCACATACCCCTCTATGTAGGCTTTGTATCTGTCCCTTATGCGCAAGAATCAACCAGACCAGATATTATTTCCACAGTGTTTTGACAACAGGTTGCCAAGACTCCTGTAGATTATTTGTACTGGGGCAGGGGAGGGACTGGGTGACTTCTCAGAGTCACTTTGAGCCCCAAGTTTATGTGCCTTTTCTTCTGTGATGTCCACTGAGCAGTTCCGTATTATCAATATCAATTAATGAACTGAAGGACTCAGGAAATGTGGAGATGAACTGGCAGCAGCAGATCAACATCAGAACCGTGGTACTCCTGTAAATATTTCTTAATCTCTTCATCTCTTAGTGTCATCAATGTACTGCTTACTATGGTATTAAAAACACAAAAGAAAAATGCCAAAATATTATGGCACAAGCGATACTTCATGGAAGACCTGCAATTTTCCATTGCTTCACTGCTTGGCATCTCAAAGCTGAGCATTTAAACTGTAGGAAAAAAAAAAAAAGTTCAATCATTTTTATCAAAAGAGAAATATGTAAGTTATAGACAAGGGTTTTAAAGGTTTTGCTGTTATGTTTACCCAGGGGAAGAATACACGGAACATAGATTTTCTTCCTTGGGTGATAAGGGATCGACTTGCTTCGTGTCAACTACTTCTCTCCCCATCTAACAATAATAAAAAAATTCACAATAGTCCCACTGTTAGATCCACTAAACTTATTAGAACGAATAGCTGATTTCAGGCCAATGTCGTAATTGAGACCAGCATTATGTTACCATTTTATTTTAATCTTGCGAAGAGCTGAAGCAAATGTATATTCAAGGCTGATTAAGCCTGCAAAATTTTTTAATTAAATGCAGAGTAGAAATGTATATTTTTTTTCGCAATATATTTCAATGGGGGCTATGTGTTCCAATGTGATTTAGATTAAGTATATTTTAAATGCATAACTATTCATTTTAATAAAGAAAACAGTACAGACTCTTAGTCATTTGAGTAGTTCATCATTTACAGAAAGGAGAGTATAAATGAAGAAAACAATGATATCAGAAAGCTGACTCATCTCTTTTACACTGATGAGTAAGGAAGCAAGAGTCCATGGAACTCAATGGAAATCTCCAGCAGAAAACTTGTGAAGACAGAAGAAAATCAGATCTCATATTCTCTGGGGGTGCTTGCTGACCTGAGGACTCGTGCAGATACTTACCAGTTTGTGAAAATGGCTGTACTTGATTTTCCCAAAAGGGCAGTTTATTTATGTGGCAAATCTTGTGCTCAATAGACCAAATGTTCACTGTGCATATTAATTACGTATTTATCTATTCGTAAATAGTTCATTACAAATTTTAAATCGCTAGGATACTCTGGAGAAATGTGAAAGGGTAAAATTTGCTCCTGAAACCCTGAGGAGGATTTCTGTTTCTTCTACTTGAAACAGCAGCATGGTCTGTTCCAGAGAAATGGTAAACATGTCTCTGCATTGCTGAGCACCATTTTCTTCCATCAGCTCTTACTGGAGTTCTCCTTGTTTAGGCAGCCCTAAGTGAGTGGAATGGATTTATCAGCTTCCAAAAGAGAGAAAGCAAATGAATCCTGCAGATAACTCCAGCCTTCTTGTAGCCTGTGAGCATTGATATAATGAGAAGTCCAACAGGGTTTTGTTTATTGAATAAAACATCCCAAAAATGGAACTCCTGGATTTATTTCCCATCCGGATGTAACATGCAACCTCAGTTTACTCCCTGTAGTGTTTTGGGTTGTCTTAAAGACAACTGGTTTTGGGTTTTTGGTGTTATTTTTTTCCCCCCAAGAGCCGATATTGTAGTTCAATTGTTGGTATACTGAGTACTTCTAACTGAAGCTTTGAGCATGGGTTACCTCTACCAGAAAGCCTTGGTGGCATTATAGAGTAACAATCCCTTTAGAATTTTGTAATGGTTGCAGTCATGCAAAAGATTTTGTCATTTGTCATTATAATCCAATACAGCAAAACAGTTACCTTATAGGGATAAGGATGGGAAAGACTTTTATATGATTACATCACAAGATGACAAATGAGAGCAATTTGTGTTCATTATGAGAATAGCATCCCAAAGAGAAAGCTGTTATCAATTTTGTCCTGCTCTCCCTTCCTCCACCACAAAACCAAAATATCAGCTTAGAAATAAGCAAGCAGTCTCTGACAAGAATTCAGATGGAGAAAAACAAGATCAGTGAAGATTTGTCTGCATTTTACTCCAGCAAGAGCATTGAGAATTAGAAAAGTAAAAGAAAAGCACAGGAGGATACTTAGGACAAATTCTTTTTCTTGAATAAAAAATATTTTTGTTTAGTAAAATATTCATCCTTTATGGAAAACAACCTACTTATTCCTGAAGTGGAACAAAATTATGTTTTGCAAATTGGTAAATGAAAACATTTTATTTGATAGACTGGATTTTTTTTTCAATTTGAATGTAAACCTTGAATTTTTTAGTATGTTAATTACAAATATGAAAGAAAAATAATTAAAAGGTATTGTTGTTTCAAAACAACAATTGGTTGGGATGCAGGGAGAGAGAGATGGCAACAGGCTGAAGGGACTTGCAGCTATTCAGTGCTCACTTCAACAGGTGAGCATCACAGGAGTGGCAGAACAAAAGGATAACCTGTACTGGATCTGGATACTGGGGTTTACTTAAATACTAACAAAATTAGAGCTTTCCCCTTCTAGATTATCTCAATCACTCACTCACTTCTCCTGCCCAACGTAACATTCCCATGGCCTCATTTTCCCTTTCCCACAGGGTTGTCACTGCTGGACTGGGAAGATTGGGCAGAGAGTCGCGTCAGGTTGTGTGGTACCACTGCTCACAGTTACCAGTCTTGGGTATCACTGGCCAATGGCCTTGGGCAGGCCACAGCATTTGTCTCCTGCACTCCCCCATCTCGAGGATCTTCCAGACTTCCAGGATGTCTCTTCCAGCCAGGAGCTTCCTCTTTTTCCCAAAACCACTTTTTCTTTCTCAGACCACTTCTTCACTCTCCTCTTCTTGGTCCCTGGCTTTCCCAATCTGAATACTGTGTATGCAGAAGACGCCTGATTAGTGGTTCTGTCTCATGTCTCTTTATTAATTGGAGGATATGGGATGTGTCAATTGTTTGGTCCAGGTGTTATCAAAATTTACAACCAGTGCACATCAGTTTTAGCAGCAAGTCGCAGACTTGAGGGTGCAGAAGGTCAGCTGTGGACTCACCCACACACATACATAAAATAATTTTCCGCCTGTCAGCATTCACAATTTCATTTATTTTTTGCCTGTGAAACCAAGGTGCAAGGCTATTACGAAAGATAATGTTAGTATGCATGACTGAATACGGAGGATAGAAAAGCATTGCTATAGGTTTCCAAATTCATACCTCTTGCTAATACTGTCATCTTGCTTCATTTCCTGAGTAAATTCAGTACCTGAGAGTGAGGTCAAATTATTATGGATTAATTTTTCAGGGGCCTTTATAATTTGCCTAGATTTCTGAGTGGAAGTATGAGATGATTTTACAAGTTTAAGCAGAAACTCTTTGGCCACTGAATCTACATCATGTTACTGCCAGTTATGCTTAAGAGAACAGCTGCAAAAGCACTGTTCCCTCTTCCTGCTCTTCTGAGTACACAGAAGTTGGGAAAGACACTGCCAGTAGTAGCATCAATGGGAGAGAGATAACTCACTTTTCTACAGTGTCCTTGTCTTTGTTTCAGATCTACTTCATTACCAGAATAATCCATCCATTCTTTTTTTTTTATTGAGAGAAGTGTCATATGATCAGTTGTCTTCCTGGTGCAATAAAGTTTTCAAAATGTTGTTGGCTCATGTATGTGTATTATACACAAACATTGTTCAACTTTAATTTTAGCAGAGTTCCAGGATACAACCTATCCATTATTGCTGCATTTCATGCAGTATATTTAATGCCAGTAATAACAATGATATACTAGTATTAATGAAATCAAGCCCTTCATTGACTTCGTTGTTTGAGTGCAAGAATGATGTCTAGAACAGGCTTGATAAAAATTCAGCTCTTCCAGTGCCTTCCCAACAGCTGCCAAATTCCATGATCAGTATTTGGCTCTGGAAATGGTGCTATTCCTTCTAAATATCTTGCACTAGAGGTAGACAATTTGTTTTCCTTAAAGAGGAAAAGGGAGAAAAGTGAAAGAGGGAGAATGAACTAAACTGAGGTGTGAGCTGTGAAAAGACAAATACTTGTTACGGTGAAGAACAGCTGGTAACAGCCAGAGGATCTGAGATGTTCTCTTTAACCAACTTTGCATCCATCTTAAAAGACCTGCATGAAATACCTAGACGACTAATATCCAGAAGATAACTGAGATTTTTTGAAAAAATGTTGCTGCTAATAGTTTTGATTTTACTGATTGTTGGAGACACTGGAGATCCCAGATACACTTTCCATAGAAACTGCAATATCACAGTGTATTGAGGGTCCATGCCCACGTGCTGGCAGTGGGGGGGCTGCAGGATGGCCTCTGCGAGGAGAGGCCGGGGCTGCCCTGTGCCGGACACAGCCAGTGTCAGCCAGCTCCAGAGGACTCACCACAGGGCATGGCTGGGCCCCTCAGCCAAGGTGGTGGTGTGTCTCAGAAAACATTCTTAACTATAGAAAGGGAAAAAAATGCTGAATAGGGTGAGGAGGAGAGGAAAAAAGTATGAGAAACAGCCATGCAGACACTAAGGTCAGTGAAGAAGTATGGGGAGGAGGTGCTCCTCAGGATCATTCTAAGCTTGCTCTTGGTTGTGTTTCATGATCACTGCTCGAGATGGGCTGTATCAGTCATTGGGTCAACAGGCAGTGAGAAGTTGTGTATAATTTATTTTGTATATTGTATTATCATTATATTTATTATTATCATCATCATTATTAACATATATATTATTGTTATCTTCTCCTTTGCTGTGCTACTAAACTGTCTTTTTCTCAACCCATGAGGTTTCCTTTCTTTATGATTCTCTCTCCCATCCCACCTGGGAGCGGGGAGGGTGAGTGAGCGGCTGTGTGGTACTTAGTTACTGGCTGGGGTTAAAATATGACAGACCCTTAGCCAGGGTTAATCCACTACGTAAGGTCAACTGCTGAGGTTTACTCATTCCTCTAACATGCAGAAGAGAAGCTGGAAAAAAAAAAAAAACAAACATTTGAAAACTCTTCAATATGAATTCGCTTCAGCATTTGATACTTTAGGTCTGTATATTCCTTTAGGATTTTTTTTTGTTTTCAGCCAAATACTTTAACAAATTATAATAGGTGGTTGTTACAACTGCAGTCAGAGTAGAGGCTGTGAATTTTAATAGAATTGAAACACTGACAATAGATACTTTTTATTGTAATCTTTCTCTTGTGTATAGATTGAAGCTACCTACATGGCATAGTTTATTAAACACCTACGTGTCACAACAACTGCAACATCATTACTTTTACTTTATGCCAGACTTTGTGGACCTAGCCAAGCAAACCTACTCTAATCATATGTATCACTATTGGTCTAAGTGAATAAGCTCACTTTTCTATTGCCAGCAATGTCTTTGCTCCTAACTAAACATTTTATTAGTACCTAGCATTTTCCAGTGTTTCCCAACACTGGAAGGAGTTCATGCATAATAAAATGACTTCTTCTCACTGTAGTTCTAGCTAAACTCACTAAACCTAGTAATATGGCCCACCAAAGTTTCTTCTAGGCTGCTATCACATACACCAATGTATATTATGAGCTATCCTCCTCATAGCAATATTGTTAAATCTTCTTTTTGGCAGATGGCAAGCAGAAAATAGTGTTAATTACACAGTTGTGGATTCTCCTAAGCCTCCCATCTCCCATTTGAACCCTGGTCAGTATTTCCAGGTTAGTAAGGCATAATCTACTGATGTTGAAAAGGTAAAAATTGTGAAATTGTGAACCACAACAATATGATAACCTCAGAGATGCCATTTCATCAATTTTGCTACAGTGAGCTCTGTGAAAACTTGGTGCTGCTCTGGATTACATGCATATGAAATGCTAGTGCTGTCAGAGTTTGAGAATCTAATTTGTTCAGGTTTGTGTAGTTTTTTCTAAAATCTTAAATCCTTCCCACACATTTATTTAAATTATTTTTTGTGTTGCTTTAAATATATTGCTGTAAAAGCAGTACTGTCATTTATGACACCTAATTTGTTTCAGGATTTTTACAATTTTCCTTTAAGTATTTGTCTCTAGTATTCATCTCTTCTTGTCTTACCTGCCACTCACATCTCTGCCTTAATCTTTCTAAACAGGTTCATCAATATTCTTGGTATTATAAAAACATGATTTTGGAATATGCCTTGGAGGCAGAAGTTGGGGATCAGTAGTCCCAAAATATTACCACTGTTATGTCTGGCTTCAATCAAAAGCCAGTAATAAGCGACATCTAAGTATTTTCAGTTGTTTTTATCCTGTATTATTTTGATCTATAAGTTGATATAAAATCCAGCAAAGATGTTTCCTATACTGAAGAATGCTGAGTAGTCATCAAAAGCTGACAGAAGACTTTTATATCTTACCGAAGCACAGCAATCATTTATGAACAAGTTAGGTATGGAAAATGGCTCCAAGTACAACTAAGGCTTTCACATTTGTAAGTAAAAGAGAACCTTTGGAGCTGTGGGTTTTTTTTGTTCAAAAGAACAGAAAAGGGTTTTAAGATAAAAAACGAATTGGCTTGACCCTTCCCAGAAGTCTCAAAAGGGGAAAATAATAACAGGTGTGATAATAGGAGAAGAGGCAGTGCAGCAGCAGAAACCTTTAGTTACCACTTTGTTAGAAGAGAAACACTAAGTCAGCTGGCTGAAGTAAAAAAATCTTTCTTGTCTAGTTAGGGTT
This sequence comes from Tetrax tetrax, assembly GCA_009806455.1. Lineage (NCBI taxonomy): Eukaryota > Metazoa > Chordata > Aves > Otidiformes > Otididae > Tetrax > Tetrax tetrax. The sequence goes on from WHYT01016232.1 coordinate 434,918, forward strand.
AAGCAGATTCAGTGCAATTCTTTTATTTCCTCTTCTGTCTTTTATAAATATGTATTAGTCTTTCCCATAAATTGTATGAAAATGCTTGTTTTTTTTATCTTTACCTTTATTTTAACCTGGAGTGAGTAAAATGTGATTTGAGGTATAGAAGTAAACTTTCTTCACCTAATGCAGTGGTGAGACTGTAACCGAGTTCTTGAAACAACTGGGTCCCTGAAACATCTGGATCCTGGTCAGGTCCACTGCGAAAGCCAAGAGGCTGCAGAGTATGTCCCTACTGGAAGGGAGCTGACAACACACAGGTCAGTTGGTGTCAGAGACCTCTTACACCAATTTTGGAGCATTAAAGGCTTTGAGGAGTGTGATAGGACGCACATGGGTGAACCTTGGTGGTCAAAGGGAGAATGCCGTATTTGCGTATTGGGTATAGGAGGTACCGCAATAGGATCAGATTCAACATTGGAGAAGAGCTTTGTATACTAGGTCTCCAACTCTAAGTCTTGTACAAACAAGACAAATTTTTTTTGAAAAGAGAAGCAAAAAAAAAAAAAAGAAATAGCCCTCTTCAGTGCAAGTTATAAAGGATTTTTATAACATGTTATTTATCCTGGAGTAGCATCTGGTATAAGGGGCTATCCCTGGAGCAAGGCAGTCTTCTCCTTGGTGTTCCTACATTCTAAGGCCAAATATAACTTGGGTGGTGGTAGAGTCTTGTGACTGGCAGCTGAATGAAGAGAACAGTGGATTGTGATTATAACTAATAGTAGGCTAGCTGTGATAGACATAATATGTATTTTTAATAAATATACAATATTCATGATATAACATAAATACAATACATATGGTTATATAAAATATAATATATATGTTGTTACCACCATTGTCTCGTTGCAGTTCCAATCTCTTTCTTACTCCTTTGTTTCACTCATAAAAGCCTGTTTTTGTCTGTGCTTGTGGGTTGTTTTTTATTATGTCTGTATAGTGCTCTGCACAAGAGTGCCATGACCTGTTGGGAAGCCTCAAGGCTTTATTGCAATTTGTAATAAGATAGAATTAGAGTCCAAAAATAAAATCAACCAGAAACTATCTGTAAAAGTGAAATGGACTAGTCTAGTTTAATAGTGCAAGATGGGAGCAATGCAGGAAGAAAATACCTTAGACAGGGGAGAGTAAATTAGATTCTTTAAACTCTTTCGATTTTAATGATCTCTTTATAACACAGACAAACCAATTTGTTAGAAAGTATGATATTTAATCTGACAATGTTCCTTTAATAATCTATCTACACTTGCTTTTGCTGCCATGACCTCTCTGCTACTCTTAAATGTCACTGCCCCAAAAATGCCTTTACTCTCTCTGCTGTATTGAAGGTGTTGCCTCCCCAAAGACCACCTGCTGCAATTTTGGCTGCAAATCTCCCTCCCACTTCTCTCCCTGTCTTCCAGAAAGAAAATGACTGGGGTAGGGACTGGAGTGAAGCTGATCTGTATTGGAAAATCTTGGCTGCCATGTCAGTAGCAGTGGCCCCAGGGGTCATCTGTCAAGAGGACTGATGAGCCCGGTGCTTCAGTTGCCTCTCCTGTCACATCCTTCTCTCCTGGGGCAGAGGCAACTTCCTGGGTCCTCTTGGGTCTCTGAAACTCTCATGGGTTGCCTGGGGTGCCATGTCATCTGCCAGCCATTTAACCTGTCAGTTCCTTGAAAGGCACTCTGTGCTTGTCTGTTTGGAAACCTTAAACTATGTAGACTCTAGCTCTTGTTTGTCTTATAATGATTCCAGATTTTTCTCCAGAAAAGTTTATGTATCATAGGAAGAGTTAATCTCCTGGTTCCCTTCTATTCTCCACTCTTTCTGAGCTTCAGTGTCTTTTGTCTTATTACCACTATTCCTAATAATGCTACACAAGGAGAAAAACTCAGGCTGAAAAACGCAAAAGGAGCACAAGACTTCATACACGACCTTGCGCAGAGTAAGAAATAATCACTGGATAAATGCAATTTCAATGGGAAAGACCACCAGGCAGAAAGGAAGGATGTAAGACCTGGCCTTGAACATACGGCCCCATGGGCAGAGCAGCACTTCTGGGGGTTTCCCTGTCTAACCCAGGTGACAATTGCCTCTCAGGGGGGCCATCATCCTTGGGGATTGCCACTGGTTCATGTAGCCTCGCTTTCCCTCTTTTTTTAGCTCATTAGATTTTTTGGTGAGTTCTGCCAGCTGTGTTCTTTAAAAGCTGCTGGAGATGTTTTACAGCAGGATCTCATTCATTCAGTGCAGCTTACATCTTTCTTTCTCATTTCTACAGTAGCTTGACAACACAGCTGTCAGAACACATCACTCAGCAGAGTCACCTTTTTTAATGTGTAGCTGCGTGTATCCATACACAGACACACATACTTTCATTTTTTTCTTTCGACAGCATATTAACAAAATCACAAAAGAAGATGCAATAAAGGACCGAATGCACGACTAGGAGGGATACTATGCCTATAATCAGAATATATGTCTGTTTTCAAAGCGGGGGGGAACAGAAGGGAGAAGTAGAAGAATCCTCATTGCATCCAAGTATTAGGAAGCATCAGTGCAATTAAGCTGTCAAGCATATATGACGTGTGCAATGATTTTTTTCTCTATTATTTGTAATGAACAAAGTATTTTTAGAAAGGTAACAGATTTACTATTTGAGTGTCAGTTATTAGGAGCTTACAGTCCCATTTTGTGAAGCATTGTAAACATGTAATGTAAAAGACAATTGCTGCTCTGCCCTGAGGACTCTACTGCCTACAGAGCCAAACAAAGGGTTGCAGAAGGGAAATGCAGTGTTCAAAAGGAAAAGCAGAAATATGAACTGAGGCAAAGGGAGATATCTTAGAATCCTACTCTCACTACAGGATTTAGCAACACCTGTATTTCAAAATTTCTCCAATCTAAGCCTTTTATCTGATTTGCTAATGAATTTTCAATATTTCTCATTCCCTACACCAATTCTTTTGGCTATTCTTCTTTTGCAAGTATGAGTAAATGTCCTGTTACAAAGTGGTAAACTTCTGACGTGTGACGTTTGGAAAGGCGGGTCAGTAAGTTGGCTTCTGGTCACTGAAAGATAGAAGCCCTTCACTAGGCTGTCGCAGATTTTGGTGACTGAGAAGCACCTGGGAAAATGGACCTAAAACATGCACAGGAACAAGTGCATGCAACTTGCATGTCTGCAATTTTTGTAATAATGTCCTGTAAGTCTGATGGAGAGGCTATCTAGGGGCTGTCTGTTCCCCTAAATGTTTCATCACTCCACTGCAAGCTTTTGGTGTAAAGCAATCCAAACTGTTAAAGGGACCTTGTGACACTCCCAAATTTCAGTTGACCAGGCCAAGTCTTACGGTGGTCCAGGGCTTTTTAGACTCAAAAAAGACTCAAGAAAAGATGTTTTGAAATTTGTGGGAATTTTCACACAGAAGTATACAAAAAGCCATTTGATTTCCAAGCAGATCAGGAAACGCCACCATCATTCTATTGGATTCCTGTTCCATGCAGTGGAACATGCAGCCTTTCCTCAATGATGTCTGTTTAGGGAAAATCAGTGCTGCTGGAAGATAATTAGCCTTGTAAATCTTTGTGCAGAGTAGATGAAACATCACATCTCCACCGAAAATGGTGAAAATATTATCTGAAAGAATTTGATCTAGGACAGAAAGAATCTAGAAGAATAAAACCGGATTAAAACTTGAGAAAGAAAAAAAAATGCAACTCCACTGAGAGCACAAGGAAATGGTCTTTCAGTAAGTTTCCTTTCTCCCTCTCTATTAATATTACATGGTTTTATTTGCTGTACTTTGTACAGTCTGAGAAAGCTTGTACTATGAAATATTTTACACATCTTCTACTTTCCTCTCCCCTACTGCTAATGTCTCTTCTACTGCCTTGCAAAAAATATTCAAATTATTTAAATATTTTATGTTGTAGGACCTAGCAGTACAGTGCAATATATGTAGATACCTTTGGGAAATGGATTTTAATATTACTCTTAGAAATACAAATTATTCATGTAGTGCAAATAACAAACTGGTGGAGAGCACAATCTGTGATAAAAGCACTTGCTTGTTTTTTAACATTTTCTGGTGTAGCTGGAGTTGAGAGATCATCAGATGTTTAGTGCATTATTTATTAAATGTTTTAGCATAACTTTAAAATATTCCGTGAACACTGAACCTGCAAAAGACATGGATGACTGAAGATGCAGTAACGCTGATGACAAAAGCATGAAGCATGTTGTATAGTTTTCTCTACACTAATGCAACATGCAGTTTGTGTTTTAAAAGGAACTATTTTTTCTCTTGCTTCTATTACTCATTTCATCTTTTTGGGGACTGTGATTTATGCTTCACTGTGTTGAGAACACAATCCAATATTTTACGGACTGCTGTGCATGGCTTTACTGTATTTAACTGTGAAAATTGGAAAACACTGGAAGAGTTGCACTGGTTGATATACCAAAACTAATGTTGAAGAAAATGCATGTTTTAGTCTAATTTATGATTTTCTAGGAAAGAAAAATGTGAAAAGCCAACAACTTAAGTAATTTAAGAGAATGAAAATGCACAAGAAAGTAAGCAAAAGTGGAACACGCCCTTCAGTTTAGAAATGTGCTCTGTCTGTTCATTCAGGTCGTCCTAGCACATTGAAATGAATAGACTACATATTTCTGAGAACATAAGCTCTTTAATTTAATCTGTCTCCGAGTTCTACAGTGTTTTATGGCATTTGGAGATTTGCCAGAGCAATCTTTAAGAACTACTTCAATATTTTAGGAAGCCCAGATCCCAAATTTACTTTCACTTCTTTTTTTTTAATTTTTTTTTTTTTTTTAATCCCTCATTTCCTTCCTTTCCCAAACAGATTGCTTGTTTCAGGAAGAAAGATAAGTGCTGCACTTCAGGTTTATTTCTGACACTAATATGATCTTTACTGTGTAACCATCAACCTATGACATGCCCAAAAGCTTGACAGGAAACATTAGAGAGGATATGCAACAAAAAATAGCAGAAGAGAAACCCTAGTGTAGTGAGGTTTGTTCCATTTGTGAGTATAAGCATTGTTGTAACCTGAGCCTCAAGTGGTCACTAATTCAATTCCTGATGCTGAACAGAAGACGATACCAGGACTGCGTCGGACGGAAGGAAACTTTGGTCTGAAATGGATGACGTGCCTAACGGTGAGGCACGTTTGAGGGATGCACGCCTACATCAAAGTTGCTTACATCAGTCACAATGAGTTACGTTCTAGCAGGGAGCCTTGTACCTCGTGACTAACACAATTAGACATGGTGTGCTGCAGCCTGGGAAATTAAAAGCCCTGAATCTGAAGAACCAGTTACTCTATTTAACTGTTAGTAGTGAAGGCATTAGGGCTAACTTTCTATATTTAAATTATTTTTTTTTTGTTTTTGCCTAAGGAACACTCGGCTTTAAATTATTTTTACCTGGCCAGCATAACTGTATCAAGATTAATGAATAAACGAACTCCCTCAGAGAAGCAGTAGTCACAGCAGCATTATAAAACAGTGCTGTGTGTCTTATTTTACTATAAAATTTGCAATTTGTGAGTTGAATCCTAAGTCTCATTTCCAAGGGGCTGTATGCCTAAATTAAGGCACAAAGTACTTCTCAGTAGTGGACCTCACCTTAAAGCCAGTCTTCAAAGCTTTTATTTTCTTTCTGCTGAGTATTGGCAGATGTCAAGACCTTGTAGGCTGATTCTCCATTTAAAGAAAAAGTCTCAGTGACTCAGATGGACGCTTTGTTAGCATAACCTGCTTAATTTCACCTAGTGAGAGAATCTTTGAAGTGTGGCTGTCATACAGCATATAAACCAATTCTAGTTTAAATAAACTCAGTGAAAATGTCATAGTTTGATTACCAGGAAAAATTCTGTGCCTAATCATTGTGTGGAAATAAAAATAAAAAATCATGGGGCTGAAAAGGCTTCAAGAGGTCACTTAGTAAAAAGACGATCAAAAATACAGAGAATGTATCTAACAAATGTCACTGTAATAATTCTTAATATCTCCAAAGGAGAAAATTCCTCAATCCTCTTGCATATGCGTGTATGTGTGTGTATATTGAAGTATACAATTGTACTTACCATTAAAACCAGTTTTCCAGTAGCTAACCTAAATCTCGGTTTTTTGTTGTTTTTTTTTTTAAATCAAATTAGTTTCTTCCTGTCATGTCTTCAGTAAATTTGAAAAAAACTATAACAGTTTTCTTCATAGAAGCTTTTCAAACATTGGAAGAAAATTAGTATGCTTTCCTTCCGTTATTTTTCCTAGGCTGAGCAAGACCAGCTCCTTCAGCCTTTTCTTCTAAGCTGTATTTTTCAAGTCTGTTGTTATTCTTCCTTTTCTCCTAGAGAGCAGACCCTAAAGATGGGTCCTAAATAGCAACAACTACAGTAAAATGGTGAATTCCACTATGTTTTAGATGTGTCAGCCCTGTTAATACATTTGATGCTTTGATAGCACCATTGTGCTGCGGAGGAAGAGACAAAGTCATTGCTTACTGCAGTTTCCACATATTCTGCAGATCTGCTGCCCACCTGGCCATACTATGCTCTGTGCTTGGGCAACTGAACTCAGGTTAAAACTGTCAGTCTGACCCATTTGGTTCTTGATTGGAGGATTTTTGTAACATTATTATCGTCTAAAGGCTTTCAGAGCTCAGAGCTTCTAGCATGTTGTATCTAGGAAGTTGGAGTCAGGCTGACTAGCACATTACTTGTTTTTCATTCCTTTTACATGTATGTTGTGCTTGCCTGTCTCCAGTGCTCTCATCATTCCTTGTTCTAATCAAGCTCCTAACGATATTTGCTAATGTCACTTTGTGTAGCATTTTAAACCAGTGTGAATCTGAACAGCCTGTGCCGTGTTGAACACATCTGTTTTTTAAAAAATACTTTCTAAACCATTTCAAAACCTGTTTTAGTCTGTATGTGTGATACCTTGTCAAAATGAAGTGCATGCAGAATTTATATTTATTGTGAATGGAGAAGTAAAGAAGATATGATCTTTGTTTCTTTAAACTCTTCAGCAAGATATTTACTCTCATTTCCTCTTTTGTATGAGTCCATTAACATCTGCAGCTGCTTAGAAAGTTCCTCATACAGCCATTTTGGTCTCCTATGATGACTTCCATCTTTTCTCCACATTGGCATGATTTACCCTTATACTTAGAATCACAGAATCATAGAATGGTTTGGGTTGGAAGGGGCTTTTAAAGGTCATCTGGTCCAACTCCTCTGCAAGGAGCAGGGACATCTTCAACCATAAGGCTGCTCCGAGCCCTGTCCAACCTGGCCTTGAATATTTCCAGGGATGGGGCATCTACCACTTCTCTGGGCAACCTGTGCTCCGCCACCCTCATTGTAAAAAATTTCTTCCTTATATCTAGTCTAAATCTACCCTCTTTAATTTTAAAAACATTACCCATTGTCTTACTAAAAAGTCTGTCCCCACCTTTTTTATAAGCCCCTTTTATGCACCAAAAGGCTGCAATAAGGTCTCACCAAAGTCTCCTCCAGGCTGAACAGCCCCAACTCTCTCAGCCTATCCGCACAGGAGAGGTGCTTCAGCTCTCTGATCCTCTTCATCGCCCTTCTCTGGACTTACTCCAACAGGTCCACGTCCTTCTGATGCTGGGGGCTCCAGAGCTGAACACAGTACTGCAGGTGAGGTCTCATGAGAGCAGAGCAGAGGGGCAGAATCACCTCCCTCAACCTGCTGGCCATGCTTCTTTTGATGCAGCCCAGGATGCAGTTGGCTTTCTGGGCTGTGAGCGCACATTGTCAGCTCATGTCTGGCTTTTCACCCACCCCTAAGTCCTTCTTGGCAGGGTTGCTCTCAATCCCTTCATCCAACAGACTGTATTGACACTGAATTGCCCTCACAGAGGTGCAGGACCTTGCAGTTGGCCTTGTTGAGTCTCATGAGTTTCATGTGGGCTCACTACTTGAGCTTGTCCAGGTCCCTCTGGATGGCATCCTGTCCCTATTTGTATCATAGCTTTGTAATTTTTTTTTTAATTAATCTGCCAGTTTTCCTGATATATCATCTCTCTCTAGTTATCTTTCCACCTCTTCCTGCTCCCTCAGTTGTTGAAGTTTGCTTTTTTTATAAGCCCATCATTTTAGTTTCCTTTTCTGGCTTCTTCCCCATATTTAGCCTTTTGACAGGCTTTGAAAGCAACCCCCTCCCCCTGTCTTGGCTGCTTGCAACAGCTTGTCAATAATTATTGTGTCAAAAGAGTAGCAACAAGAAAAACAAGTTCTTATTTCTCCAAGAAGATCAACACTAGCCTATTAAAAAATCCCACATCTATAAATCTATGTGTGGTTTTGCCCCTGGTCTTTTCTGCCCTAAAGTTTTACTTTATTTTCTTTCATCTTCCAAATTCTGTGTGTTACAAGGGTGTCTGCTGATAATATGAATGTATTTTGTAGCTGTTTCCATACATTTCTGGGAGTTTCGATGACCAGGTTGGAATAGCTCGAATTGTGCAGACTGGCATTTTGATGTGGATTTTTGTACTTGGAAGGCAGTTGGGACTCAAGAGGGATGCAAAGGGGGAGAAGACATCAAAACTGATAGAAATCAATGCTAGCAATCCTTGAAGACTGCTCCTGCCACCCATTCCTCTCCCTGTATCTCCCACTACATCCAGTAGCAAGCAAGTACCTTATCTAGCTTTTCCATCCCTGACCAGCAGGTGAGGTGATCATATGGAAGGTGGAAACTAACATGAGGAAAAGTTGGCCAAAGCCATGGGCCCCAGAGCCAGCCAGAGCCTTGAGGTGACTCTGCCCAAACAATTTATTTAAAATAAGCATGTTAGGAGGACCTGACAGCCTTTGAACAACAGGAAAAGGGTTTTACTGGAGCACACATGGGAACATGAAACATTTAAAACCAGAGAAAGCTCAGGCTGTATCAGACCAGAAATAGGAGAGGGCTGCATAGAAAACTTCCACTATGCCTTGGAGGTGGAAGATAGATCCCCACCTCCAGCTTGTTCCCAGGCTGGTGACTGCATGTCTGTCTGCAACTGTCTGCAATGCAGCAACTGTCAGTTGCTCCAAATGCCATAGAGCTCTTGCTCTGGGTCACGAGGACAAAACTTTCCTCCCATACCTGGGACCTGCATGTGCCCCATCTCTCTGCTCTGCCCAGGAGTCTTCCAGCCCCTTCCTCTGCCTCTGCTGCTTGCTCTCCCTGCCTGCCTCATCCTTGCTTGAAAGCGGGGTGGTTTCTCCACCAAAGGGAGCTCAGTTGTTTTCAGGAAAAGAGGTTCCTTCCTCTCTGGCAAGGCAAAGGAATATTTCCTCCCTGCTGCCTGGGCATGGTATTTTGGCAGAATGGATGCAGAGCAAATGCTCTCCTGAGCTTAACTGAGTGCAGGACATGGAGCAGACACTGTCCATCCTATCCAGCAGCAAATATCTCCTGCTCATAGCAAGATGGATGTTGGTGTACAGCTATGTACCAAATAAACAAAAACATCAGTTACAGATTTGACACGTCACACTAATAAGTATTCCATTAGCGTCTGAAGTGGCACAGATGTCTTGCACCTCACCTGTGCAATGTCTCCAGCCTCTCCTGCCTGGTGGCCTGTGCGAGGGGTGCCTTGTTCTCTAGCCAGTTTGGAGCACACTGACTGGCCGGGCAGCGTTCACACGCTGGTTGGCCAGCTGGCTGCTGCCATCTTCTCAGTGGATGCTCTAATTTGGTACCCACTACTGATTTTATGATGTCATTTGTCAAATTTGACAGAAAGTGGCTAGTGGGCTCAAAAAACTATTGAGGAGGAGGGACTAACAGACAGCTCAACAGATGAACAGGCAGAGGGACATTGTGACTGCTTAAGCCTCCCTTTTGTAGGAAGTCAGTCTGAAAATAATATAAAGTGAGACAAATGATTCTTTTTATTTTCCCCTAGAGATATTAATCAAAATAAACAACTATGAAAACATCTCTCTATTTTTATGGTATTTTTCTGCAGATGGAAAAATAACAACAGAAAGAAATATGTATTTCAAGCCAGAGCAGTGCCTTAGTTTACAAAGAAGTTGATGAGTTTCCTTTGAGAATTATACCTTTGCACTGTGTGTGATCCCAGCAGAAACTACTGAGAAAACCACCTCGCTGGGCACTGCAGCATTTGCCACTCTACTTCTGCCTAGGGGAACTTCCGTGAAGCCTTGACGGTGAGGCAGGGAGTAAAGGGGAGGGATGAGTGAATGATCAGGAAGTTTCTGGAGAGAAGGTATAGAAATATAATTGAAATGGAAAATCCCCGATTCCCTGAAGGTTAAATGAAAATGCCTGTGACCTAACAGAATGAGTTTGGTACCCCAGCATGTAGGTAGCCTGACCGTATTCCTGTCTTAAGTATTTGCACATTGCCTAAATGCCAAAAGCAGTAATTAAAATTCACATAAAGTTTCTGGTCTTATCTAACAGGGATGATTCACCAGCAGCAGTGGGACCTGTCAGAGAAGATTGATGGAGAACTTTCAAAGAAGTACCCTGAGTATTGTACAAAGGATAGACTGAGACCTTTCATCTGAGACGAAGGGAAATACATTACGTACTGCGCATTCATTTCAACTGAGTGCTTTAATCTGTGGGAGTTCTAGGTCTGTTTTGAGCTCCAGGATTAAAAATATTTGCATTTATCAAAGATCAAGGTTTATCAGATACCAAAAATGCTGTCTGTTCAGCCTATATGCTTAACTCCACATCACTTTTTTCTTTCCTCTGGTGAATTATCTGCAACAGAGTGGAGTCAGTGAAGTCAGAAAAGTCTTTTGTTTCAGTATATCCACCAGCAGCACCAGCTTACCAACCTGCTGCTCAGCCCTGGGAGAGGTGAATGCACCAACTCTCTGCTTGGCAAAACAGGGAGTGTTAGTAACACTGACTACTTGCAATATCAAGTCTCCAGTATAACAATAATCATAGGGAGGAAGAGGTAGTAGCACTTGGCTTTTCTTTCACAGAAACCCACATGGATAAGCTACTTATCTGTGGGATCAAAGGCAAGTGGAAGTCGATCATGGTAATGTAATTGATTGACACTGTCTTTACACAGATCTTTCACAGGGGTTTTCTTTGTAACCTCTAGACATCAAAGACTGGTCACACGTGGAAGCAGGCTGGAGCAAGCTCTTTATATAGCTCTGTTAGAACAAAATTTACAATCCTGCGGAAAGATTTCATGGTATCTAACTAAAATATAGGAGGGGAAAAAAAGTCACTCTTGGGGCTCATTCAAAAAAATTATCTGCTAATATATGCTATTGCCTAGGGGAGCACTGCACCAAGGCTGTCAGACTGTCAAAGACAACATTTCTTCAGTTAAAGTTGCTCATAATTCTTTGCTTAAGAGAGATTTTTTCTGCAGTATGTCCAGGCAACTAGTACGAGCAGAACTTATTACTCACAGATTAGTTTCTTCTTTGAACTCCACCTCTCTTTTATCATATTTCTTTTCATTACTTTTCTTTACTTTAATTTTCCTTTACCATCACCTCTTCTAATTTTCACAAGTAACTTGATTTATAACATTTCAATAAATCTTTACTGAAAGGAGTATAGTCACAGTGCCTCACAGATTGCTGCTGCAGTTTCATAGTGCTTTCATTCTGCAAGCACAAACATGGTGATGGAATGGGTCATATATGCCATTCTCCTAGACCAGGAGACAGGGCATGATTGACTGGCACTCTTTGCCGCACTCCCTGGAAATTGGCTTAGCTCTGTTGAGAACACCCTTTCCCGAATTCTTCATGGCACATAAAAAACTCAGAATCATCTTTTCAGTCATTTTTGTGGTGATGTTATGACAACAGATGACAAAGAGGACTGTAATGAGTGTTTTTTCTTTCTATCCTTCAAGAGCTGACTATTGCAGAAATACCACGCTGCTTCTGAAACTTCACATTTTTACCAGTATGACCCAATTTGACCTCCTGGACTTTGAGACTGGTTATAGAAAATATGGAAGATGACTTCAGACGCCAGACAGAGATTTTAAGTCAGGAAGGAAGGAAGAGTTATATTGTTTTACTTAAAATTTGAACACATGTCACATGGAAATCAGTGAGAGACAATAGCTCTAGGCTATTTTCACTCATTTTTTTTTCAGACAAGAACAACATTTTGGGCCTGGTGCAAAGTCTATTGACTTTATTTGAAGAAGTGTCATTGATCTTAATGAGCTTTCAATCAGACATATGCAGTGTCATGACAAGGGGAAATCATCTAGAAGCTTCTCATGCAGGTCAGCCCAACACTGACCCCAGAGGGGGAATTAACAATGGTACGAACTCAGACAAAATATAACACGGAGAATGAGCTGGGAAGGAACAAGCATCAGCTCTGCAGCTGTTCAGGGAGGGGGAACAGCAAAATAAGAAAGGAGAGGAATGTAGTTTTTCCTCATTGTCTCCTGTCACCGGTGTTTTCTGCTAAAGGAGTAACCTCATGCTATTTCCTTCTTCCAGTGTTGTAGTTCAGCCCCGATCCGACACCAGACTACGCAGTCTCTCTCTCACTCCCCCCACCCTCCGAGAGAATAGGGAGAGATAATTTAAGAAAAACGGCTCGAGGTTTGAGATAAGGACAGGGAGAAATCCTTAAAGTTACTGTCACGGGCAAAAACAGACTCGACTTGGGGAAAACTATTCATTTATTACTACAACTAGCAGGATAATGAGACAGAGAAACAAGATAACCTCCTCCACCCCTCCCACTTCCCGAGCTTAACATTATCTACCTTCCCTCTGAGCGGCACAGGGGGGAAGAGGGAATGGGGGTCGCGGTCAGTCCATTATGTGTTGTTTTACGCCACTGCTTCACAGTTGGGAGAAGAACTCCTCACATCCCTCCCCTGCTCCAGTCACACACATACGCCACAGTCCTTCATTAAACTGCTCCGGCGTAGGTTATCTCTTCCACGGAGTGCAGTCTCTCCAGAACGGCTGTCCCAGCAGGCCCTCCACGGGCCACAGCCACATTCAGGCATCCACCTCCCCCGGTGTGGGGTCCTTCACGGGCTCCAAGTGGATCTCTGCTCCTCCGTGGACCTCCATGGGCTGCAGGGGGACAACCTGCTCCACCATGGTCGTCACCCCAGGCTGCAGGGGAATCTTGGCCAGGAGCCACGTTACTCCTCCCCCTCCTTCTTCACTGACCTTGGTGTTTGCAGCTGTTTCTCTCACAAGAAAAGTTCGTTCTTCACAACGGGCTGGCAAAAGCCTCTCAGGATCTCTTCACATTATCCATCCCATCTCATCTCCTCTCCACCTCTTGCAGCCAGGCCAGGCTGAGTTGGGCCCAGTCGGCCGCCTGGCGAGAGGCCAGAGGGTGAGGCCTGCAAGGCCCCGGAGGCCTGTGCCTCCCCCTCTGCGCCTCTGTCCTTGCTCAGCTTCTTCACATCTTCTCTTCTCTCTTTTTTTTTCTGTTTTCCCCTTCTTAAATACGTTATCGCAGAGGCGCTATCACGGGACATTCTGCTCCCAATTGGCTCAGCCTTGGCCAGCAGCGGGTCCGCCCTAGGCCTGACCGAGTCCACTGAACAAAGGGAAGCGACTTCCAGCAGTTTCCTACAGAAGCTGCCACCTTAGGCCCCCCTCACTAAGCAAAACCACAACATCCAGTCTCACCATCACTTATTTCCCAACACAGCATTTCCTATCAGTCAGAGAAAAAGACATATTGCTGAAAGTCAGAATAAAAGCAGGATTGTTTCTCATTTACTTCCCTTGCAAAGCTTACAAACTAAGAGAAAATGGGGCGAAAAGATACCAAACTAGATTTCCTTAGCTTTGAATGAAAGAAAAATGCTCTTATGTTTGTAAAAACCAAAAAAGTAGACAGAAACTCCTGAAATGTTCAACAAAGGAAATCAATTAACATTCAGAAATTCGAAATGAACTTTTAAAATGAGATGGTTGTTATTGTCAAAGTTACAGAAAAACTCACCCTTTATCATTAAATGCAGCCAAACATGGAAAAAACAAACAAACAAACCCTGGTAGCAACATGCATTGAAGCAAGAAAAAGCTGAGTTAATTGTCCTACAGTTTTAAAGAAAATTAAGTCTGCAAAACAAAAAGGGATAGTGAAGGAAAATAAGAGTTCCTGTAGAAAACTGAAAGAGAAGAAAAGACTCCTTATCTTTTATTCAGAAGTGGATCTGTTTAAAGACACAGGATGCAAGCCACAAACCAAAGACTGTGTCCTCTAGAGTTTTTTGCTCACATTTCTGCAGACTAAGTCATTTGAAATTGAGATATAGTTTTTAATATGTATTTTTTTCCAGTGGAATCAGTTTTACACTGTTACCGTTATTCATCCGGCATTATTACCGTTAGGTATTTAGCTATTAGAGCAATTGCAGCCATTTACACACCCTGTTACATGGTTCCCAAACTTTGCTGTCCCTCAGAGGACTCTGCTTGTGGTGGCATCATATTTCTGGCTGGCTGTCTACTTGGGTTGCAGCTGTGTGGGGTCTTTGGTCTGAGCCGTGCTAGGTGGTTTGGGGGTGGATGTTACCTTGTAAGCCATGGGCTGGAGATTGCTGAAGTGAATAGATTCAAAACAAGAGAGATTTGGAGTAAACATGACGTTTCCACATTGTGACACTGTTTAAGTTTACTGTTTAAGATACTCCCCTCCTGCAGTAGTCTGTGAGACTCATCTGTTGAGTTTTTTTGGGACAGGGAATTTCTCTTTGGCTAAGCCTATATTGAGAATTGCCCTGCAATCTGAAGTCAAACCATCAGGAAAAGGTGTAGACCCATACTTGCAAACCCTCAGCAGCCACAGCAAGCTGGCTGTCGGTGGCGTGCCTTTTGGGATGGCCCTCAGCAGTCCTCATCTGTCTGTCTTTATCAGTTCAGATGTAGCCACAGTACCTCTTACGGCAAAGCCCAGGGCTTTGGTTACCGTGTTGCTGTAGATCACAGTGCTGTCATCACACAAGTGGTAGATATTATAGCAGCTTCAAGTATGGCCTGTTGCATAAGGTCTGCACCAAAGCCTTCTCAAATGTATTTAAATGTATTTTGAAAGTGTGATTAAACATAATGGGGCATTGCCAGTACGAGAAGTAGTTGTTTCAGCACGTGTATAGATATCATAAACGCTGCTGCAAATGAATGTTTCACAACTACTTTTGTGATTCACACACATCATACCCTTTTAAGCTGTAGGAGCTAGGGTAAAGGGCTGGGGCTGGTAGGAGAGATTTTGCGAAGCAACCAACATGACCTTTATGGAGTGGTTTTTTATACTTGTGTTTCTAAGTTATTTTGCATGGTTTAAAATAAGAGATCTAGATTGAAGAGCTGAATTTTTAGAGCTTTCTGATGGAGAAACTTCACAGTATGTACTAGTCTGAAAACAGAAGAATGGCACTCCCCAAAGATTAATTTTTCTGACTTGATCACAAGAAAGGAGACTTCTGATATCCTCTGACAGGTGTGGTTGGTTTGGGGACTATGCATCTGTACTAACTTAGAGCCTCTCACCTGGGTGCCCCAGTTTGCAGGCGAGTGTCTTTGGGCAGAAAAGGCAATAGAGGGAGGGAAACAGTCTCTCCCTTAGGGCAACTCAGAGAGTTGTGTACCCACCTGGGTTCCTTTCTGCTCTAGGGAAACCTGTCTGAAAGAGACATTAGGGAAACTAACCTTCTGAGTGCTTAGGTAAGTGTTTAACAGCCGGTGGCACAAATACTTCCCATGCTGCTTATTAGCAGTGCAAATCCAACACAGCCTCCCAGCTGTAAAATCTTCCATGGACTTGCCCTTGCTCGTCTTCCACACCTCCTCTCTTTCCCAGCCCCTGCCCTGTCCCACTCCAGACTTTGCTGTGCTGCAGTGGGGCTGCCTTTCCCTGCAGCTTGGGCTGCACAGAGTGGCCTTGTGCATCACCTCAGCGGCTCACTGACACATCGCTTGCTGCGAGGTCCCCGGCTGGTGCATCTCTGCGGCTGCGCTTATGTCTCGGTGACTCGATCTTCACTATTATTAATTTCCGAACGTCTATTTTTTTAAATTGGGAAATCAATCTGTGCAAGTTTACATATCAGATAAAACAGCACGTGTTGTCCGAGTATTAATATACTTTTCTATTTGGTTTAAGAGACAAATCTGTTTGAACAATCTGACGAAACAGGCTTAGATGCAAAATTGAAACTCTGTGTAGGATAATACGTCCAAGGAAAGAAAAAGAAGGCAATCTCAATGCGTGAGGCAAAGGTTTTAAAAGAACTGCTTAGGCCAGGTCATTTGATACCACAGTTAATAAAGCACAAGAAACAAATTCTTACAGTATATTATTTTAAATTACAATGTTGGCAGACAAAGAAAACGTGTACGTTGACTGGGTGAAGGATGAACAGTTCAGAAGAGACAATAACTGACACAGAATTTTGGCTACATCATGACCTAACTTATTAGTACTTCCTTTTTATTCTTAAAACATAAAAATAGAACCAGATACTTATTTTCCAGCCCCCACCATGCCCAGGTCTGGTCTGACAAATGCATGTAAAATCCTTTTTCCCTTCCAAAACTTCAGTCTTCTTTGGTTTTTTTCATACAATATTTCTCAAGAGGGTCTGGGGAGTGGTTTTGTCAAGGCAGTATTTGCAAAGGTAGTACTGAGAAAATAGAGCCACCAGATCTAACGCTAGGACGTTGCACAGCGAAGAAGAGCACCTAATGGACTAACTCCTCTCTGACTGGTATTGTTTGTTTGAAGTCAGGAATTGGCATTTGGGAAATGAAAAGACAAAGTCTCTGCTTTCTATTTTAACCTTTCCTTTTTCAGGAGAAAGGTTATAGTGTAGTGGAGCTCCAAGAGTTAGGCTGCAAATGGAACAGCATATACCCTGGGGCCCTTCACTGATTTTAGCTTCCTTTGTTATCCATTACTTCCACTTTCAAGATACAGACACAAACTTTAGCACAAAAATCCAACATACTCCTCAGATTTTGTTACACTTGAGGTGTCCCCTTCAATCTCATGAATTCCCAGAGAGTTTTCTTTTTGCTATTTTAAAAAGATTTTGGACACTTCTCCTTATGTGTGTTCAATAATTATTGCATGTTTTACTGAGGGCTTGATCAGAGGATGCATAGGGGTTTCACAGGAATAGTGGAGGAGCTACAATTTTGTAACTTTTAAGAACTATTTTTTTTTTTTTTCGGAAAATTTTTATATAACCTGCTGAAAGACTGTTAATGTTTTGGAACACAGAGAATGGAAAAATATGCTTTAATTATGGAATGGAAAACACCAGGAAAAACAGTTTTCCTGTTAATTTTTTTGCAGTGTAGAATTATGAAATGGTGCTGAGAGACAGGCTGATGCAGCTGAATTTTGGGTCTAATTGATGCAAGTTTTTACCTGCAGCACTACAAATATTATCTTGGAAATTATACCTTGCTGATTTTCATGTTTCCATTTCATGCATCTTTACATCCTGCAGCATTTTTGCTCATTAATTAAACATCAGACTGGTGTTTGTTTAGAGACTAAAATGTGATCAAGAGTAAACGATTGTTTTCAGTGGCCAAGCATGATGTGGGCAGAGTGAAAAGCTTGTGGAGCCCTGTTGTGTCCTACTGTGAGAAGCCACCCATGGCTGGGCAACCTGTGTGGAAATTGCTGCTGGTTGGGCTAGAAGTGCTTTCCATCCAAGCCTAGAGAAATTATATTAGCTCCACTCCAGACCAAGTGGTCTAAAACCAGCTATGGGAATGGCTGCAGGTGATAAAACTGCTCTGTGTTGCATAGAAAACAAGATTTCTTTTGTCTCAAAGAGAACTTGTGTTTTATAGGCAAGGAAGTAGATGCCTGTGTTCTGCTGCTGAAAAAGCTACCTAGAGAAATAGGTGTTATTTTAATATATTATACTAACAAATCTCTAGACGTGCAGAGCCATCAGAATTTTTCAGCAGCCTCGAGCTGACATTGATTGCTGTATTGTTATGAACATACATTACGCCCCAGCATGATGTGGAAGGTACTACAACTTCCCTGAGCCAAATCAGAGGTGTGGGAAAAGTGTAGAAGTGTGTTAAGTGTAGAAGAGCTATCTCCATCATCCTGTATTATCAGATCCAGACTCATCCTCCATGGAACAGTGACAGTGCTGGGAAGCAAACACCTCCTTCTCCTTGGGGCTGCTTTGCACCCCATCAAAAACCATCAGTTTGGTTTCTTTGACAGCCTCGGAGTGGAGATGGTCTGCCTGGACTTAGCCGGAACTTTTGGGCTGCTTTATTTCCTTTACCACACAATATATATCTGGCTTTGCTGATAATAATGGCTCCATGTTACAGTGATCCTTGCTGAATGGCAGAAAGGTTTTTCACTGCATCAAGCAGCTATAGAAATCTGGCATTAAAGTAAGAGAGAAAACCATGAACATTAAAAGTATAAATTGATAGTGATAGCCTTTATTATCCCTTCAGACACTAATGGCATCTTTTTTTAACAGCTTCTTCAGTTGGCTGATCGCATGAAGTAAAGCAATTACGAGCCAGATAGCACTCATTGCACAATCAAAAATCTCAGGAAAATGGTTTGTTTACTGTTTTCAGCATCTTTACAGAACACAGCAATATTCTCAGTAGAGCTGAAAGATGTAGTACTAAAACCACAGTCAGGGAGAAAACAGGTTCACACTGTCTTGAATATGCATGTTGTTGTAACAGAAAAAATATTCAAGGTAATTTTTAGTTTCTAGGCATCTGTGTAAGGCTTGTGGTTGCCAAGAAAAAAAGGTGCGTGCACACCTAAAGAGCATCAACAAGGAGAATGTCATGTAGATATGAAAACAAAGCTTCTAACATCCCACTTAAATTCATAGTAAACAAGATTTAAAAAAACAAAAACAAGAAGAGGACTGAGCTGCAGATGTACTGCTGTGAATAATTAGAATGGTATTATCCAACAGTGGTTCAAACGTCCCTGCACTGAATTGCCCAATGAGTACTCACATGTCAGTGTGGAGAAACAGCTTCCAGGAGGAGATGAAACCAGTAGCAGGAGGTGGTTAGAGCTTGACCCCGACCCACAAGAGCAGATCACCTTGGAGAGCCTGCTTTATCAATGTCTGCTGGCAGTAGGCACTGTGCCTGACCCCCATTTACTGCCATCAGATAGACCGTGTTTTTCTTTTCACCCATCCTGTGTCCATCAAGTCTAAATCAGTTTTAAACCACCTGTGCACATTTTTTGGTCACATTCGTGACAGATCAGTGCCTATCATGTTACTGTTCATTCTTCACCTGCCCCCAGACATGACTGGGGTAAACTCCAGTGATGATGATAGGGACAAGGCGTTTTGCAGAGACAGAGCTGAGAGAGACTGTAAAAGAAAATGGCTTTGAAAGTGAGCAGAGGGAAGTCCAGACTGAGGGTTAGTTCAGTGACAGGGAAAACAGGCTTCTGTAATTAGTCCTAATGAATTATAATGAACATAAAACAATATCTCCCTAGCTTCTGGAATTGAAGGAGTAATTAAATCTGGAATAAGCCACTGTTGAAATTCTGACTTAAATGCAAAAGATTATTTATTTTGTGAAGGTTGAGCTATGTCAGACTGTGCAGCTGTCTTAGTGACCGAGGAAATGTTCATTAAATGAGCTAATACTAGCAGAAGGGGCAAGGGAATCAAATGTCATATTTCCTTTCAAAACATTCTAGGAATAATATGAGGTATCTTATGTTAGTGCCAAGTAAATAAGGAGAAATGATAATTAAGAATAAAACAACTAAAGACCATGGAATCTTGGAGGATATCGGTAGGATTTCCATGGTAGAAATTTATGCCTGGTTAACCTCTATTAATCTTTTGGACTGCTCAGCAAAATAATGAAGAATGGAGAATCAAGCTTTCAAAAATCCTTGGGCAAAGGCTTTCATAAGAGTTCATTAAAGACACTAATTATGCATATGGTGAGATACAAAGTTTTCCTGCTGGATTAAGTACTTCTACTGAGTTGTTGAAATTTAAGGGAACTTTTGGGGAAAAAACTAAGCAATAGTTATACAATATAAACCAGAAGAAAAGCAACTCATATCAGCTAAAGGAGCTTTCTCCCTTCCTCTGGTATAATTGCATTGCATCCCTGTTACACTGGGAAAACTTATTACACCTGTCCTGTAATTACTTGCAATACTTGCAATTATCATACTTACAATTATCAAACTATGTGTACAGCTGTTTTTATCTTAACTAAACTCTACCTATCTGAACTGATTTTTTTTTCACGCTGATGACATACCTGAGGTAATATTGTTTTGAAAAATTTGAGCTGCAATATCTTTTGCTGAGAGAAGAGATGAGGAAAAAAGACCTCCTTTCTCTACTTTAATTTTTAGCGCCCTCTTTCCTGTAAAGTTCTAAAGGCCCTATGCTTTGGCACTAGTAATAACAAATAGTCTTCATGAAGGGTCCAGCAATGCTCAATTTTGGACAAATTATAGCACTCTGGGGGAAAAAATTTGAATACTAATTGCTGCAGAGACCAGACTGTCTGGTGTTTTTACGTTCCGACCCTCCTTCTTCCTTGGGCCCTACAGAGGGGAGCTGCCCTTGCTGGGGGGAAAATGTAGATGAAGGTACTTCGGCATGATTAACCTAAATAATCTTGTAAGATTGTAGGAAAATGGGGGGAAATGTAGATGAAGGTACTTTGGCATGATTAACCTAAATAATCTTGTAAGATTGTAGGGCTGCTGCAGCAACTCCACTTTTATTTTTTTCTGGAGCACTGTAAATATATGAAAAACAATGTTAATACAAAATCTTGAAACACACACTCCTCCTCTTATTAAGAATTGTCTAATTTTTTTTACTCTTTATTTTCTGCTAGCTGGTCAAATTCTAAACCAATTCCAATGAGTATTGATATTTCTTTTTCTGACATTCAATTTTGGGTACTCCTCCTTCCCACAAAACAGAAATAAAGCCCAAATCAAACCTCACTGAACCCTCACTTCAAAAAGTTTAATTGTCGGCTTTCCTTGGGTTGCTTGGCTCATAGGTTTAGGGTGGATATTTTTTATTTTAAGGAAGCTTCTTTCACAAGTTATTGGAAAAAGTGATAAAACTAATAAACTTTCTGCAGTGAATTTCTAGAGAATCATTAACCAGAGATTTGTTGCCATGGATACTGAGACAGATAGGTAGCCTTCTTAAAAAAACAAAAAGAAAAAAAAATACCCACACACAGACACAAAAACAAACAATCCCCCAAAATTGATCTCAGCTCAAAAGTGAGAAGCAGCAAAATTTTCCTCTTGTAACAGCAGTTACAGAGGAGGTGAAGAAATACAAATAAAGCAAAGTGGTACTAAGGTAAGCCTTAACGGTTGCTTCTACCCTTATAAAAAGGCTATAACATAGTCCTCATAAAAAAAAAAAAAAAAAA
>WHYT01016232.1:466987-487823 GCA_009806455.1 Tetrax tetrax
GAACTTTTGGGGAAAAAACTAAGCAATAGTTATACAATATAAACCAGAAGAAAAGCAACTCATATCAGCTAAAGGAGCTTTCTCCCTTCCTCTGGTATAATTGCATTGCATCCCTGTTACACTGGGAAAACTTATTACACCTGTCCTGTAATTACTTGCAATACTTGCAATTATCATACTTACAATTATCAAACTATGTGTACAGCTGTTTTTATCTTAACTAAACTCTACCTATCTGAACTGATTTTTTTTTCACGCTGATGACATACCTGAGGTAATATTGTTTTGAAAAACTTGAGCTGCAATATCTTTTGCTGAGAGAAGAGATGAGGAAAAAAGACCTCCTTTCTCTACTTTATTTTTTAGCGCCCTCTTTCCTGTAAAGTTCTAAAGGCCCTATGCTTTGGCACTAGTAATAACAAATAGTCTTCATGAAGGGTCCAGCAATGCTCAATTTTGGACAAATTAGAGCACTCTGGGGGAAAAAATTTGAATACTAATTACTGCAGAGACCAGACTGTCTGGTGTTTTTACGTTCCGACCCTCCTGCTTCCTTGGGCCCTACAGAGGGGAGCTGCCCTTGCTGGGGGGAAAATGTAGATGAAGGTACTTTGGCATGATTAACCTAAATAATCTTGTAAGATTGTAGGAAAATGGGGGGAAATGTAGATGAAGGTACTTCGGCATGATTAACCTAAATAATCTTGTAAGATTGTAGGAAAATGGGGGAAATGTAGATGAAAGTACTTCGGCATGATTAACCTAAATAATCTTGTAAGATTGTAGGGCTGCTGCAGCAACTCCACTTTTATTTTTTTCTGGAGCACTGTAAATATATGAAAAACAATGTTAATACAAAATCTTGAAACATACACTCCTCCTCTTATTAAGAACTGTCTAATTTTTTTTACTCTTTATTTTCTGCTAGCTGGTCAAATTCTAAACCAATTCCAATGAGTATTGATATTTCTTTTTCTGACATTCAATTTTGGGTACTCCTCCTTCCCACAAAACAGAAATAAAGCCCAAATCAAACCTCACTGAACCCTCACTTCAAAAAGTTTAATTGTCGGCTTTCCTTGGGTTGCTTGGCTCATAGGTTTAGGGTGGATATTTTTTATTTTAAGGAAGCTTCTTTCACAAGTTATTGGAAAAAGTGATAAAACTAATAAACTTTCTGCAGTGAATTTCTAGAGAATCATTAACCAGAGATTTGTTGCCATGGATACTGAGACAGATAGGTAGCCTTCTTAAAAAAAAACAAAAAGAAAAAAAAAATACCCCCACACAGACACAAAAACAAACAATCCCCCAAAATTGATCTCAGCTCAAAAGTGAGAAGCAGCAAAATTTTCCTCTTGTAACAGCAGTTACAGAGGAGGTGAAGAAATACAAATAAAGTGGTACTAAGGTAAGCCTTAACGGTTGCTTCTACCCTTATAAAAAGGCTATAACATAAAAAAAAAAAAAAAAAAAAGGACTTTAAGGGTGAAGTAATATATAAGTGATGAATCAATCTTTTGCAAGTCCAGAAGTTTGGGGTATGTTTTTTGGATGATGTGTTATGCAAATTTAAAAGTAACTCTGTCAATTTAAGGAGATTCCTTTTACATTTTTGTTTCTGCGTTTTATGGGTTTTTCCGCTAGTTTTTTTTCAAGCCATAATTAACAAGAAAATGCAGAGCAATGCGCAAGAAAAGAAAATTTCAGTGACAAATACAGAGAAATTGCAGGTGGCACCTGAGCTCTGCATCGAGGCTCAACTCCCAGGGTCGGTGGGACCTGCACTGGCAGTGGCTTTGGCCTGAGTTTTTGTCACTGCACGTGGAGGGCGGGATGGAGTGAGGGGGATGATGTGCCCACTTCAGGTGGGCTGGCATGAGCCAGGGCTCTTTCACATCACCCCAGAAAGCCATGGTCCTGGAAATGGGGTGTGTGTTCACCCAGCAGGAGGACGAAACAAAACCAGGAGAGGCATTTTTTCCCTGCCGGCAGACTCTAATCAGGGGCGAGCCATTAGTGATTCAGCCGGGGGCCAGGCTGCTCCCCTCGCGGCAGGGGTAGGCAGGTTCCCTCTGTGAGTTGTTGCAGGTTTCTATAGAAGCTTTTTCCATTTCCAATGCTCACCTGAAGAGTTAATTAGGGAGAAAGCCATGTTTCTGCTTTTGGTAGCACTTAATGATCCCCCAAATGCAAATAAAAGAGAAAGCTGCAGCTGTTTAAAATATTCCTGCTGCTAAGTTATTAAGTACAAGGGGACAAACACAAGGGCAGGAAGCCTCTGATTAAGAGCAGGTTTGTATGGTGTATGTGACTGAAGCATCAACGTTGTTTGAACTCAGCTCTGGCTCAATTTTACGCCTGCCCATGAGGGCGAGCTTGTGCCTGAATGTTTCATACATCTGTGCTCCTTCAATAAAACAGGATGCAGAATCCCTCTGATGCAAAGGTTTTTAGGGCTGCTATTTATCCTACCGACATAGACTGTGTTTTTGGGAAATACCACATGGTGCTACAGACTCAAGAAAGTATGGGTGAGTGAGAGATACTTTCTGGGACTGAGAACAAATGGAAACTTACTGTTTCCTTCCTCTATATTTGCTATATATCATGTGAAACAAAGAACAAGACTGTGAAAAAAAAATCTTCTTTTTTGAACACAGCTCTTTTTCAAGTGTCTTCATGGTTCCTACCAAATAATGACAATAACATGGCTAATGCTCTGGGAAATAGGGGTAGTAGTCCTGTTTTAAAAAGAGAAACAGAAATTGAAAGAGCTCAAGTGGTACAGAAGCTTGCTTTGGACAACTCTCTTTTATGACCCGTGTTTGGATCTCTGTGTGCTATCAGACTACAAATCCCCTGTTTTCTAGCATCTTGGTCTTTCTGCATGCATAATATATATATAACTTTGCTAACAATGAAATAGTATCAAATTCAGTTAACCTCAGACAAGAAAGGTGAGCAATGAAAATTTTGCCTTTAGCTAATTCATATACGAAGGCCTGGAGAAAAGGATAACATGTTTCATCTTCCTTAGGCTAGCCTGTACTATAATATTAAAATAGAATTTCCTTTAAGAGTCCAGGTTAGCATGGAAGGGTTGGGCCTTAAAAGACTCAGCTCCCAAAAGACACCAGCAGAAGGTGAAGCTTGTTGAGAAGCCAGGTGCTGAGGAACAGTGGGTCCTCACCAGGAACCTTTAGGCTGGTTTTGGCACTACTAGTATACAGACAGTTTTGGTATCCTTTCAGGGCTGTAGTATGATAACAAGGGTAGTGTGGCTCCATTTCTTCTTTTATTGTGAATAGTGGTGAGCCTCATCTTGCCCATGAGCCCGAGTGTCAGAGCTGATGTGGGTGGTGAGTGCTGTGGTCATTATGCAGGTGTTTCACATTTTCTGGGTCACAGGTATGACAACATGATGGGCTTGCAACTGCTATCCAGGAAAGTGGCAACTAACTGTCTTTATAGCTAACTGTAATCTAGTCAACAGCTTTCTGACGAAACTTGGATTTACATTATGAGAAAGACTGACAGCCACTTTTCTGCACAGCTCTGTGCACTGTTTCTGTGAGGGCTCCAAAGTATTTGTCGGAATAAGAAATGAGCATGTTTTGACAGTGTCAACGTCAACGTTAATGTTGTAGAAGCCTTTATTAAAAATAACAGTCCCATAATACTCACACACACTGGTTAAGGCAGTTTCAGGAAGGCATCTCTTGGAGGGACTTGCACGACAGCTGGAAGTGGGTTCCAGCAGCCACCAAACACAGCTTGGCCATGCATGACAGCTACTCTCCCAGCCAGTGCTACTCCTATTCATCCAGGCTGCAGTACCCCATGGCACAGTGCAGCACGCCATAGAAATGTTGGCTTGTACCTGAGCATATTGCGATCTCACTGATGGAGTTCTCTGAGCAAGGCTTCTGCTTGGGGCTTTGCGCTGCACGGCTGCCACAAAGTCTCTTTGGCCTTTCTCCCTCAAGTGCTGCCGCATCTGTCTCAGCCCTCCTTTTAGAAGCATTTAGCTATGAATCGGAATGCGTTACAGCAAATAACTAAAGTCACTGTTGCTGTGTTGTGAATAACAAATTCCTAACAGCAAAATCTCTCTTCAAAAGTCACAGGGTGTCATACTGAGACCATTAAAAGGACACAATAGGGTGGCATAAAATGTTACTCTATAATACAAAGTAAATAATGAAATTATGGATTCATAAAATCTCTGAAGAAAAAGGACTGAAGCAGTCTTATGTTATTCTCTGGAAGTTGTTTCCTCTTTATGCAGCTTTCATTCAAATTAATTTTATGGGCTCTGTAATGGTTTTTCCTTGGTGGTGTAAGTCTAAAACTTTAGTACCGAAGAAGTCAAACAAAGAAAAATACATCCCTTGGTAGCTTGATATACAGAAATGGAGAAAAAAAGTACTCTGGAGATTTGTTTCACTGCTGGGCTGTTAATTCAAAGCCAGTCCAACCTGTAAGTACTTATCTTGGTCCAGTTCCTATGGCAAGAGAGGAGCTGAGCTCTGACAAGGCTGAAGAACAGTTTGATAGTTCATCTGGAATTAATTTGGTGGTCTTAATCAAGGTTTTGGGTGACAAATGTCCAGACTGCAGCGCAGGCTCATATCCTGTGTTGCTTGACCAGACCCACTGGTCCATTACGTAGGCAGCGCAGATACTCATGGGGAGGCTTTGCGGCGGAGAGCGCATGCACTCCCTTCTGGGACTTCCTAACGAAATCTAGTCTGGGATAGTTAGCTCTTCTTGAAACACTGTAGCAACCATGGAAGTGCAGGGATATATCTTGTTCTACATTGTGCCTGATCTCCCATATCTGATATGCATTAGCTCTAGTTCCTTGATGGGTATCAGGCCTCTTCCATCTTAGGCTGTCTGCTTATGGTGACAGAGAGCTGTGAGGACCAAAGGAACTGCATGGAAGCAGTTCCTACTTGCTTAGGAATCACTCTGCTAGGTGCTTCAAGGGGAAGGCATAAGGCACAGGAGACTTCTCTATGTCATTCAGGACTTCTGCCATGCCTGGAAACATTCCTGTGTTTTGATGCTGTTGCAGTGGGGCTGGCAATCTCCATGGCCTGGTGAGTTTGGTTTATATTTTGGAAAAATTGTCACTGTGGTCTTGATTCCTGTCTACGCTTTTGCTCTGCTAACTTAGTTCTGAGTTCAAACACTCTATGAGGCTGCAGTGAAGTTTTATAATTGCTTTGTGGGGACAAGGGTCATCCTCTTTGTCAAGAAGAGTGATGTGTTGGGAAATCTAAAGGGAAATTTAACTCACAAGGCACAACAGCCACTACCTCAGCACTGCTGATGTCAAAGAGAGGCCAAGCGCAGGCAGGAATTGATGGCTGCTCCAGCCTTGTCTCCAGCAGGTCCAGGAGGAAACACCACTAAAAAGCCTCTAGACAGGGTGGAGTAACAACAGTCACCAGAAAATATTATTGAACAACTTGATAAAAACCGTCTGGTCTTGACTGAACCTGAAGTGCATGTCCTTGATGCATCTGAGTCTTCACTCAGTGGCAGACTGTCCCGCAGTCTGAGCCGATGAAGCTGCTCAGTCACATTAAGCACACAACAAGCCTTACCTGCATGGCAGGATTTAGCGTTGTAGCAGACCTTTCCCTTTCCTACCCTCACTTAAGATGAACCATAGTACAAGCAATTTGTCTGCCAACCTGAAAGCCATGCAGATGGAGAGTGCAAGGAAAAATCCTATCTGAATACACTCACAATTTTTGATACATCAATTGGGAAAAAAGTCCTCGCTGTGGGTTATATTACTGGTCAACTTCTGACAATGCTTGCTAAGGGGAGGATTGGGCTGCTGAAGACTGAGAGTAAAAGCAGACAATAAAGGACAAGAACCCTTATATTGTTCCATTATCCCTTCCATCAAAATGCATCTCATGGGCATTAATGAATCAGGCTATAACATTTTACAGGCAGACAAAGGCTTCAGCAAGGCTAAATTAGGAATTTTTGAAGGGTCAGTCTTGGGGCATTCGGAGAGGCCAGTCTGGGCACTTACGTAAGACAAGAAGATGATGAATATGTGAGCGTTGAGAGCTCGCGCTGAGTGCTAGGCTTGTTCCAGGCTGTGACTTCAATGACCACTTCCTAAGTGGCATTTCTCAACATTTTCTACACATCAGTCCTGCCATAGGGATGGAGCTCAACGGCTTTCTCTTGTGAAGGAAGGAATTACAAATGTGTCACAGCTGATATAGCAGTTGCTCCAAAGATGTATTTTACCCCTACTTTTGTAATTTTGGCACAGCCTTCTGCCAGCTGATTCTTCCTGGAGGTTGAAGACAGAAATTTCTAAACAGGGGTAGACTGAAGAAACTCTGTAGCTTCACAGAATGCATGAGCAGAAGGTGCACACGAGTAAGGTTTCTGCTGAATCTGGTTGCCAGCAGGGAGAGCATACCAAACCGCATCCAGGATGACTCTCTGGAAGGCTTGCCACCAGTTTTGTCTCCACTGGGGTCGGTGTGACAGACAGTTGTGCTGTCAGCCTCTCTTGCTGGGTGTCAAGGAGGAGGATCTCGTATGGGTAGTGTGAGGATGAGCATGCCATCCAGCCTCAGCTCCCAAGCCACGAGCGTCATGGCTTTTCTCTGGCTTGCAGAGGTCTCTCTTGGCTCACAGTCTGAATACCATAAAAACATTTACTTCTCTGGGGCAGGAAGGGAGAGACTTGTGCAGGTACAAACGCGGTAAGGTCACTGTCACTTCCTGAGATGCTGGGGCTGAATCCCCTCCTTGCAACAAGTTGCATGGAGTTGTTGTCTGCTTGGCAGCTGTTTGGTTTGACTCTGTTTAGTGCACACATGCCCCGAGTCCCAGTTCCTTAGGGTGTCATCCCAAGCCATGTGTGAGCGACTGTGTGGAATGTTTGTCTCAACATTGTCGAAGCGTCAAACCACCACCTAACAATGGTGCATCAGTCAAACCATAGGACTGGAGTCTTCTTGTTTTCCTGCAAGATGATTCCCTTATCTTGCAAGCCAGTCAAGCCTGTTTTTTCCTCCTATTTTCCCACGAACCTGAATGCAGAGCTGATTCTGCAAAATTTAGCCTTACCCGTACGTGTGAGCCCAGACCCAGGCCAGAAAAACAGAGGGGCCCACAGACGGTATTGGGCATGCGTATCACCACCAGGTGAGGGGTGCGACCAAGCAAACTTGCTCTTGGAATATGTGACGTGAATAAGACAAACGATAAAAGGACAGAAACGACCAACATCAGACGGAACATTTCCCCCACCTAGTCAACTGGACTGTCGGGACGCCGCAGCTCCGTGAGGGTAGCTATTGCAACTGAAACTCTCTTCCCTCTTTCCTTTCTTTCTCTCTTTTCTCTTGCATTTGCGAACTCCTTGTCAGGTTGATAAAGTTATCTGGTGCTTGACTCCATTTTGAGTCTTAATTCTGTTCCCGAGAATATGAGCAAAACCACGCTCCGGTGTGTGAGAGGTTGGTCTAGTCGCCCCTAGCCTCCCAGACTCTTCTGAGGTCGGCTAGAATGCAAGGGGGCCTTCCTCTCATCTGAAATCGGAGCGTGATAGCCATGGTAGCCTCATGAAGCACCTTAGGAACAAAACCTCAGGGACATTTCTTTCACAGAAAGTCTGAGTCTCCAGCAGGGTCTGGCTGGAAAGCAAGCTAAAGATCCTTTTGAGGAAAAATAAATCACGACCTCCACACTGCACAGGCACAATGAACTTATGTTTTGGGTACAACATCAGCACATCCTTATAACATACGGCATGAATTCTGTGAATTTCTGCTGCAGATCCTGATATAATGCTCCCAGCACTCTGCCCAGACCCCTCTGTAATCTCTGCAACACTCTGCAGGCACTTGTATTGGCTGGGAAGGCTGCCCTGGTAGTGAGTAGAAGTCCACTGATACCCTACAATATAAAGTTCACTAGATCACCTCATTTTTTTTTTTTTTCTTTTGGGAAAAAACCTCTGAGGTGAAGCAGCTAATTCATCACTGGATCTGATTCAGACTAGCCACTTGAACCTGAGGCTCTCATCACTAGCTTCATGTGAGGACCTCATTAGTGAGATCCCTAAGCTAACAAGCTTATTTGCTTTTTATTTTTTTTTTTCCCCTACCAGTGATTGTTTCTTGTGCTCAGAACCACTTCTGTGAGTTCATGATCCTTTGCACTTGAAGTCATAGCCTGGTAGGAAAGTATCTCATTCACTTAACAATCTAATTTCTTCCATTTTCTTCCAACAAATTTAATACCTTAAAAAAAATCAACAACAACAAAAAACCAAAAATCCCTCCTCAAAATCCCAGCTCATGTTTTCATAATGATGGTAATTTAAAGAACACATTAGCATCCTGTATTTTATTTTAATTACAGATTCACCAGAAGAATAAAATATTTATACTTGTGGGCTCTTCTTTCCTTTCTGACAGCAGAGTGAATACAATAAGCTTTTTTGAGACTGTAATAAGATTAACATTTTCAACCTATGTTTATATACATATGATATATATTCATCAATACCTTCTTATTATAGCCTCTGAAGATCTGTCAAAAGTGAAAAAAGTAGAAACAAGTAGAAGTCTCAAGCACTTATCAAGCTAATGCACATGTCTGCAAAGGATACACAGACACTCATTGCCTAGGAAAAAAGGGTGCTCCAGAAACCCAAATTTCTCTGGATTTTTCATTTCAGTCATATTGGGCAACACTCTCATATAATTTCCCTTCTAAATAGCAAAAAATTTACCCTCAAAATTCCGTGTAGTCTCATTTTCATCTTCCTAACATCCTCAGTTTCTGGAGAGACAGATATATTTGCCTTTCACTTTCAGTGCTGTATCTCACTATTGCTGGTAAAGGAGAAAGACCCTTGAAGTTTGAAGTTTCACCACATTGTCTCCTTGATTGCAAAGGAGCTGACTCTCTGCAGCTGAGTTTAGTACTGAGAATCCTTAAAGAAAGACAGCAATGCAGTGCACAGTGATGTCTAATCTGTGTACAATTTCCTTATTCAGTTTAGAATAAAGATCAGATTAGAGAAAAAGCTCTAAAAACTTGGTATTAGCACGTTGGAACTATAATCTTGCACAAATCCGCTGGAGTAAATACATATGGTTGCAATGATTTAATTTGAGCCTTACTGAGTTACACGGAATAGAGGTCTGAATTCTCTTATTACCATGGTTATTATTTTTTCATAAGATCATCAGATCCATTGAAATAACTTAGGGCATCAAAACTGTATAGGTCTGACTTCGCTTTCACAGCCACTGGTGCAAATGAGAAATACAAATCGGTATAAAAGGATTAATGGTGAAAGGGGGTGAAGATCAGTTTGGCATGCTTACAGATAGCCCTGCACATTTTCAAGAAAAAGCAAAATTTTTTTTTCCTTTTCAATAATTATGATTACTTGCAGACTGATGACCTTTTTCGCATGGGGAAATCAAGAGGAAGAATATAGAAAAGGCAAAAAAAAAAAAAAAATTCTAAACACTGAAAAAAGGCAAAGGGGTAGTTTCAGAATCCTTCAGCTGATGAGCTGAATTCTAATCTGATCTTCTGTTTCCTTTCTCTTCTGGCTATGTGGCTCTTTCTGAGTCCTAAACTGCCACTAGTGGCTAAATTAAAATGCCCTGTTGAAGGGAGCGCAAGCTCTGAATCTTTAATACAGCTGCTACCAGTCTATCTAAGGCTGTCTTCCGAACACAGACGGTGTAAACGCTCACTCTGCCTTTGATGTGACCATGTTAAAAATTACAATTCTGTCATTCAGACGAAGTGCCTTTCTAGTCCACTTGCGCCCGTTCTTCATTGACAATAGTTATTTATTTTCCTCACATGAATTATATTCTTCCATCCAAAGACTGTAGAGTCTAGCAGTTTTTCACAGACACAGCAAATAGCAAGAGTCAAATGCACGAGGCTTCCCCTTAGACTCCCTCTCTATTGCTAAATACACTTGCTTAGGCCAATTTTATCTGTCCAGGGCCTTCCTCTCCAAGTTATGCCATTCCAAGACTCTCGGGCTTCTCGTTAAGATATTATTTCCTGAAATACAAAGTCCTTTCAGTTTCCTGGCTTCCTCAGCTCTGGAATAGAAAAGGAAATATCAATTATTTTTTTCTTGCTCATAGAACATCCTTAAACATTTCTCCCCAGTATTTTTAAAAGTAAGTAAATTAAATTGGCTAACGTGAAGTTAATACCTGTGTTGCTAGAAATGTGTGGATAAAACTGCTTCATGAATAGGAATTTAACAGGAATAAAGCCTATAAAATTTAACCCCACTGTAGTATGTTTAATATACTAAGAATGTTAAATGTCCTAGTCACTGTGTAAGCAATACTATTTCACAGATGATAAAATAGAGTTGCTGCTCCCTTGGCTAATCTGTATAGATGTGGGAATTTTAAACCATGTCATAGCTATCTATTAATTTCAATTAGTAATTTTTAGTTTTGTGATTACTTGCAGCCCCCTAAGAACTTGCTGTGGGAGGCACAATAAGTGTAAGACTATTGTGGTAGATAACTCCTGAGATCCCTCAGAAGCAGTAAGTGGACCCCAGGAGTCCACCTACCACAAGCTGAAAACCACAAAGTAAGACAGAAATACCACTAACAATGACAAATTGACAAGAGAGATATAAAAAGGCAGATATCAACAATGCAGGAAACACCAGCCTTACCTGAGTGAGTGGTCTTTAATTCAATGGCTTCTTCCTACCTGTGCTGAGTGCCAAGATTTTCAGAAGACAATATAAAATGAATCATAAGGGAATGTTGTTCAGGGGAGCTTTCCTGAAACTCCTTATTTTATGCACTGAAAATAAAAATGTTTCTCTCCATTATATTATTTGTTATTCTTCCACTGTAACAACGTGTGTATACATCACCAAAATAGCTTGAGTCTTCTAAATCTTTTAGAAGGCTGCTGTGCATGAGCTAAGTGAAATTTTGTGGTAAATGAGTTTGACAGACCAGTAATGCATTTGAATGGGAGATTTTCTTTGTGATATATACACATTTATTATCTTTCACTTTAGTGAACGGCTTCATACTGTTGTGTTGCGAGAAAGGAAAAAAATCTCAGTGGACACCCAGTTTCCATTTGCAGTGGATGTCAGGTTATGTATAAGGTATATTTTGAAAAGTTACATTAAGTACTTTCCATTTTTCACCTGCAGCTTAGGGATAGCAAAAGCCTGAGTGAGAAGAGATTTATCCAGGATTCTGTTCTTCCAATTTCCATTCAAATCAGACGTCAGTCTTTCTGACTTCTTCAAATATTCAAGGAAAACCACAACAGGCTTAGCAAAATAAACATATATTTTTAAATTCCTATTTGCATGAAAATATTGAAATGTTAATGGTAATGTCTTATGACTTTATCATCCTGAGAACAAACTATTGACTGCAGCTATAAATGCACCAAATGCATGTGATTTTCTGAACAGAATAATAATTCATCCTGCACTTGCAATGCTGAAATTGAGGCACCTATACAACAACTTCATGACCACAGTTTAATAAGACAACCTTTGGTAAGGGGAAATTAATTTAGTTTCAGTTTATTTGATTTTCTCAGTTGCTGGAACTCAGCATGTCATTACCGTAGTTTAGCCGCTCTCGGGACCAAGCTACGCTGTCTCTTACTTGCTCTCCCCACCCTCCAAGAGAATGGAGAAGAGAAAATATAACAAAAAGCTTGAGGTTTGAGATAAGGACAGGGAGAGATCATTGAAGTTACTGTTACAGGCAAAACAGACTCAACTTGGGGAAAACTATTTGTTTATTATTATTAATAAAACCAAAGCATGATAATAGAAAGTGAACAAAAAAACCCCTTACCCTCACCCCTCCCTCTTCCCAGGCTTAACTAAATTTCAACTATCTCTACCTTCTGCCTCCCCCCCCTGCTCCAGCATGGGGTCCCTTCCCATGGGCTTCACGAGCTGCTCTGGTGTGGGTCGTTTTTTCACGGGGTGCAGTCCCCCTGGAACTGGCTGCCCTGTACGGGCCCTCCACAGGCCACAGACTCCTTTGGGCATCTGCCTGCCCCACCGTGAGGTCCTCCATGGGCTGCAAGGGGATCTCTGCTCCTCCACAGGCTGCACCACAGGCTGCAGGGGAATTTTGTCAGGAGCTACTTTACTCCTCCCCCCCCTTCTTCACTGATGTTGGTGTCTGCAGCTGTTCCTCTCACAAAAAATCCTTCACAATCAGCTCAGGCAGACGCCTCTCAGGTTCTCTTCACATCTCATCTCCTCTCCACTTCTTGCAGCCGGGCCGGGCTGAGTTGGGCCCAGTTGGTCCCCTGGCAGGAGGCCAGAGGGTGAGGCCTGCAAGGCCCACAAGATTTGTGCGTCCCCCTCTATACCCCGCTTCTGCTTCTTCACGCCTTATCTATCTATCTATCTATCTATCTATCTATCTATCTATCTATCTATCTATCTATCTATCTTTCTATTTATCTATCTATCTATCTATCTATCTATTCATTTTTCCTCTTCTTAAATAAACCCCTGAAGGATGCATGTCTTGTTAGGTTTTATAAATTATAATTTCCATGGGAGTATACAAACTGCTGGAATAGGCATGAGGTGATTCCTTTTCTAGTGGTATTTTTGGCATTAAAACTAATCCTGAAAGCACCAATAAAGACTGAAGCGAGACCTGGTCAGGAATTTTCCCTAGAAAGTGCTGATTCATCAAAAAGGGAGTGTTTCAAGGCAGTCTGTTTTGACAAACCTGGTGAGAATTGTGGTTGGTTTTGTCCTGAGCCTGTCCAGGGTTCTCATTTCCATGGCTCTGAGGTTGCTTTGTCAGTGCAATGGCCACAGGTGTGGCAACTCTGGAGTTTCCTGGGGTCTGGAGTGTCTCTGAAATCCAGATTCAGCTGTTCTTCGATGCTTGGCCCTATAACAGGGAACTTGGGGAGTACTTGACTATCTAATGCTATAGCATCTTATAAATCAGAGTTATGAATACATCTGCATCTGCTCTGGTATGCTGCTAGAAAAAGGCTGTGAAGAGGTCACAGAGAAAATAAATCAGTGACCACTAGACTGCAAAAGATGTGTCCTATTTCCAGGTAATGACTCCAGCTCAGCAGTGAACAGAATTTTGTCTATGGCTTCAATCAGGCTTGAATACGACTCACAGTGAATCAGAAGCCAAGTTAAGGAAGAGTAAACAAAGGTATGGTCTCAACCTTAAATCAGAATATACTCTGTTTTTAATCCCAGTGCTTAAAACAGATAGGACTAACCGTAAAGGAATGGTGATATGGGGTCCTCTGATTCTGGGCTCTCTAACCTTCGTTTATCAGGGTTCTTCTGAGATACTTGAAAATTTACATAGAAATCCTTGCACTGGCAAAATTTTGAACATTTTCTTTAACAACCATAACTACTAGGGCTATACATTGGAAAAAAAAAGAGAAAAAAAGAGAAAAAAAAAGAGAAAAAAAAGAGAAAAAAAAAAAAAAAAAAATCAAAAGCTGAGAAATCAGAGAAGATAACAGCTTGAGAGAGGTGCTGGTTTGCTATGCTGCCACAAAACAGATCAATCCATGCCTTGAAGTGAACACCAATGTGTACATCCTTTTCAGCTGAGGTGTCTGCGAAACTTAAATAAATCTTCTGCTGCCACATTCTGCTGTTACAAATCCCTAGCCTCTCTCTAGCTGCTTGTGATCGTATCAGAAATATTTTTCAGGTTCTAGTTTTAATCGCCTGCAGTGCTAGCAGTCAGTTGACAAACACACATGTTGTTCAACAGTTACAGAAGTAAGACTGCACCGTTAACTGGTAAAAATAGATGTCAGGACTTCCAGAAGATGAAATATATCTACCGCTGACAATGCTTACAAAGTATGCTCCAGCAACAGAAGTCACAAGACTTACAATCTTCCAGTGCTTTTGTGGTCCTGCTATTACCAGGTCATGCACAGAGCGAGCACACAAGGGGACTGAACATATCCACAGCCTGTTAGCAGAACTGACAGGTGAAATGCACACATCCTGTAATGGTTGATGAACATGATATCCAGTACTGTAGTATTCTCATAACTGGTGTGAGAGAAAGGGATCCATCTTAACACAGTGTTTAATACAACCATTTGGCTTATTTATAGAAGTGTGTCACTTACCCCTCTAGGCAGTGATCTACCAGATTTCCCAATACCCAGCAGTTGGACCTCTGGCAACAATATGACACAACCTGCCTTGGGCATTTTACTTTAAAACTTCTGCTTTTGAGTGTGCCATTTTTGATGAGTCTGAGGCAAAACCTAACTGTTCCCTTCAAAAGATCAGTAAAGTGAGATTTTGGACTTTTGTGTTCCTGAGTGGCAGGTCTGTTCTCTGAGTGCTATCTTTTTTTTTCAGCATGCTTCTTAAAGTGTGGAAACAACCCAGTTTTCCAGTAAGAGCTGCAGGAATGACATCAGAGATTGTATAATCTCCAAATATGTCTTATATTCAAATGTTTATCAAATTCTCTCTTTTGACCAGAGAGCCTCTGTGACAGCTTGTTGCACCTGAGTATCTGCTATATAATCCCCAAGAATTCCCTAGAGGGGCAGGCAGCAACTCAAGAGGCCACCCTCTGCCCTCTCAGCCTGCTCTGCTTTACAGATAGAAGTAAAGCAAGGCATCCTGATGTGACAGCATCTTGATATGTGTAGAGCCCTGGGCTTTTCTGAGATTATTTGGTGTGTGCAAGGCAGGAGATGTACCTCCCTTGATTTTTATACTGCTTCAAGTTGCCATAGTTTAGCCCTGCTTGGGACCAAGCTATGCAGTTTCTCACTAACTCTCCCCACACTCTTAGGGAACGGGGGAGAGATAATACAACAAAAAGCTTGAGGTTTGAGATAAGGACAGGGAGAGATCATTCAAATTACCACTATGGGCAAAACAGACTTGACTTGGG
This sequence comes from Tetrax tetrax, assembly GCA_009806455.1. Classification (NCBI taxonomy): domain Eukaryota; kingdom Metazoa; phylum Chordata; class Aves; order Otidiformes; family Otididae; genus Tetrax; species Tetrax tetrax. The sequence continues at coordinate 481,972 of WHYT01016232.1, forward strand.
GAAAACTATTTCAATTTATTAATAATAAAACCAAAGCAAGATAATGAGACAGAAAAAAACCCAACTTCCTCCCACCTCTCCCCGCTTCCTGGGCATAACTTCATTCTAAATTATCTCCATCTACTTTCCCTCTGCTGAGTGGCACATGGGGAACAGGGAATGGGGTTTGCAGTCAGTTCATCACATGTTGTTTTCTGCCGCTCCTTCCTCCTTGAAGGAAGAACTCCTCACATTCCTCCCCTGCTCCAACGTGGGGTCCCTCCCACGGGCTACAGTCTTTCATTAACTGCCCCAGTGTGGGGTCCTTTTCCACAGGGTGCAGTCCCTCAGGAATCAGCCGCCCCAGTGCAGGCCCTCCACTGGCCACATCCTCCTTCAGGCATCCACCTGCTCTGGTGTGGGGTCCTCCACGGGCTGATAGTGGATCTCTGTTCCTCTGTGAGCCTCCATGGGCTGCAGGGGGACAACCTGCTTCATGATGGGCTGCACCACAGGCTGCAGGGGAATCTGTCAGGAGCACCATAATAATACCCGTTATAATCCTAGTAGTGTCTAAGAAGTAAACTTCCTAGGTAGATATTTTTGAAACACCTCCTCTGAGTTTACTTACTATATCTCAGTGTCATACTTCTGCGACAGCAAAAGCAGAGATCAGTGTTGTCTTGCAGCCACAAGAAAGACGTATTTCATATTCATTATGCTGCTTATGCTAAAGCAGAGTACTGGAAAGAAGGTATTTCAAAGATCCAGCCCTATTTGCTAGGTATGACTGAACTCCCACAGAAGAAACCTTACTGTATCAAACAGCCTAGGTTCTCCTGGGTGTAATCAAATTCATTGTCATCATTAATCAATATTCCTGAATATTTAATATATTTCTTCTTCTTAACATCATAAATACACACTTCTAAGCAGACAGCATTACCATTTTGATAACACTACAGAATATTTGGAGAGTTATTACCAAGGTTGATGCTGGAAGCAGTGAAAGATTAGTTTGGGGAGAAATTTCTTCATTTTCTTCTATTCAGAAGAGGAGAAAAGAGCTACAAGGCTGTCCATGTTTTCTCCTAATCTTCTTTGTTCTTTGCGATGTCTTTAGATTGTACATAGTTCCAGTGAGTCAATGCTACTGCTGATATGTTGCCTGTATATTTTATGTAAAATATAATTTTATGCTTAAGATAAAATTCTGATGCTGTTTAGATTCACAGAAAATTCTGATTTCTGTAAAGATTTTCCTTGGAGTGCTTTCTGAAAATTTTGAAATAGAAAAGACTTTCGTTGATGACATACATGCTTCTGTTATGAGCAGAGTAAGCTTTATCTTTAAATCTCACAGTCCTCTTTGTCTTTCTCTGTGCACACACACATGACTTGGAGATTTCAAACATGTAAAAGAAAGGCTAGTCCCTCCACCAGAAAACAGAATACCATTACAGAAGCATAATGGCATTTTTTTCCTTACACCAGTTTTTTTTTTTTTCCATGATCTAATGAATTCCTCTTAACTGCAAATGTTAGGCTGGGCTCCTCTTGAGCAACTTCATTTCACAATATTTGAACTAGCTTTGGGAGGAAGTAGAAATGGCATTTCTCTCAAAAACCATAACCGAGAAAACTCTTTGAGAGTACAAACCTCTGAGGAATAATGACTGCTCCTCTCAGAAGTCTAAAAATGTCATCAGATACAGCTGTTGTAAAATGAGGCACAGGCAAGGTGAGTTTGATCTTGTAACAAGGGTGAAAAGGAACTGATTGAAAATGACATGAAAGAAATTCCTTAAAGATTTGATTGGAATTTAATGTTTTCCAAGAAATCTGTGATAAAACCATTGAAAATCCATTCAGAGTTGGTTGTTATAATTTATAACATAAAAATAAGAAGGAGAATTGGGAGACCTAATTAGAGCATAATAGTGATGGCAAAACACTTTAGGTGACATCCTGTAACTGATGTTAACAATGAAATGAATGCTTCAGACATTGTATTCCACTCGATGAGAAAATTTCAGTCTTCCTAGACAGAGGTGTGCTGAAAGAAAATTAAGGTACTCTGTCCACAGCTGATAATAAAACACTTAAAAACTCCGTACAGTTTTTGTTTGGTAATGTTTTTATCTCCCATATATTTGGTTACTTTCAATCCTAGACTTGTTTCTTTGCTTGTGGAGCATACTAAAGGCATTAAAGGCAAGAAATAGAAGTATGTGATTAGAGCTCTTACTGAATGAGTCTCCTTATACATTTACATTTATATGCATGCTTAAATACTTTGCTGGCTTCAAGCCACAAAGCAAGTTAATGTGGTCAGGAAGCCAATCCTTTCAAACTATTGGACTTGTTGATTATTCTTTCACGCAGAAAAGAATTGGCAGCTGATACAGAATTCACCCAAGTCTCTTTGGGCTGCAGAGACTGTCAAAGGAAACAATACACATTTTCAGAAATTAGCTTGACATTGTAAAAGTTCACCTTGACAAACTGGGAGCCAATTAGATGTGTGGCAGTAGACAGCTACACGAAGAGACAGACCAAACTGTGTGTTTCTGAAAAGAGCAAACTCGATGGGTAGAATCTAAAAATGCTATTTTTCACCATGGTACTACAACAACGAATAAATGTTCTCATAAAACACTAAAACACATTTTGGTGCAAAAGCAAATACATGAAAACTCAGAAAGGACTCTAGTTTTGGTCAAAAAATGGTTAAAGGGTGACAAATTTTTGATAAAGCCAAACTACAAGCTAAAACGGAAAGAGAATAATAAATGAAATGATCACTTATATGAAGCCCAGGGGAAGCTGAGGGAGGTGCCAGGAGCCTGCAGGTCGGTAAGAGCAGCTGACAAGACCTGGGTACAGCCAGGGGCATTAGCGATCCACTCCACATATTAAGGCAGCCCTTAGGGAGCACCAGTGACTAGGGTGGGCGAACCGAGCGTGGCACCTCAGCAAGGGCGTGGTGCAGCAGTTTGTGCGGCAGTTCATGCGACAGTTGGCGCAGGGAGGGTGCCTCCTCTCTGAAGGAGGGGCATTCCACTGGGAGATAGGGATACTTGAGGCACACACAGCCCAGCATCTGGGCACCAGCCAAGGGCACTCGTCCTGCCTGAACCTTGAGGCAGAATGGTGGGCACTCACCTGAGGGCAAAGCCTGAAGCTCCAGCTGGGAGGTCCGCACCAGCAACCTCAGCGGTGGCCGATGCCTCCACGTGGACGGAGCTGCTGAAGGGAGAGACTGCAGTGCAGATCTTGAACTGCAGGAAGTGCCTGGACCTTTCTCCTGGGGCAGGGACAGGTGTCAGCCCCGCCTGCAGAAGGTGTACCCAAGTGGAGGAGTTGCCAAGCCACTTTCCATCCTATTTGAGAAGTTGTGGCAGTTTGGTGAGGTGCCTGCCGACTGGAAAAGGGAAAACACAATCCTAATTTTTAAAAAGGGAGACCCGGGGAACTACAGGCTGGTCAGTGTCACCTTTATGCCTGGCAAGGTCATGGAGAAGATTCTCCTGGAAACCATGCTAAGGCTGTGGAAAATAAGGAACTGACTGTTGACAGACAACATGGCTTCACTAAGGGCAAATCGTGCCTGACCAGTTTGGTGGCCTTCTATGACAAGGTTACATCCCCTGGTGGACAGGGGATGACCAACTGATGTAATCTAACTGGATTTGTGCAAAGCATTTGACAGTGCCCCACACAATATTCTTGTCTCTAAACTGAGACATGGATTTGACGGACAGACCACTTGGTGGATAAGGAGTTGGCTGGATGGCTGCACTCAGAGAGTGGTGGTAAACGGCTCAATGTCCAAGTGAAGGCTGGTGACAAGTGGCATTCCTGAGGGGTCTGGCCCTGTTTAACATCTTTGTTGGAGACATGGACAGTGGGATAGAGTGCACCCTCAGCAACTTTGCTGATGACACCAAACTGTGTGGTGCAGTTGACACACTGGAGTGAAGGGATATCATCCAGAGGGACCTTGACAGGCTGGAGAGGTGGGCCCATGCAAACCTCATGAAATTCAACAAGGCCAAGGGCAAGGTTATACACATGGGTTGGGGCAATCCCAAGCACAAATTCAGGCCGGGTGGAGAATGAATTGAGAGCAGCTCTGAGGAGAGGACTCTGCTCTTGTGAGACCCCACATGGAGTACTGCGTCCAGCTCTGGAGCCCCCAACATAGGAAGGACATGGACCTGTTGGAGCGAGTCCAGAGGAGGGCCACGAAGATTATAAGAGGGCTGCAGCATCTCTCCTATGAGGACAGGCTGAGAGAGTTGGGGCTGTTCAGCTGGGAGAGGAGAAGGCTCCAGGGAGACCTTATAGTGGTCTTCCAGTACCTCAAGGGGGCTTATAAGAAAGATGGGGAGAAATTCTTTAGAAGGCCCTGTTCTGATAGGACAAGAGGTAATGGTTTTACAATAGAGGGAGATAGATTTAGACTTGATATAAGGAAAAAAAATTTACAGTGAGGGTGGTGGCACACACCGGAACAGGTTGCCCAGAGAGGTGGTAGATGCTCCATCCCTGGAAATGTTCAAGGCCAGGACGGATGAGGCTCTGAGAAACCTGACCTGGTTGGAGATGTCCCTGCTTCTTGCAGGGAGGCTGGACTAAATGACCTTTGAAGGTCCCTTCCAACTTAATCTATTCTATGTTTCTATGATTAAAATTGGTAAGATATTGCAGCAGAATTCAAATAATACCAATAGCAAATCAGATTCTTAACACTGCAAAAATCTATGTATGAGTCCAATTACAAAATGATAGCACAGCTTTGTGATATTCTGTTGCCTTGCAAGGTCCCTCTGGACTGAAGCTCTGTGCTTTAGGGTGTCAGTCACTCCCTCTCATTTAGGATGGCATTTTCTGGGACCTCCTTTCTCTCTCATCGTATATACAATCAACTAATATGTTGAACAACAGTGGCCTCTAGTTTTGATGTCTGAAGTAGATTGCTTGTCACTAGCCACCAAATGGATGTTGTCCTCTTTGTACTTGACAGTTTGGCCAAATTTGCAGCCCATCTAGCAGCTTGTCCAAGCCAAGATTACTTGGCCTCCTGCTCAGGAGGCTGTTGGAGACAATGTCAAATCTTTATGAAAATTGAGCCACATGACATGCACCGCTCTCCCTGTACCCACAGAACCAGCCGTTTCACTGTATGAGGCAATCAGGCTGACCAACCATGATTTGTCTTTGGTAAACCCACCCTGACTGTTTCTGGTTGCCTTCTTGTCCTCTGTGTGTTTGCAGGGCTGGGGATAAAGCTGATCATTCTAGAGTTTTCTGGATTCTCATTTTTCTTAAAGATGGGAAATATTCTTACTTTTTTTTTTTTCCCAATAATCAGAGACCAAATCCAATATCCATTTTTTTTTTCAGAGATGCAAGACAGTGTACCAGTCATCTTTTTTAGCACCCTTGGTTGGATCCCACTGAGTCCCATACATCCAACTTCCTCACACTGTCACTAACCACGTTGCCCTCCGCTACTGGACTGGTATATGAAATGTTTGGCAGCAGGCTTTGTCTGGGAATACTGAGGTAAAAAAGACATTAAACGTTTTAGACTTTTCAGTATCAGCCATCATGAGGTTGTTTTTCTCTATTTGTCAATGGACCAATACCTTCTCCAAACTTTTGTTCTGAGCACTCCTGCGGAATCTCTTCCGGTTACCCAACATGTTCCTACCTATTTTTAGCTTCATCTGAGCACTGGCCTTTCTGATATTGTCCTTCAGTGCTGGAACAATGCTTTTACATCCTCCTGTGTTGCTTGTCCTCATTTCCACTTCTTTTATGCTCTTTTTTTTTTTTTTTTTTTTTTTCTTTTTAATTAACTTTGA
>WHYT01016232.1:505136-533412 GCA_009806455.1 Tetrax tetrax
AAATCACCAGCTAACTCTACGTGGTTGTTTCATGCTCCATTTTGTTAGCTTTTAAAGCAGCTGATTGAATTCCATGCTTCACAGTGCTCAGTGGGACATCTTAATTACACAGAGACATTTTCAAGGGAGACCAATACCATTCAGTGGAACATCTTTTTTTTTCCCCCTAGTATTCTGAAGCTGGTGCAGAAATCCAGATTCATTAATGTAAAGAGCTTTTATATATTTTTTTTTTTTTCCACTGGCCTTCAGTGAATTCAGAATTTTACCCATAGTACTAAGTGCCGTCAACTGTGCAAATTTCATACCTTATTACCAAGGCACAGTTTATTCTAAAAAGGAGTTCTTTCACAGCACAAATCAAGCTGAAACTGCATAGTATGATCAGCACCTACTGTCTTGGGTTGCTTTCCAAAGCAGATGAAGAAATTGTCTAGTGTTTGGCTGATAAATGAGATGTTCCTCCTGCCACATGGATTTGCTTCTGCAGTAAATGGTGCTCCTTGGAAAGAACAAATTCAGGTGAACACCTGAGTCCAAACAGAGCTGTAGGACACCAAGCAATTCTGTAATGCACTTGACAAAATAATCTTGCTGGTGCACTCATAATTTTTTCCTATCACACTTTATACGTTTTTCACTAAAAATTCCTTGTACTAGCGTGGAGAAAGAGTCCTGGAAGCAAACACCTGAGTCCTGTTCTGAGCCTAGTGTCCGAACCTACAGCAGCCTTGTCAGCTACTTCCTCCTCTTGGGTGCAGAAATTTTGCAGGATGAGCTAGCTTTTAACAGGAAGGCACAGTGTCTCCCCCCAGTCAGCCTAGCCAAAGCTGGCAGGTAGGATTTACAGAGTAGGCTCACATAGATCTCATGTGAAAGCACAAAAGAGAGGATACAGATGTGGTCAAACCAGTAGTAAGTAACTAAAGGATAGCTCTTTGATGAACCAGGTCGATGTGCTTTTCAGGAAAATAGCCTTATTTAACAAATCTGTCACTGAAGTAATTTTTTGGATAAAATTACAAGTTCAGTTCTCAAAATAAGTGTGTTTTGATAATAGAGTCTTGCAAGGGGTGCAATATGATTCTAAATTGTTTTCAGAAGGAAAAGTAAGAAAATATCAAACAAATGTGTAATAACGTTCCTTACTTTACTCTATTTCTGGCCTTCTACTCTATTTCTCGAAACCATCGAAACCATCCTCTGCTACCAGCATGACGTTTATGGCATGGAATACTCTCTTTGGCCAGTTTGGATCAATTATTCTGTCTGTCTTTTTCCCAACTTCCTGCATCTGCAAATTAGCAAGACTTAGAAAGCAGGATGGTGTCCGTGGTCTCATTCACAACAACTCATATCATCAGGGTGTTTATCAACATTCTTCACACACGAAATCCAAAACATACCAGCTTGGAAAGGCAATAGGAAAAAATTAACTCCATCCCTGCCAAAACCAGGACATACATAGAGCTATTTAGTCCTTCCCTCACTCGGCAATATAATTATATGCTTATTCACTACTTTGCCTTTTAGAATAAATTTTCTAATGCAGTAGTAATAACTGATACTAAACTATTCTAATGTGTGTGTATTTCTCATTGGATCAGAGGGGCATCAGCAATTACTCCAGTTTCACACATAGTCATTGTTCATTCCTTAAACACCTCACTAATGATATTTTTTACCTTACATTTCTAAACTGGTTTTTGGCTTTGTTTTGGCTGGTGCTCTATTCACTGGAGCATTTCTCTTGTTAAACAGACAAGTATTCCTGATAAATGTGCTCCCAAAGCACTAAAGCTGAACACAAATCTATTGCACTACATACGTTATCTCTTTTTCTTGATGTGTAAGACCTGTAGGTGAAATATCTTCCATGCAGCTCAGCCATGCAAAGACTGACAATCTGCTAACAAGAAGGACTTTAACCTGCTACATTTTAATGAAGGCTACCAATGTCTTCCCACATCCCACCTCCTTTCTCTTAGAAACGGCAGTGCTTGCCAGGAAGAGTCCTTTGAAGATGCAGTCAATATATTTATCTGAGCTCTCCCACTTTGTTTTCTTCCCTTGTGTCAGACCAAAGAATGAACAAGCTGGAGGTATTGGTCTGTTCTGCCTGGCGGCTTGCACTGGGTTTGGACATGCCAGCTACCAAGAAAATGAAAAATTAAAGGTCTGGGGAATAGAGAACATAGCTTTATGTTCCTGCAACACCAACATAAGGTAAAATAAAGTCAATAGACATTAGCATTATAAGAACTGTATCTGAACTTCACTAAGAAAGGTGCAGATGGCATACAGGCAGTCTTAACCAAGCTGCAAAGCTTCTTCATAGGTCTGCAGAAGCTGAGAGAGTAAGGACATCATCACTGACGCCTGCATCACACAGTACAGCCTCGAATGGCACCCAAGGATTTTTGCTAAGTTGTAAGAGCAAAGAGGCAAAACCAAAATCTTGGTCTGGTGAAAATAGCAGAATTCTGTTACACATCTAAATGTGATGAATAGATTTTATATGGGGGATGAGGGTTTGGTAAAATCAAATTTCAAAACGTACCTCAACCTAAAGGTTATCTTACAGGAACTTCCACTGTTAACTTAGGATGTAAATGTTTGGTACCTTGGTTGATGGCGCCATCTGAAAAACACAGAGCACAGTGTTACGGCAATTCAGCCCCATCCAGTTCAAAGCAAAGCATTGCTGTCAGAGGTTACTATTACTAGAAGAGCATCTGAACATTGTTCAGCATCAAAGTAGTCTCAGCACATGGTCTCAGCCTGGTGTTCTGAGTTCCCTTTTGGTTTCATGCCTTGGTACACAGAGTGAGCAACTACACGCTACTTTGAATGGTATGAAAATGAGGTAATGAAATGTCACTGCAAGAAGAAACTGGGTGGTGAAAATGTTCTCATGATAGTCAAGTCTAAGCACAGGGTCTTTCATTAGCACCAGCTGTCTCACAGTGGCTGAGTTCAAAGTGCATACTTGTCATTTCAATTTTGTGATAAATGCTGTACTCTTGTCACTTACAGTCTATTGAAATGCTACTTGCAGGCATGCATGAGAGACAGAAATCCACAGAAACAGAATCTGGAAGAATAATTTTTTTTTTTTATTGCCTTTCCAAGCTGTACCTTAACAGAGGTGGACTGTGTATTACAAATGTGCTTCAGACCTGAAAAACAAACAAAAAAAAATGCCAGTGGTGTGGTTTCAATTTCAACAGCTCTGTCAAACACTGGGTATGTCAGTGGAAAACATAATGTCTACTCAAAAAGACCTAGCAGCTATCTGTAAATGTAGCCCGATATTAAAAAAGAGATTGAGCGGGCTAATAGCCCTCAGTTGCCTCTTTTTGTTGTGCCCTGCTGAAAGCCAGGACAGCAGGGAGCGGCAACTGTGAGAGGCCAGGACTAGCTGTTCTGGTCGAAACGCCTGCATTCGGCTCTGATGATGCAGCTGAAAGTCTCATAGTCTCTTGGACACTGTCAGGTCTCATTATCACTCTATAGGGGACACATTGAGCTGGCAGAGTTATATTATGAGAAACTGAATTACCCACAAGGCAGAGGACCTGAAGAACTCTGCAAATTACTAGTACATGCTCAACAGGGAGCTTCAACCCAAATAAGCTTTTCCATGGGGGGAATCTGTGTTGGGGAGCTGTGGTCTTCATCACAATTATCATAATTGTTATCTCACACACACATGTACACACATTCCCCCATTTTTGCAGCTGTGGAGGGGGAAGGAGCTGTGTGTTTAGCCAAAATAACTTTCACAGACAGATATGGAAAAGAACCTTATCAATCTTTCTTGCCAGTCACCTTGTAGTGTGTAGTGGGTAGTGCGTAAAGAGAGGTTGACATTTTTGTGGAAATGGTGCAAAGTTGGTCTTTTGATCCTCAAGATGTCTAAAAGCTGGAAAATTTCATAGAACCATAGAATAGTTTGGGTTGGAAGGGACCTTTAAAGGTCATCTAGTCCAGCCCCCCTGCACGGAGCAGGAACACGTTCAACTAGATCAGGGCGCTCCGAGCCCCGTCCAACCTGGCCTTGAATGTTTCCAGGAATGGGGCATTTACCACCTTTCTGGGCAATCTATTTCTGTGTTCCATCACCCTCATTGTAAAATATTTCTTCCATATATCTAGTCTAAATCTATCTCCTTTTATTGTAAAACCATTACCCTTTGTCCTATCACACCAGGCCCTGCTAAAGAATTTCTCCCCTTCTTTCCTGTAGGCCCCCTTTAGGTACTGGAAGGGTACTTAATAAGGTCTCCCTGGAGCCTTTTCTTCTCCAGGCTGAACAGCCCCAACTCTCTCAGCCTGTCCTCACAGGAGAGTTGCTCCAGCCCTCTGATCATCTTTGTCACCCTCCTCTGGACTCACTCCAACAGGTTCATGTCCTTCTTATGTTGGGGGCTCCAGAGCTGGATGCAGTACTCTGGAGTAGAGAGGGAGAATCACCTCCCTTGACAATAACTATCTGCTCATATCAGCTTTGTACCTGTGTACTTCCTTCAGGGTCTCAAGAAGCAGAGCAGAGAATTGCTTTTGCTTGCAGCTGCTTCTTGAAACCTCCAAGAAATTGCGTCCAGCAAACACTTAAATCACAAAAAATTAGTCTACAGCAACCTCAATATTCCTTTTTCCCTGGAAGCACTGCCAGGGAATGGAGTTGTGTTGTGTCAGCCTTGTGCTAGACCTCTGCAGAGGGGGCACATTACTATTATTATCCTCTTTATGAGACTCATTTTATAAAGCAGTACGACATTGTGCTGTTTGCTATTATAAGCATCTGACAAAAGCAGATTCCTGTGCAAGGAACTGAAACTTGTTATAAGCACAGTGCAGAGCTCAGGCAAAACCAGTGCATCTCATGTCTTACACTGTTTCCAAATATTTGCTGAGAACAAATTAACTTACACTGGAAGAGTCAATGTCCATGTTAGTAAATGCTTTCTTCATTGCTGCTTTCAGCCAGTCTGTCTTTTGGCTGTAAAACTGAACAGAAAAGATTGAAAAATACTTTTGTAATGAGGAAAAAAAAAGTTGGTCTCATATTGTATTTCATATAACTTCATTGTTATGAATCCATTAAAAACCAGGAAAAGAGGGGGACTGTGGGAGACATCTGTGAGGAGAACTGGAATTTCCATAGACTATGCAGCTGTTCTAGGCAAAATTCCCTAAAACTGTTCTTGCTGCTCCTGTAGTAATTAATAAAAATAATGTTGCTAAAGACCGTGTCAACTTTAGTGCAATATTTTACTTTTGCTAATTTGATGAAGAAAGCAAAAGTAAAGTAGCTTTACCAAAATTAGTTACCATAGCAATGAGTACAAGTGTATCTTTCATGTCCTTCGGTTCCTAGAAAAACAATCCAAGTGCTTCTGTTTACTGTACAGCACCAATGAGAAATCTTTTGTTATCTTTTGTTGCCTGCCTTTCTGCAGGACAGAATTTATACACCTGGAGCCTTTGTTATAGAATTGTGTCTAAATAATCAACAGAAGGAGGTATATGAAGATTTGAGGAGCTTTTATCATGTGAATGTTACAAATAACAACATATCCACGGTATTTTTTTTTCCTAGCAGCACTTAAACTAAAAAATGACAGAAGCAGAATTATATCACATGGTCACTAAATTATCATAGGACCTCTTTAATTGTGACATTAATAATGAAATTGTACACTACAACCCAACAGTGGAACTGACCTCAAATTACTCACTCTGTGGCAGGTGCAGTTGCTGCACAAAGAAAAGGAGAACAAAATATTCTAGCAAACAGACTCCTTGCGGGGCCATGTATTGCAAAGGGAACGTCCTAAACAGTAAAATGAACCACAGTCCCATTGCAATATGATAACTTGCTCCTTGACTTTTTTTTTAATCAGTCCACTGTATTCCTAGGCAACATGCTGTCTCTTGAGAGCTATAAACATGAAGGATAAAAAAGGATATTTTACTGAGCTGTTTTGCCTTCAAGGTTTGCTTTTGATTAATGACATAATTGCATTTCTTCAAAGGACGCTATGTAAATAATATTTGCCTTCTGACATGATGGAGTGGGGAAAGATTTAAATAATTTTAAATATCTCTGTCATTGCTGACTTTTCACTGCTTTGGCTTCATGGCAAATGTCTGACTGAAATCTTAGGATATACCTGGAGTGATCAATAGCAGTCAGGGACCTTGAAAAGTATTGAAGAAACCAGCAAAATATCTGGCTTTGAAATACTTAGTAAATTGATTGGACACACTCGTTGGACTGGAGTCATTAATAAGACACAGAGTCTTTCATCAGTCAGTCAGTCACTCAATCAGTCATTTTGTTCCTGTAGAAGTTTATTGTGTTATTTGCACCAGTATACATGTAGTTAAAATATGTGAGATTAGCTCTACTGACTTTAAAATGAAAGCAACACTTGTTTAACATGCAATAAATGGTGCTGAGTGTAACACCACTGTTTTATTGAAAATTTGAGTATTCAGTTATGGTGAATTTTTTATTATATAAAATGATCTTCTTATGTAAATTGTCTAAATATAATCCTTTCTCTCAGGGAATGGGGAGAAAAAATGTTTCATATATTGTCACCCTGGTTTTCAAAATTTTTTTTAATATTTTGAATAAATATAAACTTGTTTCTGTTAAAAAAAATTAATTCCACTCCAGTCAGAAGAATTCCTTATTTTCAGCTTACTCCTCCTTTATCCCATTTCACATCAGTGGATAAAAGAAGTGGAGAAGACACATTTTCCTTCTAATTTAAAAATTAAATTATTTTTAATAAGGAAAAACGTTTCACTTCATGACTTTGACTGTTCTATTGGTTGGTAGCACAACTTGGTGTGCTACCCTTTGTTCAAGGCTTTTTATCAGCAGCTTTAAATCCCACATTTCTGTTGGATACATCCATGTCCAAAAGGAATGGCTGTTGCACTGACAATTTGCAATCATATGCAATAGCACCTTTCAGAAGTTGCTTAAAAGCAGGAGAAATATGCTATTTAATGTAGCTGGGTTGTTACTGACTTGAGATGCTTCCTCTAAGCCTCCTCATTCCCTCTTAGCTAGTAAACAGTATTCCAGATGTAACAGAGAGGTTTGCAGTTGATCTAGATATTTCAATTTTTGAAAATATTGTTAATACCATATACTTTCTTGTTGATAGACCATAAAGAACACATATATACATAAAGGAGTCCAAATCCCCCACGGTCCTATGTGCAAATACACAGTTCCACTTAATTCAATTTCTCTCTAAATCATAGATATAATTCTTGTTTTGTATTAACTTAAAGAGATACATGTTACAAACACTTTGCTAGCTTTCTGGCATTGTACTTGCTATTAGAACAGAGGAAAACACACAGTTTTCATCTGTAACACAGGTAATACCCCATCTACTGTACCTCTAAAAGCTCTGATTGAAAGTGTTTTGATTCTCAATTCTCAAGACCTGGTGTTAGATTAGTATGAAATACTACTTTTTTCCTACAGTAAGAGCTAAACCAAGAGACTAAAAGTGAACGAGCCATATATTCTTTAGATCAGGTTAAGCACAGTATTGATTGTTTCCTTCTTCTATATGTCAGTGATGTGCTTCCACATATATCTCTTAAATCCCAGATGTTCAGGAACAAACACGAATAAGAAAAGCTGGGAGTTAAACTCTGGGAGCCTTGCCTCCTCCAGCATATATTGACAGAATAGGACTTTCCACTGCCGTACATGTCTGAGTGAACATTGATTTTGATGTCTTACCTCCTGGTGGGCTCCTCTAGGCCACTGAGCAGAAGCCCTTGCTTTTACCAGCAGGACTTTGTCCCCTAGTAACTGTGCTAATAAGGAATGGCAGAAGAAGGAGCACAGCTTAGAGGAAGATGCTCTTGCGGGGCCAGCCTCCCGGGTTCTATTTTTAAGGATAAATGTTGTCCCTCTCTTTCCTGCTTATCTGCTTTCCAGAGCTCGGGCCAAAGACTGCAAGACAGGAGATTTACAAGTGGCTTTACTACGGCTAATTAAGTTAGGTTTGCCTTGGCCTCAGTACAGATCCTTGCTCTGTTGCAGGCTGGACTGATAAGCTTGGAGGGAGTCTGCATGGGAAACGGGGAAACACATCGGAAGCCGAGGTGATCACACCAGCCTTTCTGTTTCCTGACTGCTAGCACTCAGATGAGCAAACGGCAATAAATGTCTTCTATTTGCTTTATTCAGGAGGGATGCCACTGTGAGTGACAGAAATCCTAGTAGTGTCATTGGTATATCAGAGGCATCAGAGGAATGGTAGAGTGATGGCAGAGAGAAGGACAGAAGGAGGAGGTCATGAAGTTTGGGAGAATCTCATGTTATTTATACGGGAAGAAGTCCTACGCTCATGGATAGCAAGCTGGACATACAACCTCACTCTCTATGAAAAGGCAGCGCCCCAGCTCCCAGAAGTGGCTGTGTGGTTGCCCTGTGGCAGTGCCTAATGTGTTGGGTTTGTTTAGTGGGGATGGCTATGGTGGCAGCTGCTGCAAGAAGCTGCTACTAGTTTCCCCTTTGTCCCATGGACTTGACTGGGTCTAGGGCAGACACACCGCTGGCCAGGGCTGAGCCAATTGGTGACAGATTGTTCAGTGATAATGCCTCTGTGATGGCATATTTAAGAAGGAGAAAAATTTAAAACAAGAAAAAAGAGATGAAGAAGCTGAAGCGGGGGCAGAGACGGGGAGGTGCGAGCCTTGTGGGCCTTGCGGCCCTCACCCTCTGGCCTCCCGCCGGGCGCCCGTCTGGGCCCGACTCGGCCCGGCCCGGCTGAGAGAAGTGAGGAGAGGAGATGCGAAGAGAATCTGAGAGGCATCTGCCTGAGCCTGATTGTGAAGAATTTCTTGTGAGAGGAACGGCTGCACATGCCAAGGTCAGTGGAGAAGGAGGGGAAGGAGTAAAGTCGCTCCTGACAAGATTCCCCTGCAGCCCGTGGTGCAGCCCATGGTGAGGCCGGCTGTCCCCCTGCAGCCCATGGAGGCCCATGGAGGAGCACCCAATGGAGGACCTCACGCTGGAGCAGAGGAGGAATGTAAGGAGTTCTTCCCTCGAGGAGGAAGGAGTGGTGGAAAGTGACGTGATGAACTGACCATAACCCTCATTCCCTGTTCCCCTCTGTGCCACTAGGTGGGCGGAAGTGTGTAGAGATAGTTTGAAATGAAGTTAAGCCTGGGAAGAGGGGAGGGTTAGGGGGAAGGTGTTTTTCTTCTCTTCCTCATTATCCTGCTTTGGTTTTGTTGATCATAATAAGCAAATAGTTTTCCCCAAGTTGAGTCTGTTTTGCCTGTAACGGTAAGTTCAGTGATCTCTCCCTGTCTTTATCTCAAACCTCGAGCCTTTTTGTTATATTATCTCTCTCCCATTCCCTCAGAGGGCTGGGGGAGTGAGTGAGAGATTGCATATCTTGGTACAACACTAAAATTTGAAGGAATCTTAATTTTTCTTTCATGAGTGAGAAACATCCTAAAAGCAGTAACAATTTTGAATTTGCTTTACTAGCAACAAACCAGAAAATAACTCACTTGTAAGTATAAAAAACACCTGATGACAGTATCTAATTTGATCCGTTTAGTTAGATAGTACTGAAGGTAGTAATCTATAGATATCATATACATGGAAATAGTAATCTCTTAGAAACAAGCTATTAATCTATACTCTATGTATCAAGGTAAAGTAATTGCAAAAGAAGTCAGTGAGGGAGATTGAACGGAATAATGGAATATGAACTGCAAAAGTTAGACATATATTGTCACCCCATGCCTTAATTATTTAAGAAGAAAAGCTCCAATTTCCTTGCTAGAAAAAGGAGAAGTTACAATGGTGCTTTTGTAAGCAATTAAAATCTTTATGGTTCATCAGTGAGGAACGGACGGGGCACAGATCTGAGAGTTCATGGTGTTTCAGAGTGCTGAATGAAAAAATGCTCTTTCTTGACTTTTGTTTTATGATGCTCCAACACAACTGTCTGCAGAGGCCCCACATAGGCTGTAGTGGGTTAGTTAAAACAATGATAAAAGTCCTTTCAAGATGTCAGTGCTTTCTGTCTGGATCTGGGAAAGTGTGCTAAGCCAGGACAGCCCAGCACATAAATCTGCTCGTTGCCAGGTATTGATAAATTATCAGAGTCCTTCTAACTACAAAACTCCTATTGATGTCTCTGAGTGTCCAAATGGCTGAATCTAAGTGGTGGCCAAGTAGAGGTGTAGCTCAAAAATTCAAACCAAGGTACCTTCAAGGACTGTATGTCAGATAAAACCTTAATCTTTCTGTTGTAAAGATTTCTGCTTGTTATGAGCTCATTTGTGGTGCTGTTGGTTGCATAACTAAATCACTTGATCTAATTAACAAAGAAACAAGGTGTCATAAACAGTGGTAGCACAGCCCTCAGCAGCTCTCTGCAGAGGTCTGGTCTGCAAGCGGTGTACTGAGACCATCACCATGCCCTGGTGATTGCAGAGACACTGCTTTCACGCCAGTGTACAGAGACCTGCCAGAAGCTAATCAAAACACACCAACAGGCTGAGTGGTGACCATGTGAGCTAAACTGCCAGTGCCTCTTGGAAAGGCAGATGTATCAGGTATGAATATCCTTTCCCTCAAGAATATATGAAAAGAAGAATTTGTCTCATACCTTTTTGCATAATTTTCATCAACTGACAGGAGTAGAAAATCTGCCCGCTCTATGAAAAAGGAAGGTTAGGTTTGGTATGCTATACTGTTCTACATATGGAGAATATCATAAAGATTATTGTATTACTTGTAAATGCTTATTTCTTGGTTCTGTGCTGGAACTCACAACTATATACATATCAATAATAAATATGAAGGCAGTTATACTTTCTAACAACATTGTTTCTGTAACAGTCCAGAACCAATATACTTTTTCCCCAGGATAAGCAACAACTAATTAGTTTTTATTAGGTATCTTAAGCTTTCTCAAGAATATTTACATCAACAATATCAGGTTTTGATCTTGATTCTTCTTTTAGTTAGCATTACTTTATCATGTGGCTTATCTTTATGAATAAGTTTGAACATTGCTACTAATTTTTAATTGCTGGAATTTAGATTTTTTTCCCCCCTTGCTTTTTCTGTAGCTTACTTTTGCTCACTCTTTGTATGGCATGTTTTCATTCCTTCAATAAATACTCAGATTCTTTTAACAATGGCAAACTGCATAATTTCAGATTTTGCTTGACCTCTGCCTCTCATCCACACATACCCAGCACAAATGTTTTTTTTTTTCAGTGCCTCATTTAAAGTTTAGTTCATTGCATTTCAGATTTTTTATTTGAGCTTTTCTCATTCCAGCTTTTCTCCTTCTCACTGTAACTTCGAGTATCACAGTTATCTGGTCCATGTCCAGCTGATAATTAGTAAATGCCTCAGTGTTCAGCCTGCCGTTCCAGTCTCTGGTTATAATTTGATTTTTTTTTTCCTGGCAGGTGAGTTGCTGAAATTCTCTTTCTTGCTGCTATGGTGTTATCTAGAGAGGAGTATATAAGCTTTGCTCCTTTACAAGTTTATTATCTTTTCATCTGTCTTTGTTTTCATAAAACTGTTCTGTTTCCTGAAAATACAACAGTAAACAAAATCCTCTCACTTCTCAGTTTATTTCCAGGCCATATGCATGGGGCAAAGGCACTCCAGTTGCCTTTTGTAGACCTTTGGAACTTACATCTCTATGTTTTTATCTTTGTTGCACCTCTGTTTAATGCAGCATCAGATGATGTGTTTAATTTATCTTCCCATCAAAATATTAAAGTTTTAAATTGTAATGCTTTGCAGGTTGGCAAAGCTCCATTGTTTTTAAAATTAAATTTGGATTTTCTAATAGTCTATAGGATTTGCAGGAAAGTAAGATATTAGTTTTCTGTTCTTATTTGGCCTGCTCCCTCCTGTGTCGGCTTCTCTCTGCTTCTGTGATGTGACCAGTAGGCTTTTGTGACATCTGCTGAAGAGACTGTTGATTTACAACAGGCAATTACTTTAGGAATAATTTTTCAGAGAAATAGATTGGCACTGCAAATGATTAAAGATATAGAACCTGCAGGTATTAAAAAAAAAAAAAAGCCTTAATTATTTGTAATAGACATTCAGGATGCCCATTCACCACCTGCCTTAATAGGCACAGAAAGACTTCACTAGGTTGACAGGCAGCAGGGAACTATTTCACAGGACCGCAAAACAGCCATTCCTTGGAAAAATATGTAAAATTAATATCTTTCTCCCAAACCTCTTGGGTGTAATCAGATTGTCATACTAGAAGATAAAATGAAGTTTTTCCTGGATGGCAGACTCTATTCATATGAGACACTCTTTGTCCCTGTTGAGCAACTATCATGGACAGACAAAACTGGCATTTAAAACTAATAAAAATCTTTACAGTCTTGTATATAATATGTTTGTCTGAATGGGTTCAAAGCGTTATCTTATTCCAGAGCATTTTTAGCTCCTTGTATTTTCCAATGGTGATTCATTTACACTGGGTTTGGATTATCATCATCACGTCATTTTTAACCAGTTTTAGATCCTCACCTCTTCTGTGGTCTCAGTGGAATTACACCAGGTTGAAGATCATGCCCTTCTTGTGTGGTAGGATTTAGGTCTCTGGCTCATGAATCCTGGCCAGCTGATGTTTTAAAATTAAGCTCTAAGTTAAAAAGAGTAGCTGGGATGGTGTGACCGCTGCAGCCGAATGAGCTCCCTTTTCCTGCACAAGTCAATCAGCAGGTGCTGGACGAGGCTGTGCTCTGCTTCTCCGGTACTGGCACAAACCCTGCCACATTGATTTCCTCTGGATGAATTCTAATTTTCCCCTAAAATGTAAGCTTCTTTACTCTATTATGTATTTTTATTACCTCTAATCTCATTTCTAACCTTTTCCCAAGGCAGTTTGTTGCACTTGCTGCTGCACTTACCAGGGGGCATGGGCTGCTGTGACTGCACGGGGCCATAGGGCATGCTCTGACACCTGAAAAGCCTGCACGGTAAGGAACACCTGGAGAAACTCACATTCACCCCACATATGGTCTCCCCCTTTAAGGAGCCATGGGGTACTTCTGCCTGGGAGTGCTAAAGAGTGGTTAAACACTGCGGCAGGTGCCAAGCTGTGGGATCCACACTGCTGGAGGTAGTGAAAACTCATCAGGACAAGGCCATGAGCAACCTGGTCTGGATTTGCAGTTGGCACTGCTCGCAGCAGGAGGCTACTTTAGATGCCACCAGAAGTCTATTCCAGACACTTTCTCTCTCCCACTATCCCTTCCTCTTTCTCTTTCTCTTGCTCCATATCTTTTTCTCTGTTTCTTTCTTCTCAATGGAAACTGAAACTGGAATTTTCTCCCCAGAAACTGAAAAAGTAATTAAGGGGCAAAGTTGGCGTTTATTAAAGTCTACAGTCAAAGGTGTTGACTAACTACAGCAGGACTGGACCCCATTCACTCCTGAGTTTTAAATAATAAATTAATTCATTGGCAAAATACAGCTGAAGTTTGAGGTTTTTTTGCATCTGAAATCATGCTTGTGACATTGTACCTCATGTTTATGAGAAAGCAGTATTTTGGTACCGATGTGTAATTGGTAAAGGACAGCCAGTATAATTAAACTATGAAAAGGACATAAAAACGTAGCCAAAGGACATTATTTATAGGTCGCCTCCCATTTGTAAAAACGGTTATTTTCAAGCAGAGATGTAGAAAGACAAAATCCAATCATCCTACCGATAAATCTTCGCCTTAAAAGCTTTCCATCTGATATTTGTGAGTGTGTATTTCATGCTTTAGATCTGAAATACATTATTTTTCCCTAATCAGTCTGCTAGCTTGAGTTCCAAACAATTTACTTCATGAATTTTAATTGTTTTTTTCCAGGATATTTTTAGTGCTAGCCCTCAATGACTAGATCACTATGTATAGGGAAGTATCGGAATTTTTTGGACTTCAGCAAACATATTCAGCACACATCTAGCCAACTCTTAGCATATTTTTCACACAGATCATACACAGTTTTCCCCTAGTGGAAATATAGCAGGTGTCTTTATTACATCAATTCTTGATTTAATAACACCTAGACCCATTTTTTATAAATAAGACTAATAATTCCTTGGGAAGTTGTATTGCCTCAGGTAAATTCATTTGATGGTCCTAGATAGGCTTTCATTTCTCAAAAGCCTCAAACTTTATTTTCTTGAATACTCCAATAAAAGGAAAGCTATATTCCGGAGCAGTTTCATAACAGACTAACAATTATTAAATACAATTTAAGAGACGAAATGCACCCTGATCGGTCTGGTGATTAAGGCATTCTAAAAAATTTCACTTTAAGTTAATACCAAGGAAAGCTGATAAGTGCTTGTAGGTGTAGAATGGTTATTCCCTTTGACAAACAGATTAATGGTGATCGAATCTGAGGGTGCCTCTCTCTTCATTTTAAAAATGGTGGCTGTGCATTTTGGATACTAAGTAATACATGCATTTAATAGGCAATTTATGAAAATAAAGCTCTGTGTCTGATGAAAAAGGCCATGAGAAAAGTCTATTGCTGTTGCTGGCCATAGGAGTACAAATAGATTCACCTTTTATTGGAAACTGGTTGGAATCAAATTAACCTCTCTTGTCGTGGAGAGCAAGCCTAAGTGCATCCGCCTGTCAGATGTTCTGAGGTGCCATTTCCTAGCAACTAGAAAATGCTAATTCATGACTTTGATTAAATTGTCTGGGCTAGGCCAGACCTCAAAACTGCCTTTTTATGCTTTGGATTTATTTCTCTATTAAGATGCAAAGGAAGGAGGTTATTGCTGCAGTTCACACGGCAAAACAGCGTGGAGCATCATGAAAGTGGAATATGAGGAGGAAGGAGAGGATGTAAATGCATTGACAGCCAGATGAAAATGTAATGGTGAAAGGGATGTTGGTGACAGGATCAGTTTCTTGAAGATTTGTGGTTTTATAATAGAAGATGACATGTAATATAAATCTTGAGTGCACTTATTTCTGTAAAAGTATAAACCAAGAAGCACATTTCTAAACACATGAATAGGTAAAAAATCACAATAAATACTTTAAAATTAACTATCAGCACCCCTAAATATATAAATCAATCAAAAGCATCAAGCAGCACAGAAAACATAAAAATACGAAATATCTAGTTCACTTAACTGTGACCATAAAATGTGCTCCTTGAAAACGCACTCCAAACAGCCTTTTGGTCCCACTGTTTTTCCACATAGTCTGGCTCTTCCAAAAGGAAACAACCCATTTCAGATGTTGGCATGGTACCAGTTGGGGCAGCACTATGTTCTCATCTCTATGTCAAAGCCTGAGTCATTCTGTGGTGGGGCAGGCAGGAAAGTCCAAGATGGATGGCAATGGTAGGGAAGGACCTACAAGATTCAACAGGAGGTCAAGGGTTGAAATATTAACACACATTGCTTTTCAGATAGAACTGTATCAAGCAGTGATGAAGCTTAAAAGTTGATGAACATTTCAAGACTCAGTGAGGTGAACTTTTCCATGAAGTTGTGTACGTTATATCAGGAATTGAAGACCTTGTTTCTAAAAGTAGTCTCCCTCCTGTTGTTTCTTTCCTCAGTCAAGTAACTCTTTGCTGTTGAAATTAAAACAACCTAGCTGTAGACGTTAAAATAGCTGTAGGTATCAGCTCCAACTGTAGCTATGAGTTGGAGGTCACAGAGAAAGGATTGTGAAACTCAAGTACCAGCAGCAGGAGCAGATAATCTCTCAAGGAACTAAGATCCAGTTTACATGCAAATGTCTCTGATCATAATAGATTTTAAATAAGGAGGAAAGCTTTTCTCTCAGTAATTCTGACATTGGCAAAAAAGAGGCTTTGGTAGGCTTTCATGGCTGTATTCTCTGGTGTGTGCAGCTGCTTTCAGTAACAATAAAGGAAATTGCACAGTTGCAAAGGGCAGGGTTGGGGGGCAAGACTCTGTTCTACAAGGAAATGTAGGATTTGTCCCCTCTAGCCATCTTTTGAAATGTTCTTAGCTTTGAAATTATGTACATATGAAGCTGTTAGGTACACAAAAATAAATCAGTCAATGTTTTCTTAAATAAAAACTTGGGTCAACAACTTGGCAGAATTCAAATATTGTTTTCCCTCAATGTGGGTTATGGATTCAGAAAGGTCCTTTTTTAATTTTAAACACTTAGTGACTTCAGTCTCAAGATGCTGATAAGTAATTTAAATAATGCATCATCTTTAGCAGAAATAATTATTCTGCTTTGTCTTCATTTATACTCTAGCCAATCAATCAATGGCTTAACACTACAGCAAACTCATACTAAGATCCCCTTGGGGCTAGTTTACCTTCTTTGTCAGTGTTCAAGGTGGCTCCTCTTCCTGGGAGATCCTGAGCAAGGCTGAGCAGTGCAGTGTGTAAAGTCTCATCAGGATTCCTTACACTGCTATAAGTATGTAGTTATATATATACATATATGTGGTTCTTGGAGGGATAATGAGCCTGGCTATTTATCAGTGCACATCTAAGCAATTGTCAAGTGAACAGAGAGTTTGTTATGGCTGATTTTACTTTGTCAGAAGAGTGAAAGATAGAAATAAATGCAATTAATATGGTGAAGATACTTAATATTTAGGGGATTTGTTGTACCAGAATTCCTTTACAACTACAGTACTCTTAGAAACTGAAAATCCTTATTCTACCAGAAGTAAATATCTTAAATCATAGAATCATAGAATAGTTTGAGTTGGAAGGGACCTTCAAAGGTCATTTAGTCCGACCCTCCTGCAAGAAGCAGGGACATCTCCAACCAGATCAGGTTGCTCAGAGCCTCATCCAGCCTGGCCTTGAACGTTTCCAGGGATGGGGCATCCACCACCTCTCTGGGCAACCTGTTCCAGTGTTCCACAACTTGCATTGTGAAAAATCTTTTCCCAATATCCAATCTAAATCTACCTCCCTCTAATTTAAAACCATTACCCCTTGTCCTATCACAACAGGCCCTACTGAACAGCCTCTCCCCATCTTTCTTGTGTAGTAGTCTGCTCAAGCATGGAGTATTAAATCTGTAGTGCATTTACTTCCCTGAGGCATCTCAACTGGCAGACATAATCTCTGTTGAGGGAAGCAGAAAACAAGACAAGCGTGTGAAAATAAGCAAGATAGCAATAATGTAAATAAAATAAGCAAAACACTGTGCTGAAGTACCAAAAGAATTATAAACAAGGAATATGTGAGTATGAGTATTCACCAGTAGAAAATTAGGCAGTTGCAAGCCAAATATATATGGTCTTAAACTCCTCTTCCTGCGCTTCATTATTTTCTTCACCTTGAATCTTATTGTCTTCTCCCTTGACCCTCATTGTCACTTTGCTTTTGATCTCTTATGAGACCAAATTTGATTTTCAGAAGCCTTGCATTCATACATGCTGGTGCCCATATTCTCACTTGCCGTAAACAAGAGAAATGTGCAACTTTGACTTCACTGAAGCTTTGTCAACTTACAGCTCTTGTCTGAATGTGAAACAGAATATTGAGTGGACTTGTTTTGTTCTGTACTTGTTGATCTGCTTACTTGGTTTCACACTTTCAGAGCCTGCTTAGTTCCTGAAGTGTTACTTTTTCTGTCCACATACCATGGAATCACAGGATCATTGAGGTTGGGAGGTACCTCTGGAGACTACTTCTCTGCTCAAAGCAAGGTCAATTAGAGCAGGTTGCTTGGAGCTACATCCAGCTGGATTTTGAGTACCTCCAAAGTTGGAGACTCCACAAACTCCCAGAACAACCTGTGCCAGTACTCAGTCACCCTTACAATAAAAGAAACCTTTTCTTTTAGATGGAATTTCTTCTATTTCAGTTCATGCTCGTTGTCTCTTGTCCTGTTGCTGGGTACTGCTGAGAAGAGCAGTCTGTCTTCTTTATCTCCCCATTACTTGTTCATACACATTGATAAGATCCCCATGAGCCTTCTCTTCTTCAGGCTGAACAATCCCAGCTCTCTCAGCCTTTCCTTATATGTAAGATGCTCCAGTTTCTTAATTGTCTTTGCAGCCCTTCACTGGACTCACAACAGTAAGTCCATGTCTCTTCTGTAGTGGGGAGCCTGGAACTGGACCCAGCGGTCCAGATGTGTCTCACCAGTGTTGAGTAGAAAGGATCCACTGGTCCAGATGTGTCTCACCAGTGCTGAGTGTTGCCTTGCTGGCAACACTCCTCCTAATGCAGCCCAGGATGACACTGGTCTTCCTTGCCACAAGGGCATGTTGGGTCATATTGTCCATTTTGTTGTCCACCAAGACTCCCAGGTAATTTTTTTCAGAGTTGCTTTACAGCTAGTTGACCCCCAGCCTATACTGGTGCCTGGACTTTTTTCTCCCCAGAGGAAGGACTTGGTATTTCCCTTTGTTATACTTCACAACGTTCCTATTTGCCCATTTTTCCAGCCTATTGAAATCCTTCTGAATGGCAGCACAACCATCTGGCATATTACCAACTCCTCCCAATTTTATATTGTCTGCAAGTTTGCTGAGGGTGCTTCTCTGTCTCATCATGCAGGTGGTTAATTAAGTGATTGAACAGTACTAGCTCCAGTATTGAGCCCTGGGATACAACACTAGTGACTGGCCTCCAGCTAGATTTCATGCTGCTGATCATAACACTCCAAGCCCAGCAGTTCAGCCAATTTTCAGTCCACCTCACTTTCTGTCTAACCCATACTTAATTGGTTTTTCTATGACTTTGTTATGGGAGACAATGTCAAAAACCTTACCTGAAGTCAAGATTAAGAACATCCACTGTTCCCCCTCATCTACCCAGCCAATCACTGCTTCACAGAAGGGTATCAGGTTGGTGAGGTATGATCTCCCCTTTGTAAATCCATGCTGATTACTCCAGATAACCTTCTTGACCTTCTTATATTTGGAAATGGGTTCCAGGGTTATTTAGTCCATCCCTTTCCCAAAGGCTGAATTAAAGTGGACCAGCCTGTAGATCCCTGGATCTTCCTCCTTGCCCTTGAAGAAAGGATTAACATTGTGTGTTGATTTTTTTTTTCGTGGGGGAGGACTGCAGTGGCAGCTTCTGCGGGAAGCTGCAAGACTTTTCCCTTTTTGTCGGTTGGACTTGGCCAGGTATAGGGCAGACTCGCTGCTGGCCAGGGCTGAGTCAATTGGTTGTGGAAAGTTCAGTGATAACGCCACTGTGATAACATATTTAAGAATGGGAAAACATATTAAGAAAAAAAAAGAAAGAAAGAAGAAGAAGTGAAGAAGCAGAAGCAGAGGCAGAGAGGGGGAGGCACGAGCCTTGTAGCTTGAGGATGGCCTGCACTGGAGCAGGGGAGGAATATGAGGAGTTCTTTGCTTGAGGAAGAAGGAGCAGTGAAAAGCAAAATGCGGTGAACTGACCATAACCCCCATTCCCTATTCTCCCCCTGTGCCACTTGAGGGGGGAAAGAGGTAGAGATAACTGAAATGAAGTTAATCTTGGGAAGAGAAAAGGGTGGGAGGATGTTGGTTTTGTTCTCTTTCTCATTATTCGCTTTAGTTTCAATAAAAATAATAAAAAAATAGTTTTCCCCAAGTCAAGTCTATTTTGCTCATAATGGTGGTCTCTATGATCTCCCCCTCTCCTTATCTCAGACTTTGAGCCTTTTTCTTATATTATCTCTTCCCTATTCCCTCAGAGGATGGGGGAGAGCGAGAGACTACATAGCTTGGTCCCAAGTGGGGCTAGACTACAACACATTGCTTTTTTCTAGCCCTTAGGAGCCTGCCTTGATCATCGCAGCCTTTCAAAGATAGTAGAGAATGGCCTCACAATGACATCAGTCAACCCTCTCAGCACGCACGCTGCATCTCATCAGATCCAATGTACTTGCACACATTCAGTTTGCTTAGGTGTTACCCAAGCCGATACTCCTTCACTGAGGGTAAGTCTACCTTGCTTTGGACTTTTCCGCTAGTCTCAGAGGCCTGAGATTCCCAAAGGTTGGTCTTACTAATGAAGACCAAGGTGAAAAGGCGTTGAGTACCTTGGCCTTGGCCCATTTTTTCCAGGTCCCTGCCCATTCAGCTGTGGACCCACATTTTCTGCAGTCTTCATTTTGGTGGTGATACACCCATAGAAGCCTTTCTTGTTGCCCTTCACATTCCTCACTGGATTTTACTCCAGATGGGCTTTGGCTTTCCTTATAAGGTTTAAATCAGCTTCAATCTTGTGGGCTTGTCAAGCTTATCTTCAGCCTTGCTTTTACTTTAGTACTTTCACTGTTATTGTCATAATTAAAGATTTAAAGGTAGTTACTTTAATTCACTTCACACTGCTGCTTGGCTTAAAGAAATAAACTGCATATTTCAAGGTGTGCTTTTACTGAACTCCTCTGAATGCTGATTCTCTTCTAACTCATGACTATTTCATAACTGATAATGCTGGTATCTGAACCGTGGGAAAACACCAGGGGCTTAACTGTGCTTGTGAGCACTCTGGACTCTCATTTGTGTTCTTCATGGTCTGAGCAGTGTGCTTCTTTTATCACTGAAAAATGCCACCAAAACCATCCTGACCTGCCTTTTTGTTTTGTTACAAGAATATTTTAAGTCACACATCCCATTTTTACTTTATTTTAGCCTTAGATCCTCTGTGTACGTGGGCTTATTAATTGCATAGGGAACTGAATGCATGCATACAGTGAAGCACATGATCCAGTGCATTCCCCAGTGGAGGCAGTTGCAGATATTAGCTTGGATTGCTGCTGAAAGAGAGGACATGCCCCTCTTTCATTTATTTCTGCCTCAAGGTGTAGATCTTCTGGTTAAACATGAACTCCTGCAGCTGGAAGAGCCAAATCCCATTACAATGGAGAATGCAGAATGCAACTTGTAGAGCGCATGTGTGTTCTGCCCACTTCCGTGTGACCCTGGGGAAAATGATGAACCCCAAGGGATAAAATAAACATGTATTTCAGGGCTCCTCATGGAATATACTGTGTAGAGACTTGTTCATTTTAACTCTGAATATAGCAAATTTCACCAGTCTTGCTCATACTGAGTAGCTCCTACAGAAGTAGGACCATTTATTTCAAATAGCTTCTCCATAGGTGTGCACATCTCATCAGAGGAGTGCTCATCAGTTTGCCTTGAGAAGAGAGCTTCATGTGACAGTTAAGGGCAAGCCACCTTTACTTCACAAAAAGTTTAAAAGCTATTATACAGGAAGGAGCTCTACGATGCTTTGGGAATGGGAGCTGCATGCAGAGTACCCTTGAATGTTGGCTAGAAATTGGCCTTCCCTGACAGTGCTCCACAAATGCAATTGTTTTTGTCTTAGTGGACCATGCAAGACTAGAGACTGGAAGATGGAGATGAAGAAGTCAGATCTACTGCTGCAAAACTACGTTACCTGTGTAAGATTTTGGGATTTTTATTCCCGGAACAAACAGCAGGTTTGAGTGTTTATAGGTAGGTTAAGTTGGCCATATTTCTGCCTCTTTCTCTCTGCAGCAGTGCAAACAACCATCTCATCCCAAGCCTGAGTGGAAAGTGATGTGTGAGGGCCAAGAGAACCAAAAGAAACATCCATTCACAATTTGCAAGGGGCAGAAGTGATGAGCAGGGCTTGTTCATGACAGTGGCAGCAGCTGTTCTCAGATAATGGCAGAGGAGTTACTTTAATTCCAGGCCTCTTTTTTGTTTAACCACTCACAAACTGTCTGAACAATTTGCATATGTGGCCAGAATTTCTGATCAACTTTGGAAGAATAAATTGCAATTTTGACTAAAGAGGAGATTCTAGCTCTGAATTTGGCAACTCATGTACATACTAAGGCACATTTTCAAACCCCACCACTGTGGCAACAGCGGTTTTGAATGAGACAGAGCTGTGGTGCTCTGTTATGCATCTCCAGGGACAGGATCAGGATATCACACGGTATGAGTATCACCTTGAAAGCATCTGCAGGTAGAAGCAATATAGCTCGGAAGATAGAAAGCCACAGGGTTGAAAGAGTACTTCAACCTTGCGTGTTCTGTGAAGGAAGTTCACTATTGAAGTAAGGAGAAAAAGCTGAAGCTTTCTTCACCCTGCTTCTTTCCCAGATACCAGATTATTTCACAAAACCAAGTTCAGGGTGAAGAATTTCCTTAAAGAATGAGCAGTTATCAACATATTCACACTCCACCAAGCTTTATATCTCATTATATTCTGTATTTAACTCTGTATTCTGATTACAGATGAAGATGCGGTTCTCTTATTTCATGTGTTTCTGGTGAATTTCTGAATACATCTGTGATTCTAAAATTTACCATTTCTAAAATACTATGTCAGCTCCTGCTGGAGTTCTGTGATACTGGGTAAAAGTGGAATTCAACAAAAGCACAAAGCATTGGAGATGGTGGAAGACAGTGTAATGAGACCCCTTGGCACTGCCATCAAGATTAAAGTTTTGAAGTAGCAATGGCTACTGTAATCAATCTCTACATTCATTTTAACCCCAAACCTCTCCAACCTCAGCACAGATCTTAACAAATAGTTCTGTATTTCCAGAATAATTCTCAGAGGAGATACAATCACCTACTTAAAATTCAGTGCAGCCGCAAAATACTTATATTTATTAGTCCCATAACTAATCCAGTTTATATTAGAATCTCAAACAACAATTCACTCTCTGGATATTTTCCAATTTTTTTTTCTTTTAATATTGAACAAAACTAGGCTTACAAAAGCCAAACAAAATAGCAATGATTTTTCTTCACATCTGAAACAAACATTAATAAGTTAGGAAATCTAGAGGAGTTTAAAGTTCTGTGAGCTTCACAAGCACTTGGCAAATTTGCAAGACACCTGGAGTCTCATGGTATTTTTTATTTCGTAAAGGAAATAAAAGAGACCAGATCTTCAGAAAATAAAATCAGTGGAGCTATGTGGATGACTGCTTGCTGATATATTTTCAAGGAGGATTCAGTGCAATGGTCTCTTTCAATGTGTAAAGATTGAGTTATGCAAAGAGTTGAGAAACCCATATGTATTCTTCTGTCTGTCATAGTTTTGCCACTCAGAAAAAATAAAGTAGTTGAAATGAGTGACCTGGAGTAAAAAAAATCGAGTGGTAGTTTGAATGCACTGGATATCACCATACTGTTGGCGAAATACACTGTGATCTGCTTGAACGTTAGATCATTTTGCTTGGATAGAAGGATTTTTTCCTCTGAGGTTTTAACTATACTGTGCATAGTAAATGCGACTGCGGATAGACGCCCATGTTGCAAGGAGGTGTGGTGGCTGCAGACCTCAGTGCCTCTCTGCCCTGCCTCTGTGCACTCCACACACTGCTGGAGGCTGTGGTGGTCTGTATCCTCCCTGCCATGCTTTGGGCAGCCAACTGGGTTGGCTTGCACATCTGTTGAAATGGTTTCTGTCTTTTGCAGGGTTTCCAGCAAATGCATGCTGATCTCTCTCCACCACATGATCTGTCTGAGATCAACAGTTTCCCCCACATCTCTCCTGAGAAGCCAGAGCTGCTGCTGCTCTGGATGCTTTTCCTTGCAAAGACTCTCCAAACCACTCCAAGAGCCCAGAGAGCATCCCACTCATACCCTCAGAGGGCTGGCTACTGGAACTCAGTGCCAGTTTAGTGGTCGTGGGGGTGAGGGCAGCCCCGGTCCCACTGGTGATGTGGGGAGAATCTCCTTGAGGTACTGCAGGGCAACTGCTGCCAAGGTCCATAAGACTTGCTGCTGCATGAGTCTCTGCCATTTTGCCCTCACCAGAGCTACAGCTCCC
Source organism: Tetrax tetrax (assembly GCA_009806455.1). Taxonomy (NCBI): domain Eukaryota; kingdom Metazoa; phylum Chordata; class Aves; order Otidiformes; family Otididae; genus Tetrax; species Tetrax tetrax. The sequence goes on from WHYT01016232.1 coordinate 528,950, forward strand.
ACCGTGTCGCAGCATCTGGCCATGATCCTTGCTGAGCAGGACCTGTGGGCCCATGTCCCAGCCTTGCCTTGGCCCATCCTCGTCCTAAGGAGGTGCCCAATGCCTGGGGCCCCAGCTGCCCTGGAGCAGATGAACGAAGTCCCAAGTATGAGTTTGAGCTAACACTGCCTTATACATATACCACAAATATTCCTGGTGGTTTAGCTGTTTGTAATGAAGAACTGATGTGTAGCATGATGAGGACCAGAGTGAGCAAGCCCTTATATACTCCATATAGCATGCTAGTATATGCTGCTGTCAACCTCAAGACAAGAATCTCTTTTCTTCTACAAAACAATCTCTCATAGAGAGAAGGTGCGAGTCCCTAAGTTAGGAGTATGAACCAGGATCATCAAGGACATCCAGGACCACGTTGCCACCTACTCCTCTTCTTACTCTCAGAGTGAATCTAGTGAGAATACAAAGCAATGTTAAAAAATGACACACAAATCTGCCTTGTGAGTGACCTTTGTAGTTGCACAGGTCAGAAGTCTTCCGGTCTCTTTGTGCCAGCTAGAGATGGCCGCCTAGAGGATGCTCTAGGTTTCCTGAGGTGCTACTGAAAAAGTTTTTTCTGCTTCTAACTATTTTTTTTTTAATAGCACAATGCCATCAAAAAGGGTAGAAACTATAAAATAAGCCATAAATGTGATCCTAAAGGAGCTTTCTGAAGTGGAAAAAACCCAAGGAACCGTCTGCAACAAGCTGAGATTTTCCTTATATTGGCAGTGAGATTCAAAATGTCAATACTTTACAAAAGATTCCCCTTCCATGGATAATTAATTCCTGGGAGACTCCCGTCTGCAAACGGCACATGTTCTGCCATTTTTGATTGCAATCTTAATTACTGGTCAGCCATGGAATTTCCTTGAATTATCTCCACTCTAAATACGAAATTTCTGCTGAGCACTGCACCCTAGCAGTGCAAAGGATAAATTGGCAAATTCATGACAGTAGAACTGCAAATCAAACCTATGGCTCAATTGGCATTGAAGTTACCTAAGCAAGATGTCTCCTAAGGCTGTGATGCTGTGAAGTCCTGAGTCACAGAACTACTGTTACTCCCACTGCTGGGAAACACTTGCTGGGAGCAAAGAAGCAAATATTGTAAGAACAGCTGCTGCTTATGCTTTGCTAACAGAGCAGAAAAAAATCTGCCGTGCCAGTTGCTCTTTTGTCTTTCCTGCACTCCTGAAATGCCTTATCATGTTATGGCGCGTGGGCCAATTTCACTTTCAATGATACCTGCCTATCTCTAACTGTGATCGCTGAGGAAGTCCATTCAACAGGGTGCAGAGAAGAGAATTTGACCATCTGTTTACTATAAAGTCCCAAGGAACCTTGAGTATCTGCAGGCTTGTTTAGGATGAGAGCAGCATAATGTGCCAGCCTGAGTACCTTTTGAAACCCTTCTATATCCTGAAACAAGTAGTAACTTTCTAAGAGTGGCATATTCCCACAGTTGTATTTCTTCACGTCTATTTAACTGATCACAGTATTCTTTGGGAAACACCAGAGAATAGGTACGTATGTTCCATCTGGATACTCTTTTACATATATTAGGACTTCCCTGGATGCATCTAGACCAGCAGTCCTAACAATTGGGCTCTCTGACTGGATGACTCTGGGCTGGACTGAGCTTATGACATGGCTTTCCTAGTGAGAGGCTGTTTCTAGTGAGGTAACAGTCTTCATGGGTCACTGCAAGCAAGAAAATGACCACCACACCAACTTATAATCAATTGCTTACATAAATAAAGTACATTGGTACTCCTAATTAAACATCTGTTGTGCAATCAGGTTGGAAGTTAAAGGCGGAGCTGACAGGTTCATGAGAAAACATCCTTGCAAATATTTTGATCTGAAACAGCAGGTTTTCTACAGGAGAGGTTTTTTTTTTAAAATGTGGTAAAGTGTCTTTCCTCACCATATTTTTACTATTACCTAGCTTTTTTCCAGTTAGGAAACATGCAGTGTGTAGCAATGGGGAACATCTTCCTTTTTCACTTACAAAACAAATGTGCACTTTTTTTTTTAGACTTATGGATTTACCATCTACAAATGAAGCTACTCCTTCATGAATGCTTCTTGACTGCAAAACTGGAAATTGCCCACTTGTCTGGATCTCATTTTTGTTTGAGGGATTGTTTGAATGTATGTGTTAACTGGGCCTTTTGCCACTCTCTGCTCTAACTGCATTGCATGCTTAACATATATACAGAGCAAGAATATTTAATCCCAGCTGACTCTGGCACTTAAAAAGTTTCTTCAGACATTAGTTAATAGGATATCGTGTGAGTCCATATGTAAATTAGAAAATAACATTGCTAAGGTGTATTCCAGGATTTCAGCTCTTACATATATCTTCATCCCATGTGATCGTGTTTGACAGTTGCCCAGTGAATCAAATGAAGACAATCTGGGAAAAAAAAAAAAGCAAAAGCAAAACCCGTAAGGTAGAGTCAGCTTGTCTTTTTCTAGCTGTACTTAAGGCAAATGTGAGAGTAACTCATGTCAACTGGAGACAGTGCTTTGGTTGACATGCTTATTTTTTTTTCTTCAGTCTCCCTGAACAAGTGCTGATTTACTTAAAAGGAATACTTTGTCTTTTCAAAAAGTTTACCTCAATGTGCAGCAGTGTACTGTGGTGATGTTCTTTTAAAAGTGTTTGCAGTGAAGTTACTTTTTCATGTGTTACAGCTAAAATTCTTCTGATGGACCAGAATTACTATCTTACTAGTAGTAGCTTAGAAAATACAGTGGCAGCTTTACAGCTTGATTCATCTGTCCTTGACTGCTTGAAACGGGGCCATCTTTAAACAGGGAAGACTATTTTCATTCACTGAAGGTGTCACAGAGTGGCTCAAGTGGAAGTGTGGTCTTGGACAAAGTTAGGAGTGGTACCTGCTGGAGAGGGCGAGTAGTGGGGCTGGCACTAGGTTTAGTTGTTTCTTGATGCATGTAGGATTCTGCACTTTCCTGCCTGTATTGTTTCTTTTCTATATCATCTTACATGGTTTGCAGCCCATTGCAATATGCTGTGGGTACAAGCGCTGCCACTCCTAAAGCCGCACTGTACCTGGTTGTATCTGAGCCCTGCTCCCATCAGCTGAGATTTATGAATTATTTTCTGCAGGAAAGACTTGGGAGAAATCTTAAATTAGATTGTAAACCCTCTAAGTGATTGAACAAGCTGTGCCGTGAAAGCTAAGAATATCATGTACATTCAGGTCATGGGCTGAATATCTACTTTTGTATCAAAAACTTTATTGCTTCTTGAAAGTAAGGCAACTCTCATCCAAACTGAGTGTGGTGAGTGAATGATATGCTTGTAGAAGACTAAGTGATGGCTGGAGTGATTTTTCTTATTTCCTGTCAGAGCAGAAGTTGTTGTTGGTAGATTCACACACATTGCAATTTCTTTTTAATTTTTGAAGGGTCAGAGAAGCAGTGCACCACTTAGGAAGCCATTACCCAGGAAATAATCTCTGGAACAACTTGTAAGCAATTGTAGGTATGTGTGATTAAATAGTATTAATCATGCTTGTATTCTGAGTACAAACAGAAGAGAAAAAGTAGAAGTCTCTATTAGCTGGGCTAGAGATGCAAAGGTGTCAAGAAGTGTCCAAAATGACGCTCAGTACTAAACACAGCTGTCTGTAGGCTAAATCTTGTGTGGCTCTTTTCTCTTTACATTGACCGAAAAACCATCATTGCTGTGGTAAAATATGTAGTATGACATTGTCCTAAATCATAGTTTCCTGAAGACACAGGACTTAAGTCTTGCAGACTGAGGCATATCTAGTTACACCCTAAAAAAGTACGTTTTTCCCCCCATGGTTTCCACACACTGATCTTTAAAATTCTATTCAGGTAGATTTTCCTTCTGCTTGGGACTTTCTGTGCAAACTCTCTATGACTTGTTCTGAATCGAATTTCGTAGGCTGACCTTTATCACTAAAGTTTGAAGCAAGAGGAATAGCCACCATCCAGACACTACCTTTAGTTGTAAACGGTGCCTGTAAGCACTGAAGGGGAATCTTGGACTGACACTTTGTTTGTGACAGAAATGACAGGCTATGGTCATAGAATCATAGAATCATAGAATCACATGGTTGGATGGGACCTCTAAGATCATCTAGTCCAACCGTCTTCCCACTACCATTGCTGCCAGAGCTACTAAACCGTATCTTGTAGCTCCTCATCAAGCCGCCTCTTGAACACTGCCAGGGACGGCGACTCCACCACCTCCCTGGGCAGGCCATTCCAGTGCCTGACCACTCTTTGGGAGAAAAAGATTTCCTCACGTCCAACCTAAACCTCCTCTGGTACAACTTGTGGCCATTACCTCGGGTCCTGCTTGTTGCCTGGGAGAAGAGGCCAAACCCCTGCTCATCACAACCTGCCTTCAGGAAGCTATAGAG
>WHYT01016232.1:542018-590408 GCA_009806455.1 Tetrax tetrax
TTTTACATATATTAGGACTTCCCTGGATGCATCTAGACCAGCAGTCCTAACAATTGGGCTCTCTGACTGGATGACTCTGGGCTGGACTGAGCTTATGACATGGCTTTCCTAGTGAGAGGCTGTTTCCAATGAGGTAACGGTTTTCATGGGTCACTGCAAGCAAGAAAATGAACACCACACCAACTTACAATCAATTGCTTACATAAATAAAGTACATTGGTACTCCTAATTAAACATCTGTTGTGCAATCAGGTTGGAAGTTAAAGGTGGAGCTGACAGGTTCATGAGAAAACATCCTTGCAAATATTTTGATCTGAAACAGCAGGTTTTCTACAGAAGAGTTTTTTTTTTTTTAAAAATGTGGTAAAGTGTCTTTCCTCACCATATTTTTACTATTACCTGGCTTTTTCTAGTTAGGAAACATGCAGTGTGTAGCAATGGGGAACATCTCCCTTTTTCACTTACAAAACAAATGTGCACTTTTTTTTTAGACTTATGGATTTACCATCTACAAATGAAGCTACTCCTTCATGAATGCTTCTTGACTGCAAAACTGGAAATTGCCCACTTGTCTGGATCTCATTTTTTTTGAGGGATTGTTTGAATGTATGTGTTAACTGGGCCTTTTGCCACTCTCTGCTCTAACTGCATTGCACGCTTAAGATACATACAGAGCAAGAATATTTAATCCCAGCTGACTCTGGCACTTAAAAAGTTTCTTCAGACATTAGTTAATAGGATATCGTGTGAGTTCATATGTAAATTAGAAAATAACATTGCTAAAGTGTATTCCAGGATTTCAGCTCTTAGATATCTCTTCATCCCATGTGATCGTGTTTGACAGTTGCCCAGTGAATCAAATGAAGACAATCTGGGAAAAAAAAAAAAAAGCAAAAGCAAAACCTGTAAGGTAGAGTCAGCTTGTCTTTTTCTAGCTGTACTTAAGGCAAATGTGAGAGTAACTCATGTCAGCCGGAGACAGTGCTTTGGTTGACATGCTTATTTTTTTTTCTTCAGTCTCCCTGAACAAGTGCTGATTTACTTAAAAGGAATACTTTGTCTTTTCAAAAAGTTTACCTCAATATGCAGCAGGGTACTGTGGTGATGTTCTTTTAAAAGTGTTTGCAGTGAATTTACTTTTTAATGTGTTACAGCTAAAATTCTTCTGATGGACCAGAATTACTATCTTACTAATAGTAGCTTAGAAAATACAGTGGCAGCTTTACAGCTTGATTCCTCTGTCCTTGACTGCTTGAAACAGGGCCATCTTTAAACAGGGAAGACTATTTTCATTCACTGAAGGTGTCACAGAGTGGCTCAAGTGGAAGTGTGGTCTTGGACAAAGTTAGGAGTGGTACCTGCTGGAGAGGGCGAGTAGTGGGGCTGGCACTAGGTTTAGTTGTTTCTTGATGCATGTAGGATTCTGCACTTTCCTGCCTGTATTGTTTCTTTTCTATTTCATCTTACGTGGTTTGCAGCCCATTGCAATATGCTGTGGGTACAAGCGCTGCCACTCCTAAAGCCGCACGGTACCTGGTTGTATATGAGCCCTGCTCCCATCAGCTGAGATTTATGAATTATTTTCTGCAGGAAAGACTTGGGAGAAATCTTAAATTAGATTGTAAACCCTCTAAGTGATTGAACAAGCTGTGCCGTGAAAGCTAAGAATATCATGTACATTCAGGTCATGGGCTGAATATCTACTTTTGTATCAAAAACTTTATTGCTTCTTGAAAGTAAGGCAACTCTCATCCAAACTGAGTGTGGTGAGTGAATGATATGCTTGTAGAAGACTAAGTGATGGCTGGAGTGATTTTTCTTATTTCCTGTCAGAGCAGAAGTTGTTGTTGGTAGATTCACACACATTGCAATTTCTTTTTAATTTTTGAAGGGTCAGAGAAGCAGTGCACCACTTAGGAAGCCATTACCCAGGAAATAATCTCTGGAACAACTTGTAAGCAATTGTAGGTATGTGTGATTAAATAGTATTAATCATGCTTGTATTCTGAGTACAAACAGAAGAGAAAAAGTAGAAGTCTCTATTAGCTGGGCTAGAGATGCAAAGGTGTCAAGAAGTGTCCAAAATGACGCTCAGTACTAAACACAGCTGTCTGTAGGCTAAATCTTGTGTGGCTCTTTTCTCTTTACATTGACCTAAAAACCATCATTGCTGTGGTAAAATATGTAGTATGACATTGTCCTAAATCATAGTTTCCTGAAAACACAGGACTTAAGTCTTGCAGACTGAGGCATATCTAGTTACACCCTAAAAAAGTACGTTTTTCCCCCCATGATTTCCACACACTGATCTTTAAAATTCTATTCAGGTAGATTTTCCTTCTGCTTGGGACTTTCTGTGCAAACTCTCTATGACTTGTTCTGAATCGAATTTCAGTAGGCTGACCTTTATCACTAAAGTTTGAAGCAAGAGGAATAGCCACCATCCAGACACTACCTTTAGTTGTAAACGGTGCCTGTAAGCACTGAAGGGGAATCTTGGACTGACATTTTGTTTGTGACAGAAATGACAGGCTATGGTCATAGAATCATAGAATCATAGAATCATAGAATCACATGGTTGGATGGGACCTATAAGATCATCTAGTCCAACCGTCTTCCCACTACCATTGCTGCCACAGCTACTAAACCATATCTTGTAGCTCCTCATCAAGCCGCCTCTTGAACACTGCCAGGGACGGCGACTCCACCACCTCCCAGGGCAGGCCATTCCAGTACCTGACCACTCTTTGGGAGAAAAAGTTTTTCCTCACGTCCAACCTAAACCTCCTCTGGTACAACTTGTGGCCATTTCCTCGGGTCCTGCTTGTTGCCTGGGAGAAGAGGCCAAACCCCTGCTCATCACAACCTGCCTTCAGGAAGCTATACAGTGCAATGAGATCTCCCCTGAGCCTCCTCTTCTCCAGACTAAACAATCTCAGCTCTCTCAGCCATTCCTCATAAGACTTGTGCTCCAGACCCCTCACCAGCTTTGTTGCCCTTCTCTGGACATGTTCCAGGGCTTCAATGTCTTTCTTGTAGTGAGGGGCCCAAAACTGAACACAATACTCCCTTGCTAGCTCTCTGTTTTGAAATGGAGGCTGAGATGGCTATAGTGGGTTTCCTCAACTCCTTGCCTGGTTTTATGATGCTGCTCAGAGCACATCCAGTCCTGCTCCCCCGCAATATGTTGCCACTCACTTGTTTTCCTGTAACCCACATGATCCTTGGTGTAAATATCACACATTGAGTGGGCCTATGTAATTTTAAATTTGCTCATGGATATTGTTCTGTCCATTCTTCTAGTCTCCCATGTCCCACCTGCCTATTTTTGACCACTTGCTGGCTCTAACTCCATCTAGCAGAAGGCTTCTCAAGTTCTACTTGTGGCCTCCTATTAGGTTGTGCTGCTTTGCTGTATTTTGTTGCCTATTTAAAAGGCTCTTAGTTTAATCTGCCTCCAATAGTAAAATTATTGTTATTTACTAGCAAGATATCAATCAGCCTCCTCTTGGTGGACCATGAATCTCAGTCTCAAGGGCACATACACATGTAGGCATGGGAAAATCATCAGAGCAGGTAGCCTCAAGGGGCCAGAGAAGACTAGGCTCAGAGTCCTTGTAAAACATTTCTGGTTTTGTTCTCTTTATAACAAGCTGAGATATCTCTGTGTTGGAATGCTACATATGTGTATTTGAAGTCCTACTATTCGTCTGAGCCAAGTAGAGACAGATGACCCAAGCAAGAAACATTTCCTGTGACCTTAATAGTACAGAATTGGGAAAATACTGTGTCTAACACAATGCAGCTTCAGAAACAAAACAGGAAAAAAGGACTGATGACAGGTAGCTGATACTGGTTGGACTTGATTCGTTTCTAGTGGGAGGACTGTTCAGTTAAATAATCCCTTGTGTTCATTAGGATTTACTCAGAAAAACCTATGTTTATTGATAGCCTTGTGTATTGAATAATGATCTTCACTTTCAAAATTTGTGTGATAAAATATGTCAATTGTTGATCAAATAAACCTATATATTGTCTTAAAAAAGAAATATTGTTTGTGGCTACTGACAGGTTGGTAAATAAATACCCAATTAAAAAATCCATATGTTGTCCTAAAATACAGAATTTAGAGGAACAGACAGGAATTTCTTGTTTGGTGCACACAACATAGCATAAAATAAAGAGGAATTTGCCAAGCTTATGCCAAATTTTTAATTATTATGTAAATTTATGAGAAAGAACAGGAAATCTGGATTAATAAAAAACATGATTTGCTGACTTCAGTTCAGAAGTTAGGGTAATTTTGCAGGTATATTGAAAGTGCAGAAGAATCTTGTACATCTGTGAATATCTAACTCACCACTTTCCTCCCCACTGAGTCTAGGGCATAAACACACCTCCGAAATCAGAGCTGTGAGCTAGCTGTAACTGAAGCCATTGTTATTTTACAAAGGCTGCAGGTCTTTAAGCCTGAGGCCTTTCTCTCTCCTAGAGTTAGTTTTCTGTAGAGTAAGATTCAGGATAAACTAGCAGGTTCTTCTTTAGTCTGTGATTAAAAAAAAAACCACCTTGTGCTTTCTAAGGTGATATATTTCAGCTCTAATAATCACCTGGACCCTTTGTGATTTTTAATTTTTTCTTTTAAATGCCTTCTGTCCTCAGGTTGTACTTAAGGGCCTTTACCTCCAATTAATCTCTCTCTGTCAGCAACAGCAATTTAATCTTTTGAACCTGATTATTTTTCCTTTTTATTTTCTCCCTCTTCCAAAGCTGTAAGAGCTAGAACATAAATTAAGTATTTTTTTCTCTGACAACAGGCATGCACTTTTGAGGGGATAATTCATTTTGCTGAACTACAATTATGCTCAGACTCGGCACACTCAGGTTCTTAAAAGAGTCCATCGGGCTCAGTCCTCTTTGAGATTTCTATTCTATTCTGCTGTGCTTTGGACCTTTTTGCAGCCTTTTCCCCCTCTTCCTGTTCAGTTTTACTTTACCTTTCTTTAGGAAAAAAAATCAAACTTAAAATGATAAGTTGAGATATCTTTCTGTTAGGAATTTCCTAAGACTTTCGTTGCATGTTATTTGATTGTTAACATAACAGTTTTACTTTCATTATAAAACTTCTGGGCTTATTTTATAGATTCTTTTTTTCTTGAGAACCAAAAATTGTACAGCGATATGAATATGTTATCGGAGTCTGTCCATCATGATAATTTTTAGTAGTCTTATATGTTTTTGGAATTCTTTGAGTTTCAAAGTCTTAATATTTTGAAATCAATGTTTCTTCTTATATTGACTGACAGTGAAGTAGAGAACCTCAGCATGTCTGTAACATCTTTTCTTGTTGCTTCTGAGCCTATCTGGTTACAATATTCCTTGACTTTGTCTTCAAATCTTTTTGAAAGTTAGCAAGCTAGATTGCTTTCGTATTTGTCAACAGCTGCTGTTATGAAATGAATATTTAACTTGCTGTTGATTATACTTAGGAAAAACAGGGAGTGTCTGAATTGTGACATGAGTGTTGCATTTGAAAACAGAAAGGCAATTGATCACTGTGGTAAAGAGGACAGAAGTTAATTTAAATTTTATAGCTTCTTCTTTCACCTACATTTTGATATTGGTTATTCTCTCTAAGAATAGTGTAACACGATGCTAGGCATTTTTTCAGACTAATACATAAATAATTAGGAGAGTCTTTAACAATGTGGTAAAGTAAAATTAGTAAAAAAAAAAAAAAGCTAAAATAATCTAGTATATCCTATGAAATCCCCTGTGATCCACTGAGCACTTAAATGTTCTCTTGCTTTACTTTGTATGCTTTCTCTTGATTGCATTTTTGAACTGTAATGAGAACAAATAATCTGCCTAACCTTATATGAAAAGCCAACTGTCTTTTATTCCCTATATTCTTTTATAGTCAATTCAGCAAAATATTTGCTGTTTTTATTATTTACGAAGAACAAAACCTACTAGCTAGTTGCTGGGATTAACCATATGTTTGATAAACCCATGATTTCCCAAAGATTCGTAATTCTAGGCTCTGATCCTGCCTCTGATCCAAAGCTCAACGGAAGCTTTGGCAATGCCTTTGTGACAACAGGATGAAGCCCTGTGTATACAAGGCAAAATAACATGAGACCTTCCCACAGCTACTTTCCAATAGCCAAAAATTGATTACATCCTTCATATCACTGAAAGACAGAAGATGGATTATTCATTTAACAGTCTACTGGAAACCTATGCAGATGAAATGTCAATGTCATTTTATCAAAAAGCTTTCCTTTTCTCTCCTGCAGTCATTCTCTGAAAAAAAGAAAGGTAATTGGTTGAACTACTGATCCCAAACACCTAAAAAACAATGAAGAAAAGTAGATTATGTCTCTTTTTAGAAAGAAACAGATCTGTGAGTTTCCACATACTTATTCCCTGTGGCGGATATGTATAGGAACTTGCATGTAAGTAAAATTGAAAGTTTTAGCAATGATAGCTCTGATACAAAGAATTCAACTTTTTATTATTGTTTGGAAATGTTTTTTAAATATATACTTTTAAAACCATATATTCCCATGTGGACTTTGTTTAGAAATGACTTTGAAAACCTCCAAGCACTCTGAATGTCAAACAGCAGTTACTGTGCTGTGCCTTAACTCTTATGAGGATAAAGATGATTAAAAAAACCTGCATGGCCTATTGACTCCGACATGATAAATGAGCCCCGTGTCACTTGACACTGGGTTCTTAGTGGAATGAGGCTTCTAATTATGTGGCTTGTACCTGTGTCAAACCAAGGCAATGGGATTAAAAGAAACAAACTTATCAAAGTCAGTTAGTTATTAACAGTTTCACCCACTCCAGACTGTTAATCAAAATCTCTTGAGAGTCTGTCTAATGGCTGCTTTAACTCCACTCCAGGTGCTTCAGCCATGTTAGAAACTCTCTTTCGCATTAGGCCATCTTACCAGCAATTATTTCAGTGTTTATTTTTATGTTAACTCTATGAGTTTCACAGGCATTCCTTTAATAATGATGCAGTCACTAAAAATTATGTTAATGTTAATAAATAGAGTAGGCCCCAGATTTTGCAGCAAACACTTTACATAAAGAATTATCTTCTGTTTTCATTAGCTGTATACGCCTACATTTCAGTAGGTGTAAATCAGGTTCTTATTTTAAATTATCCCCCCAAATGATTTATCTGAGTTATTTCCAGCTTTTAAATTGTTCACTAAGGTTGGATAGGCATTAGCACTTTGACTACTCACTATTCTTCATTTTCTGCTTGTGCTGGACAGTTGTTCACTTAAATGCTTTTCTATTGTTGGCTTCACCTGACTGGATGACTCCCAGCCTACAGATAAATTCTAAAATAGGCAGTTTAACAATTTTAGTGGGAATAAAGATTAACACTGGCTTCTCAGACAGTAATTCACTTAACTCACTTACAAAAAACAGATTAAAGGAGAAACAAATAACTTAGGTGATGTCACCCTTTTTACTCATGCCCAATGTCCAACAATATCTTACAGAAACTAGTTGGACTATGGCGTTACCAGTACTAAATCAAGTCTGCTTTTGCATTTTAACTTATACCTTATAGCTTTTTCCAGTCATCATAACTTCCATCAGATTTAAGGAAAGCTATGCAAGGAAATATTTAATATGTTATAGTCATACTATTAAGCTTATTCCCTTTTGCTTATTATAAACACATTTCTCATACTAAAGGCATTTTATTAGCTCATGTAAACCAATAGATCTCTCACAGTCTTGAACAGAGCCATACAGGTGGATATTTATATCTGTTGAAGATATTGTCCTAAAAATGCTCTTTTGAGTCAAAATATGCACTCTTCTTCTGAAGGGCATGTGGGAGAGCTGAGAAATCTCACAGGTCCAAAGAAAGTCTCAGATCAAAATCAAACCAAGACCTCTTTCCATTAACCCAGATATGAATAGGAGTGATGGAGCTCTTGGGCCTTGGGAGCATCCATGGCCAAATGTGATGCTAGAGACTTCTTGGACACCTTTGCCTGCGGCAATGGGGCTCTTCAGTGATTCCAGTCTGCCAGGCCAAGGAAGCTTAGTTGAACCTTTTGGTTTTACTATGGTTTTGACTGTTTAATATTGTCTTCCATTTTGACATTCTTAAGACAGCTATCTTAACATAGTAAATAAGAAAAATCCCTGCAAGCAAAAAGTGTAGCTCTAAGAGTAAAACTTTTTTTTTTAAAAAATGAGATGAACTTTGCATAACAATGCATTGTTAGAATTGTATTACCTACTCTGGGGCTGGTTTTGTTTTTTTTTTTTTTAACTCCTTAGTGCATAAAAGAACTTGTAATTTACAGTCATGCTTTAAAAATAAATAGAGATGTAGTTAATTTTATATTTTATCTAGGCTGTCTTTTCAGTGCTCTGATTAATACAAGAATTTAACCTATTAAATGCTCTCTGACTTGTGCTCTCTACTATAAAATGATAACCCAAAATATTTTTAATTTGAGCTGAACGAAGAACATTAATTGCTTTGGTTCTGCATTAAATAAGAGAAAAATGAGTAAAATTTGGAATACTGAGCCCATTTCATGTGTAACTTTTTATGTCTGTTTATTAAAAATTATTTTTTTTTAAGTGAGAAAACAGAATTTGATATTCTGAAGTAGCTTATTTCTTGTGTCTAAATGGGAATAACTTTCATTGATGCAGGCAGATTTAGACTGAAACAGCTATGTCCATATTGAAGGTAACTGGAGATGTTTTACCACTTCATCTGTACTGGCATGGTTAAATCTGTAGGATTTAGCAATATTCCATAAAATATATAATGACATACTGTTGTTTGTGCACAGGTTATAGATGAGATCAGTGTCTATGCAACCCAACATTGCTATCTGGGATTTTCTACTCACATATTAAACCCTTGGACATTTCACATATTTAAAGTATCAGCAAAGACGTCTTTTTCTTCAAGTAAAGAATTTTGACAACTCCTCATTAAATTATCCAGCTTATTTATGACTCACTATCATCAACTTAACTACTTATTTTACTGACTGGTTCTTTTTTTTAGCTAAAATTAGAGCAGCAGAAGTCATGAAACAGTTAGGCTCTTTTTTTTTTTTGTTTTTTTGTCCGTTTTGCTGATCTCAATGATGACATCAGCAAGTTGAAGGAGGGGAGTTAATGAAAACTGATACATGAATTCTTAGATGTTCTTCAAATCTTGGGAAGTTAGAGATGACCACCCAGTGCTAACAGTTGTGGAAAAGACTCATACAAGCCTTTATGCTATTTTTACCTGTTTGGCAGCATTGAAGGCTGACGTGACTCTTCTTGAAATGATAATACAGTGACATCAGAATCTTCTGTTACAAAAAGCAATAGCAATTATAATAAAATCAAATACCTGGTAAAATACTAGTGACATTATAAAAAATGCAGGATGTTCAGGCGTGAGTTCTGTGACCACTGACTTTCTGATCTGCTTTCCTCACTTCCTCATTATCCCTGAAATTTAGCTGTAGACTGGAAGCCTGAAGGCAAGAACACCTTGAAAATGACACCTTACCAAGAATGCTAAAACTCGTACGTGCACTCCCACTCACCAGCTGTGTAATGCACTGCAAGGATGGTTAAGGTATTAATAGATTGCCGATGATGCAGAAACAGAGATTCCTGCCCAGACAGCGCAGAAGGCAGAGCTGTGTGCATCGGTTAATGTTCCTGCCAAAGCCGCAGGGGATGCTGCTACCGTTACTGGGATAACCCTTTGCTGGTTTCAGTGGTTTCACATCTGCTTTCAGGTCTTCAGCCTCTGCAAGCTCTGTCTGTAATCTTGCTGTAAGAGCCTTGACCTGCCCCAAAGGCTTTAGCTAATTGATGACCAAGTGTCCAGGATTCAGCTGTAACATGGCATAAGTGTGTAACCTTCACCCAGACTGCTGAGAAAGAGCACCCAGAAAGAGCTTACGAGAAAGTCTGTATAGATAAAAGAAAGGTAAAAATTAGGATTTCAGGATGGGATTGTTAGCAACTCAAGGATTCAAAAGGGAAAGCATTGATATGAAAAGGTATGAAATCCTAAAGAGAAAAAAAAAAAGAGGGAATCATCAGGTTGTCAGGTCAAGCCATCGGTACCATCTGCATTAGCGGTGCTGGTGAAGATGGCAGTTTAGCAATGCTGAGGGTGTGTCCCTGGGACTGATGGCAGCTGCCCTTGCTCCTCCTGCCTGCCTGGCAGAGACTCTGATGCCTTGTCAGGGATGGTGATCAGACTAAGGCTTACCTCAATGGCTTGGTCAGAATCTTTTGTGAGAGATAATGAATGGATAGTTGGTTTCTACTTTTGAGTTGCATATATCCTGGGTAAACTTGTGCCTGGCTAAAGATGCCATTACAAGTTGACCCAAAAAACGGTCCATAACACCTCCAACAGACTCCATCAAATCAGCATCTTCCTCAGCAGGACGAACTAAGCTGGGGCACTGATAATGCCAACTATCCCTGCATTTTCAAACTGATGTGGGGGCTGTCCCTGGGGCTTAGTGAGTGCAGTGCCTGGAGCGGTGTTCTGTCTGAACAAAGGGGCTAGCGGGGAAGGTGCCTGCATTGCAGTCAAAAGTAGGAGGGTATCTCCAGGAGCATGGATTCCACAGAGCCTCTAAACCTACCTGCTTTTTCAGGTAGGCTTCCTAGCTTTTGCTTAGCTCCATGTAACTCTACTGATAGCAGGCAAGTTTGAAACAAGCCTACGCATTTTCTAATAAGCAGAAGATATGAGGTAACAGGGATGTTCTCAGATCCTATGTGAACAAACAGCCTGCCACAAGCAAAACATAATTTACTTAGAGCAAAACCCTTTAAGAAGAAAGGATTCAATAAATTGTCTGTAATTATGTCTAGGCTGTATAGCATACGCCTGTCTGCCATATGGTGACCCTGCATGTTCTCAGTGTCCGAAAGCACTTGCACAGCAGCTGGGATGCAGGTGGCAGTCTCATACTCACCAGCCGTTTCTGTCTTGCCTCATGTCAAGGAAAAGGTCTGTCAGCTGTGCAGGACCCTTTTCTAACCTTCCCTCCCCTCCAGGAGTGCGAGTCACCTCTGAGGCGTTTAGTGACACCAGCACTGTTCTCTGCAGCGGCAAAACATCTGTGTCACAGCTTGGAAGCAGGTTGTTCTGATGCAAGCGCTCTTTCCCTTCCTGTTTATGTCGCTGGCATTTTATGCGATTGCCAAGTTGAAAGGTGTTATCCTCACTTATGTTTTTTTTCTGGTTATCCCCTATTTAGCTAGTCCATACTTTTGCAAGAAAGACTAATAACTTCTTACTCAGTAACGTCACTTCCCTGACCAGATTGCATTCGCTATTCATAAAATCATGGTATATCAATGTTATTAGATTATAAAACAGCAGCAGCTTCTTTACCACAAACGCATCCAGAGAAAAGACTCTACCTGCGTATATTGAGACAAGTTCCTTCCTGTGAAATCTCACCGGCTGTGCTTCATAATTCTAAACTGCCTGACATTTGCAAATGAAAAGGAGCAAAGAGGTCAGAGCACACTCTGCAAAACACTCCAGATGCCTGCTCCATTTTCTGCAGGAGACACAATTCAGCTGCCTTGTGGGTTGCAGGAAAGCAAAGGACACACTCTTTTATCACCTTGTTAGAAACTATCTTTTGACGGGAATTCAGGAATGAGCCTTTTGTTTTGTTCTGTCCTATTAAATAAGTATGAAGGAGCAAATATAAACTTAGCCACTGTAGTAAAACATTTTTAGTCAGAGCAGCACAGCAGTGTACATGGAGAGCTGTTAAATTTTGGTTGCGTGTTCTGAAATAGATTAAATCTAATGACATTATGGCTGGAACAAATTTAGGATCTTTTGAGGTAACGGAAGAAAGTGAGGAGTGAGAATGACTCTGAGTCATAAATGAGTCCTGATCTCGGAGGATGTGCACAGGCAATACTTTCATTGATCTCAGTGGAGATCATTGCTTGCATAACAGCTTCCGGATCAGGCCCATTCCGAGTGCTGAGTCAGCCTCAGCCTCTCAAATATAATTATTTTATCAGGCAGTTGGTTTGGAAGTATGGGAAGATAGTTTTATTACAAGCTTTGTGACTTTTGATGTTTTTTTCCTTCCCAGACTAATGCTTAAGGAGTGATAACTTTAAAAAAGTAAAGAATTTTCTGGGAAATTAAGGCAGAAGATGATTATTCACTTAATTCCATTTCTCAGTGTTTGCAGAGAATCAAAAGTGTCCTGGCATTACAGGGGTGCTGATATTCCAAATAGTGTTTCATGACAAGAGTCACTTGCTAGGATTATCTGAGCTTCTTTGCTTTGGTAAATATTTTCTTTCAGCTTAAAATCTAAAAAGATATGTATTTGCTGGAGAAAAGAAAATTATGTGGACAAAAGTGCATATCTTAGCCTATACCCTTTCCTTACAAAATCCTAACTCAGATCAACAAATATCTGAAATTTCCTACAGGTTTCTGTATTTCCTGTAGCATTTTGGCACAGCAGGGACCTGCATTATTTCTATCTATGTATATGCTGTCCTTGATCCTTCACCCAGAAATCATCATGAGCTTCAGAGTTCATGGCTGGCAGAGGTTTATGTCTGTGGGTCTGGTCCTTGTGTCTGCAGTGGCTTGTATCCCACAGAGGACACCCCCTGAAAAGCTGCCTCAAAGAGCAGGTATGTTTAGTATGAATATACTTATCATAGCTACAGACAAAAGGAAGAATGTTGATGTTTTCTTTAATGGTGAATAATTGCTGCAGATTGGAATAACCGTTTCACAATGTAGAGGCTTTTGTAATACTCTTCTGTAATAAGAAAATACATATGATCAATCAGGAAAATGCAGTTGGTCCTTTGCAGCCATTAGAAAGGAAGGGAGTGCGTATTCTCCGAGCTTCCTTCATGAATATTTAACAGGAGATTAGATCATTAGGGTTTGTGGCTTACAAGCCATTGATCTGAATCAGATTTGCAACTGTGATGCAATGTTAAATTTATAATGGGCTGAAACAGACGGTTTTGTTCTGAAGGAAAAAAAGCAGGGGAAAAAAAAGGGCAAAGGCTGAATATTGATTAGGAGATTTAAAATGCAATACAAGAATAATGCCAATTTAAGAATATTTTTTTATGGAAGATCATCCCCATAAGCAAGAGATGGAAATGATGGATAAAGTCATGCTTACTATGTGAAATCAGCTGTCCAGTGTAGATAATACGCTTACAAAATCATTAGGATTGGATCCTAAAGCTAATGCTTTCATTCCAGGACAACAATTTCAGCCACTGGCAAATTAGTCTATTATTTGTTTCTGATTTGCCTGATTTTTCAAAATGGTTACAAGCTGCTTCCAGGGAGAACACGTAACAACCGTTCAACCTACTAGAGCACAGAGATGGATAGGAACATAACGTTTGCAGAGCAGTGGTTTACTTTTTAAAAAATCCAATCTTTATGACTAACGCACACTTGTAGTCATGTTATGTTTGCCGCTGGGAAAGCAAGAGGTCTTGCAATTTACTAAAATCACCTGTCTCCAGAACTGCTTACATCTCAGCTGGGCTAGACACTTTGACCTGTATGTCTGACCTAGGTTAGCATATCCTTGCATGCATTTACACTAATTTTTTTTTCTCTGGACAGGTATAAATTTGGGCGACTACCACTCAGATTAGACTGCTGCTCAAAGGCCAAAGTCTTATGCCACGCATTTTGCATGGATACAACTCTCATGTGGACACTGTATTATTTATGTTAAAAGTGTTCTCTGTTAAAAGTCAGACGAAATAAGTGAAGAGTGAGTTTAAACAAAGGAAACATACCCAAGACATGTTCTTAACAAGCCACTAAGCACATTTTCTAGTGGAATGAACCAATACAATGTGAGTAGAAAGAGACCTCCACTGAAGTTCACACAACATTTGAATGAATTCCACAGAACAATTCTAATGAACTTTACAAACAAGCAGTAAGTGGTCGTGCAGTTAAAATATTTTTTTTTTATTTCAAAAGAAAAACAAACAAAATTAGTATTTTACCAGTCTTAAGCAAAGTCCTTAGGAAGATGGAAGAATCTTCTCTCTGAGCTGCTTTTGCAGAAGTATGCAGTGATGATATATTTTCCTATTTGTAAACTGTAAGATTGACACTAGCGTGAGGGACCCTTCTGGTGCCAGACATGATCTTCATATACAACACTTGCTTGGCAGCTCTAGGAAATGTCATCCTTTTTGGGAGAGATGTCTTTGTTTCCCCTGGTACAGGAAGGACATCTTCCTCTAACAGCTTCGCTGCTGTTCTGGAGAAGGCAACCACACATGGGCTCACAGACAAATAGAATCCTCCCCATGGCAATTGTTTTCTTTAAGCATCCAGAAATTTCCTTCAGAAATTTTATGTGACCTAAAATTACCTGTTCCTACACCAAATTTAGGAGATGTTCCTGAATGGATTATTTTGGTACTACCTGAAGATTCATTTATCTTTTCCTCCATTGGCACAATCACCATGGGAACAAACTTCACATAAATGTCCTCACCACCTCACCATGCTGGGAGCTGATGAATTTCCCTGAGTGTCATTTGAAAGGCAAATCTGGCTTTATGAACCCATGCCTGGGTTGTTATGAATAAATCCTTAAATACATGAAGGGCTTTAACATACTTTTTCCCTTAATCCTTTAAGTCTAATAATGCTTATTTAGTAATTTTAATGGTGTCTTGAGCATTTGACAGGCATTTTCTTCATAACTGCTAAAGAGCTGAGGAAGAGGATAAGTGGAGAAGGCAGAGTATGTGTTCAGATCTTCGCAGCTCCCCAAAGCTGAGAAACTGGTGAACAGAAGGAACAAGCGCTTGAAAGAAGCAGAAGTATCATCAGCTGCGCTGGAAAGAGCACCAGATACTTGTATTGCCAGAAAACAAGTAAACGTACTAGAAGTACTTGAGGAGCAAATTATCTTGCTATGTGGATATTTCTAGGCCGTTTACTTAGTTCTGTGGCACGATATTTATCTGGGGCATGGAGAAGGCTGAGGTACTCCATGACTTTTTTGCCTCAGTCTTCACCAGCAAGGGGTCTAGCCACATCACCCAAGTTGCAGAAGCAAAAGCAGGGACAGGAAGAAGAAGAACCGCCCACTGTAGAAGAAGAGCAAGTTCAAGACCATCTAAGGAACCTGGAGGTGCACAAGTCCATGGGACCTGATGAGATGCATCCGTGGGTCTAAGGGAACCGGTGGATGAAGTCACCAAGCCGCTGTCCATCGTGTTTAAGAAGTTGTGGCAGTCCAGTGAGGTTCCCACTGACTGAAAAATGGGAAACATAATCCCCATTTTTAAAAGGAGAAACAAAGAAGACCCAGAGAACTACAGGCTGGTCAATCTCGCCTCTGTGCCTGGCAAGGTCATGGAGCATATTCTTCTGGAAACCATGCTAAGGTACATGGAAAATAAGGAGATGATTTGTGACAGCCAACATGGCTTCACTAAGGGCAAATAATGCCTGACAAATTTGGTGGCCTTCTATAATGGGGTGACGGCATCGGTGGCCAAGGGATGAGCAGTGGATATCATCTACCTGGACTTGTGCAAAGCTTTTGACACTGTCCCACATGACATCCTTGTCTCTAAACTGGAGAGACATGGATTTGACAGATAGACCACTCAGTGGATAAGGAATTGTCTAGATGGCTGCACTCAAGGAGTTGTGGTTAACAGCTTGATGTCCAAATGGAGACCAGTGACAAGTGGTGTTCCTCAGGGGTCAGTATTGGGATGGGCACTGTTTAACGTCTTTGTTGGCAACATGGACAGTGGGAGACTGCATCCTCAGCAAGTTCCTTGACAACACCAGACTGTGTGGTGCAGTTGACACGCTGGAGGGGAGGGATGCCATGCAGAGGGACATTAACAGGTTGGAGAGATGGGCCCATGCAGACCCCATGAAGTTCAACCACTTCAAGTGCAAGGTCCTGCACCTAGGTTGGAGCAATCTCAAGCACAAATACAGGCTGGGTGGAGAATGGATTGAAAGCAGCCCTGAGGAGAAGGACTTGGGAGCGCTGGTAGATGAGAAGCTCAACATGAGCTGGCAACGTGTACTTGCAGCCCAGAAAGCCAACTGCTTCCTGGGATGCATCAAGAGAAGCGTGGCCAGCAGGTTAAGGTAGATGTTCTCCCCCACTATTCCACTCTTATGAGACCCCACCTGGAGTAATGCATCCAGTTCTGGAGCCCCAAACATAAAAAGGACATGGATGTGTGGAGCAAGTCCAGAGGAGGGCCATGAAGATGATCAGAGGGCTGGAGCACCTCTCCTATGAGGACAGGCTGAGAAAATTGGGGCTGTTCAGCCTGGAGAAGAGGAGACTCCAGGGAGACCTTATAGTGACCTTCCAATACCTAAAGGGGGTTTATAAGAAAGATGGGGAGAAACTTTTTAGCAGGGTCTGTTGTGATAGCACAAGGGGTAATGGTTTTAAAATAGAAGCAAGTAGATTTAGACTGAATATAAGGAAGACTTTTTTTTTAAAATGAGGCTGGTGGAACACTGGAACAGGTTGCCCAGAGACGTGGTAAATGCCTGTCCTGGTTTTGGCAGGGATGGAGTTAATTTTCCTCTCACTAGGCAGTGTGTTTTGGATTTTGGACATGAAGAAAGTTGATAAAACATCCTGATGATACAAGTTGTTGTTAATGAGACCAAGGACACTGTCTGGCTTTCCAAGTCTCGCTAATGTGCAGATGCAGGAAGCTGGGCGAAAGACAGACAGAGTAATTGACCCAAACTGGCCAAAGAGAGTATTCCATGCCATAAGCATCATGCTCACTATGTAAGTGGGGGTTGCCCACTGTTGGAAGGGCATCCATTTTGATCTTCTTCTACCTCTTGCTTGCTTGCTGTCATCGTTCTCTCTACCTTGCTGGCTTGCTTTCATTCCTTTGCTTGCTGCTCGGTTTTTGTTTCCATGATTGCTGCTTGGGACAGGCTATATCGGTCATTGGAACACCGGGTAGTGAGAAATCATGCATTTTTCATTTTGGATATATTAATATCCTTGCATTCTGTTATTATTGTAGTTCTCCTTTGCTATTTTAGTAAATTGTCTTTATCTCAACCCATGAGTTTTCCTTTCTTCACAATTTCTTTCCCCCATCCCACTGGCTAGGAGGAAGGTGAGCAAGAAACTGTGTTGTGACTTGAACAAAACCACCACAATGCCCTGTCCATGAAAACATTCAAGGCCAGGTTGGACGGGGCTTTGAGCAACCTGATCTGGTTGGAGATGTCCCTGCTCCTTGCAGGGGGGTTGGACTAGATGACCTTTAAAGGTCCCTTCCAACCCTAACTCGTCTGTGATTCTATGATTCTATATTAATGTACCATGTTGTAACACCTCTTTAGTAGAAAACTGTTGATAGGACTTGCAAATCCAGTTTTTTGTTGTTGCTTATGACTACTCTGTGCCACTTTATCTTATGAAAAGCTATTATTTATTATTTACTTTGTCTTGCGAAACAGGCATGTACCTCCCAAATCAAACTACTTTCCTAAGATTCAAAAAGGGCATTAGCAACTCATTTAAAACTCATACTGAAGCCAAGTGTGGTTTACTCATGAGCTGACACAAAGCAGCACACTCTCTGACAATAGTGCAGTCACAGTGTGCTCTTAATGGCTTGCCTTAGTCATACAGCACCAACGTGTTTTTCTGTAATTACCACTAAGTCTGCTGTTACAAAACCAGCATCATTCTGCCCTGTTCCAGCTCCTTGACTGTAATACTTCTCTTTTTATTTCACAAATAATCAAAGTGTAGCTAGTGACAACACAATTAATGCTGGTTTACTGACACCCAGCCTATTCATGCTGCACAATCAGAGTCTTCTAAATCTTCCAGCAGTCACCCTGCAACTACTCAGATGACAGATAAATCTTCCTTGATGCTGTGTGAGAATTCATGTGCATAGAAGCAAATGTCCTCATGGGTCACACTTGCTATTGCAACTCCCTGCAACTTAATATACTGGTGCTACTTTTCCAGAAGTTCTGCAGTTCTGAAGGTGCAAGCAATGTGCATCAGCCCAGAATCGCCAAGGAAAAGTGTATGTAAGAACATTATAGCTGCAGTTTTGTGAGAAGCAGTGGCGTTTCTGCCTCTCCTTCCCACAGCAAAAGACCATCCAGACCCTCATTCCTGGAGAAGGCAGCAATACAATCTAAATGTCTGAGGAGAGACACGGTAGTCTACATTAATGCAGGCAGGCTAAGGTACTTCCAATGTAGTCTGAGGTTTTGGGGAATGAGTAAGCTTGGAATTCCCTATGAAACCTTGTAGATGGCAGAGTTCAATATTGGCTTAACTTCTGCTAGTAACTGAAAGGGTCGGGGTCGTTCTCTGCCCCTGAGGACAAGTGGCATGCAAGAACATCCATTTACAGGAATAAACCTTCCTCCCTGCCCTCTAATAGTGTGATCTCATCCATAGTATTTATTTGGAAGAGGTTCTGGATCTTACTGTATCCTGGACTGACAGTTTCAAATGTTTAAGAGTTAAAGATGAAGAAGTGTGGTTCATTTTGTCTGTGGCGCCAGTCCTGGGAGTCCACAGGGATCCCAGTAGAACAGCAGGACTGGTAGGGTAGCAGAGGTGATTTTGATAGACCTTTGCCAAAATCCAGCTGTGGCATGGATTTTGATGTCAGAATTGCTAAACTCCTTGCTTGTGATTCTTCTTCAAGAGCTTATGAAACTACAACATGACACAAGAGCTTGGTGAATAAAGAAAAATGAAGGAAGAAGAAAAAATTTATTTTGTTATCTTTGACTTCATTTCATGTGAACACAGGACATGAATGGACAAATGGAGAGTGAGTCTGTTCCTCCTGCATGTCAGGCTATCATGTGATAGATGTTTGATCCAGAATTGCAATCTAAATACCAAATCCACACACACTGTAAACTGCACTGTAACAAACTACAACTTTGTAAAAGGTCCAGAAGGCCGTAACTATGATGCATCATAGAAAAGTGGGAGAGTGCCTATCACTGCCAATGTCATAGATCCCTGCAACTGAAAGAAGTTTATTTATGAAGTAGAATTCCCAGGTGGCGAGAGAAAATTGATATTGCCTTGTGCTACCAGGGAAGATAAGAAAATGCCAGGTGTTCTTTTATTCTGATATCGCTGCTCCCAGATCTAACCATCAGCTAGCCCTGACTATGTGGACCACCCAGGTACCTGTCAGAGGTTAATGTCATTAGAAGCATGTGGTTTACCTCTATGGCTTACAGTTACTGTTTTGGCTGTGGTCTTTCTCCACTATTTTTAAACAAAATAAAGAAACCGAAACCTAGAAATCTTCTAAAATTTACATAAAGAATAAGAAGAAGCATAATTAAGCTCACTACTGTAAATAGTGACTCATACAGTGTTTATGAGGGCCCCAGAAACATTGATAGAGCTCCACTGGAAAATATTATCTGCAGAGCACGTGGTGTGTTTATTTTCCTCACCCTATTTCTTAGAACAATGATTTTGTTATAAACTTAAGTGCATGCAAATAACATAATGATGTGATGACAACTCTACAAAAGTTTTCATCATTTCTTATTCAGCATCTGGGAAATTTCATGTGTCTCTGCTACCTCTAAGCTATTACTTTTCCAGAAATGAGTTAAAGCATGATTCATAAAAGAGGAGATGCCATTTATTTCTATGTAGACTGACTTTGCAGCTCCTGTATTCCAAATAAAACCCTCTTGTCTCTCACAGTTTTACCTCAAAATCTCTACAGGACTTGAAACTCAGGTTCATTCAACTTTATTATGACGCAGCAGCTCTCTTTAGCAGTCAGCTTTCATTTGCCTCAGCAGGTTTAACTGAATCCATTATTTTCAGCTAACATACAGTGGCCCTCCTTGATCCTTTGTACATCTCTGCTTTTTTTTAAAAAAAAAAAAAAACAAAAACCCCCCTCTCTTGTATTTCTCCACTTAAAAGTCATGGAAGTCTTGGTGGAAAAGAGTATGAGGTTGCTATTTGAAATAAACACATCAATATTTAGTTACAGGGAAATAAAAGTCAAATAGGAAAGCAGAAAAGTCCTAAGTGTCACTGTTAAATGGTGAGATGGTGATTTTTGCCAGAAAGACTTGCTTGGTTTTCAACTTGTAGGAGGCTTATAAATAAAGTGGTTCGCCCACATTTTTTTTCACTTTTGTTTGTTTCAACCCATTGCAGATCACTGTGACTGTAAATCACACTGCTCAGTCTCACTGTGGGCTGCTTCCAAAGGGCAGCTCTGCCTCCCTGCCGGCTCCCTGCCCAGCCTGTTCCCTTACGGTGGTACGAACCATCCCGTTTTCGGACAGCCAGCTGGGTTGCATTGTCCATCCGGCTGATAAACCCATAGTGGGGTTTTACCCTTTTTTTTTTAATGTGGGGTGAATTTTTAGTCAGGTGAGCTTTTGCAAAATGCCCAGTATTAAAAATTCACTGCCAATTTTCTGTTCTGCTGTTCATTATACCCATATTGCCCCAAAATGTCAGCTTGAGCTCAGCTCTGTAAAAGTTACCTCCAAAGATCCCAGGGCCTTAGCCACAGTTCCAAGGATCCTTCTCATGATCCTGGCTGTTAGACTCCTCCTCTCCCAAAGATGATTACATTCATGCCTACACTAAGGCTGCTTTACTCCAGGACCACAGTGCAGATGAAATTCCGGCCCACAGCCTCATGCCTTGAGAGACTGCCATGCTTATGCTGCACAGCCCAGCACCATACAGAGTCTTGAATGAGCTAACTCTGGCCTTGACACTAATGGTCAGCCTTGTACTTCCCCCAGACTAATTAGTCCCGCTACAAAGCAAGATTAATTGCCTCAGGCACACTGCCAGGCTGAAGCAGTTGCAACACTTCTGTGTCCTGAGCTGATTTACCAGCGTGACACAGACGCTGTCTAGACACACTAGCCTGGTCAGAGCTAGTTCTGGTACCTCCATATGATGTAAACACTCAGTTCCTGCTAGCCAAAATATAGAGCATTTCCAATGCAGTAGGTTGGCTACAAAATAAGGAGATGAGACTGCCGTATTAGCTTTTCCCAGAAATGCGCATCCTTTCCCAGCATAGTCATGATGACTGATGTTCCCTTGTGACTGTTTTTCCCAGGTACAGCTACACGGCCCCAGGATGAGAAGTCATGTTTGGGAAAGACTTACAAAATTACTTAGGAAACCTTCCATTTTTTCTCTACTAGAGCTTGAACTAAAAGAAAGGAAATGAGTACCTGATGGTGGCTAGAGTTTTCACACCAGAAAAATCACTGGGAGTGCTTGTCCACAGATGTAGCTACTTGAGACTGTTTCTAAATACTGAGTTTGTGCTGGTTGTGCTATCTATGCTTTTCATTGCTGTTGTGCTTCTGTTACAAAGGTACTAGGTCCTAAGGAGACCCCTGGGAGAACTTCTGCATCCAACAAGGCTGTGGGCACTTTGTTATGTTCTAGGAACGGAAAAGAAGAAAATCATTCAAGTTTTCCTCGTACCCTGTTTATGAAGTGATGTAAGTCAAAATGGAGAACAGCAGCCCTCCAAATAGTTGGTGCTAATGAATCTGTATTACAGTCAGATGAAAATTTACTAGCAGAGTGCATATGACATCTTCTGCAGAAGGTGCTGCCAAACTTTGATTTGTTTCATCGAGGGCTACACTGAGGGAAAGCCAGTATGTTGTGTCTCTTATAATTTGCAAAGCCTTGAAATCAAACCTGTCTCAACTAAAAGATAGCACGAAAATGTTGGCATTTTCTGAGTCGATTGTTCCTCCAAACCTGGCATGACAGGAAAAGCTGTATATCAGTTGTCTGACTGTTAGACAAAATGTACCTCTTATATCTAACTTCTCATCGGTGCTTTATTACCTGATGACAGCTAAAAGTAAGGCGTTTTGCATAGAGAAAGTTATGCCTATGTAGGAGCTGTTCAATGTCAGTTCACTCCTTCAGACATGTGGATGAAAAAGGACAGCTACCTCTGTTTTGCTTCTCTTTTGTCAGCACCATGGCCGTGACCTGTGGTCATGACCACAGAAATGAGATGCTGTAGAGGGAAGGGGATGTTCAAAGATGCATTTCTAAGACGTTAAGTTGAAACATATTTTTGAGGTACTGGTTTCAGGTAACCCTTACAAAGCATATACTATGACTTTGCTCCAAACCCAGCTCAAAACTTAGATTTCGTGGAGCCCCTAAGCTGGAAGAGAAGGCTCAGAATCAGCTATGCCTCCAGAAACATGGGTGTTGCTGCATTGTTAAGGTCAGCACACTGCCCTAGAAAGTTCTGAAAAAAGGATAGCCTTTCTTATCTAGGTAGATTTAGGGCTCGGGAGTTTAGAGGTTTAGATTTTCCTTCTCTGGGGCAGAAAAGGCTAGCTCAAGTGTTCTACAAACAAAGAATACTAAAATTACTTGAGCTGAAGAAGGACTAGAAAATCTCTAAAAGGTTTCCTTCCTTCCTCCCTTTCTCTCTTCATCACTTCCTTCTGTCCTTCCAACCTCCTGCACTCCCTTCTGTGTATATGGGTAACACCACCACCACAGGCCTAAAATAAACATGGTAGGTAACCTCTGTAAAGAAGATAAGAGAATAAAAAATAAAATGCTTTCACCTTCAGCATGGGTGCAATCTGCCAGGCTGTTTTTTATTTACTCATGGCTTACCTCACTTGGATTCTGAGCTTTTAAGTATGTAGAAATAGTAATTTATCAGTAAAAATAATTCAATTAAGTGTTGTTTGAGAGTGATTGCTATGACTTCTTATGCACTCTGATGATTATAAGTTTTTTATGTGTCAAAAATGAGAGCTTTGTTTCATAAAAGCCTCTTTGTGAATTTGTGCAACTGAGCTCTACAGGTAAAGGGTGTGGATAGAGAAATAATTACCAAAAAAGAGTAGGTCAAAGAGAGAAAAAATACATGCTGAGAGATAGTGTGTGAAAGCCTCCCAAGAGCTCATAAGCTTTGGAGACTAGTTGTCCTCTTGGATTCATCAGAACTGACGAACTTAGGATGCCATGAACTGGCCTGATCTGCACAAGGCCACCAGCACACACCTCCAACTATGGCTCGTACAAATCCGACTACATCTAAGAAAGATTTTATGCCCTCTGTTCAGAGAATGAACAGGATTATAACTGCTCCAGCTGCACAGCTGTGAGCGAGAGTGGGAGTCTGCCTATGAACTATGTGAGCACTATGGGAATCGTTTTCTGCAGTTAATAATAACAGCATCCTGACACTTAACAATAACGTCTTGGTTATTTAAAGGTGTACCCATAAGTACTGGTTGTGACATGTGTCTCCTTTGACCTGATCCCCCGTCAGGGAAAAGAGAACTTGCACCATCTGTGTATTGCTTTTAGGGCAAACCCTGTGAAATAACCATTCAAGTACCATAAGTAAAGAGAAAAGTCACAGAATGGTGCATCTGCAACATCCAAAAAACCTTTCTGCCACCTTGAGCTCTTGAGTCAATGTCAGAGACTTGAGCTGAAGAGGTTACTTTCCTTCGTAGAGTCCAGGGTCTCCCCAGCTACGGCTCCATCCACACGTTTGTGTGGGAGAAGATGATTCACAGAAGGTTTCCATATATGCTTACAATCTAGAAGAGTGAAAAATCTGAGCAAACAGGATGGCCCTTGATAGATCCTGCATCCTTTCTTCATTCACTTCAAACCTAGCTTCTTTCCACAGTTTTCACCAGCCAGCCCTGACATACATGTGGATATATATATGGTACTGTGCAACAAGAAGCCTGTAATTTGGACCAGAGGCCCAATGTGAGGTCAATCTGTTGCATTCACAGAAAAGCTCACAGGTTTGCACTGTCAGTGGTGATTTTCAGGCTCACCTTCTGCATCCTCCAGTGGCCAACCCTGGAGTTCAGCACTTACCCTCAGCTCCAGAAGGTGTGGAAACAACTCCTTAACAACACTAGAATGATCTTCCCCTTGCTTCTGGGTTAGACAGCAGCAGCTGCCCATTGCAGTTTTGAATGTATTTCTTCTGGAATAAGTTTTCTTCCCACCTTAGGCAACAGTGATAAAACCTGGATAATCAGATAATATCTGGTAGGGTTAAACAAACTTCTTCCCAAATGTGATTTCCAGGGGAAAGGTGTTTTTTTTTTTTCAGTGTAAAAAATTCCTTTTATTAAAATCTACTCACCTTTAATTTTCATATTACTGATCACTCTCAATAGACTGTGAACTTCTGTCAAGTAATCAAATGTTTGTGTACCTACCTAACAGACACCAGATTAATTTCTCACTTGTAAGATAGCATTTGAAAATGTGATAGTGGTTTGTGTCACACATCTTGAACTCCTCTCAGGTCCCAAGTGCCGGAACCATGACATTCAAAGGATGTTGTCCTGATGAAATGTATTAATACTTTACCATATGTAGCCACCCGTGATGAATTGCTTTGGCATTCACCCTAAGAACATTAACGAAGATGAACCCATTTGGTGTTAATGTCAGTGTAATATATAGCTCTCTGGATAACCCCTTGGAGTTTAGCATTCATTTAGAAAACACTTTTTCAAATGAGTTCTATACTATACTTTAATGTTTCAGAATGAGCAGATAAGCCATTTTGGATTGTATTTTTCAGTTCTGCCTAAATGCTGTGCACATTGTCTAACCTGCTTTTCAGGACTGAAATCTCTGTTCTTGAGGGAAAGCTTGAACAGCATCCTACAAAGTACTCTAAAATCACACAAATAGATAGGAATAATATAGTCTTTGTTAAATGGCTTTGAACTGCACATACATCACCTGGTTCATACATCCAAATGCCTCTCTTCCGTATTACTTATGCTTTTGCTTGTATTGCTGTCTTCTAAAATGAATCACATATACCCAAGCAACAAACAGATGTTTGTTCCTTTTTTGATTGCTATCCAGTCCATGTTTTTTATCTGTGCCAGCCCTTTTGTTTAGTCAAGTGAAACACTGTTATGTTTTATTTAATTTATAATTTGGAATGTACTTCTGGGAATGCTGGAAAAGCACCTCTCCATGCTCTCCCTTCCTGCCACCACTAGAAGGTCTGGTGTATTTGCTCCGACTGTGCATGGTATGCATTATCCCCTGTGGGGCAGAAACAGTCACTGCAGTAGTGTGTGGAGAGATTGTAGAGCTTTGCCTGTGCTAGCCAGGTGGTGGAAGAAGAAAATTTCTATGCCAGAGTGTAAATAATATTTAGATTAGATGAATCCTTGTTGGACTCTGATAGCAACATGGCCGTTCAGGGATAATTGCTTATTTATAGAGATGTTTTGTGACTGAGCCAGTAGCCAGATTTTAATCCATTCAAGGTGTTCTATTCCCCATCAAATGTCAGGCAGTGCTAGGTCAACTGCCTAATTTCATTTTAAAAAAAAGAAGTTAATATGACAAGATTTATTTTCCATAAGCCATGTTGACTGATATTAATTATATTACCATCCATTAATTCTCCTGAGTTGATTTTTGCATTATTTAGTTGGTGATCTACATTAGGACAGATTGTTTCATTTGTCCTTTTAAAAATGTCATGTTTTCTTTCTTGCAATTTTCTGGGACATCCACTGAGTTCCAAGACTCCTTGAAAATAGACGTTACTGTCCCAGAGAGCTTGATCAGCATTTTACAGAAAGGATTTCAAGTTAACTATGTCCCCCTCTTCAAAAACTCTTCAGACTACCATAGTTGTACTACGTGTTTTGCACTTTCATGTGTTACAGTTGAAAAAGAATTTATTTCATCATCATGGTCTGGGACATTAAAGTCATCACCTTTTCCCCTCATACATGCAGAAGAGAAATGTTTGCTGAACACTCCTATCTTTTCTGCATGATTATTGATTTCTTTTATAATTTTCTTCTACTAATGGACCTGTACTGTCTCCCAGGGGCAATAAGCTCAGCTGGCAAAAGAACTGCAATCCTGTATTTTCTTTTCTTTCTCAAATATCTTTGAAAGATCAAGAAAAGCAACAATCCCAAGTGTTCTAGATCTCATCTAACTAATCTTAATTATGAGAGTTAGGTAGACCTCTATGCATTCCTTGGCTTCTCCTATTAATTTGCTAGCTTCTAAATGATAATATTAGTAAAAACTTTTCCTTTGGTTTCACATCCTGTATACATATATTTTCATAGTTGCTTTCACTTTTCCCCTAAAATAGGTTTTGGTTCTTGTTTTTGCTTTCAAGCAGTGTGACATTAACTCTGGATTCTTGATTGAAATCACAGAAAAATAGATTTTTGAAGATTAAATAAAACATTCTTCAGCTTTTCCCAAAGCATTTTTTTCTTTTCTTTTTTTTTTTTTTCCTATTTACTTATATTATTTATACCAGCTGATTAGGCTTGTAACTATTTTTAGCTCTGTGAATCTCATTCTTAAAGAGCTAAGCATGTATGTTGGTGATTGACACTTTATTCTGTTTGTGATATAATAAATGTAACCACTGATTTAAACAGATCACTGATTAATTCCGTTTGCTCTGTCTTAACAAGGTCCACAAAGTCGAGTACAACTTCTCCTGAAGCTGAAAGTTTTCATCTAGAATCTTTAAGAAATTCAGGCAATGTGTTAGTACCACCAGTTCGAGACCTTCAGCATATGTCAATTGGAAATTGTCCAGAATAACACAGTGATTTCATTTTATGATGTATTGAGAAGCGCTTAAGCAGTGTTTGAGTAAGGAGATCGAGTAACGTATCTGTCTCAGTACTCTTAGAAAATAGCTACCCAACACACAACTCACAGGCATACCTCTGAAGAAAGGTGAGGCACAATGCTGATGTGTCTGCATCTGCAGAAGATGAGAGGGTTACTGTTAGGCATGAAGAGAAATTTTACTTCTTTTTACTATTTTAAAACAAATTTCCTTTAACAGATGCATTTTCATTTCATCTAAGAGCTAATTTTGCCGGTTTCTCTTGAACAGTGACAGAGATTCCAAGTATAGAATTGCAAATGGTATAAATGCACTACAAACTATTTTCACAAATCTTTTGCATTCATTTTCCTCCCAACTTTGAGCAGGATTTTAACATCAAATGTTAAAATATTCAAAAGGAAAGATACAGTTGTAAGATCTGTCATTCTGTTGGCTGGGATACCTTAAAAATATCGTCAAATCAATGACTATCACGTTATGAATATCACAAATTCCAAACATAATACTGGAAAATAAATTAAAGACCACAAATTAGTTAAAAAGTAAGCTAAACAATAATTTTCAGAGATAAAGATGACCAATAAGTTAGTTTACTACCAAGGGATCAAATAAAGAAAAAAATCCAATACCTCAAGGGGGCCTACAGGAAAGATGGGGACAGGCTGTTCAGTAGGGCCTGTTGTGATAGGACAAGGGGTAATGGGTTTAAATTAGAAGGAGGTAGGTTTAGATTAGATATTAGAAAAAAATTTTTTACAATGAGAGTTGTAGAGCACTGGAACAGGTTGCCCAGAGAGGTGGTGGATGCCCCATCCCTGGAAACATTCAAGGCCAGGCTGGATGAGGCTCTGAGCAACCTGATCTAGTCAGGGATGTCCCTGCTCCTTGCAGGGGGGTTGGACTAGATGACCTTTGAAGGTCCCTTCCAACTCTAACCATTCTATGATTCTATGATTCTATGATTCTATCCCACTACTCCTCTAGACCGATTCATTACTTTTCAGCTGTACCCATAAATAAAAAAAAAAAATATCTAAAAGATAAAAATAAAAAGGTGAATGTAAACTATCTTCTCTCCTTTTCTGAAGAATGCCTCACCATAAGTCCATATATGAAGACTACAAATGAACCCACAGAGGAAAATATGTAGAGAGTTCAAAAGTAATTTTCTTTATCTTCTTGGAGGTTATCAGCAAGATAAACAGTCTTCTTTTGTTGGATGTAAGCTAACTTCAGCTGTGTGATTATTTCACAGTGGTGTATAAATCCAAATGACTGTTGAGTAGAACAAATTTTTCAGATATATTTTCATGAGAAGTGTTTTATTCCATATGGAGATGGTGGATAGTATAATGATCCCAACAGAGAAACGGGATGCCTAGTAAGAATATCTTAGGAAGTTCTTCCTTTGAAGCTTTATTCTTTCACCCTTCCTCACCTCAGCCATCCTCTAAGAACCATGACAGAGACAAACAACAATCCCTCTGGTCTCTATCAGGAAATCTGTACCATAGGAAGAAACTCAAAGTCTGCTGAACTTGTTTCATAATGCACATAGCCAGCTGTGAACTTTGCACCTTCCTTGGCACAGCGTAAGGCCAGATTTTCATTCAAAACCATTCTGTAGAAAAACAACAGCCAAGACTATGCCTGTGGCACCACTTGGAGTGACAGGCTGACAAGGCAATGCCGCTTTTATGTACAGGTGAAACTACAGTTGGCAAAACAAAGTATGTATTCGCAATACATTATTTATGGTTCACATTTATCTTTCATTCTTTTTCCCTTTCTGGAGCCGTACATAGTGGCTGTTGTGGGTAGCAAACATTGCCAACAAAGATGTTGTCTGTGTCATTTTGCTGGAGATTTTGCTTAGGTCTTATTCTGTATGTGATAATTCACAGAATTAATTTCTATCAATATCTCTTTAGTGAATTCTAATTAAGGTTTTGTTCATTTGTTTGTTTGTCTCCTACAATGCCAACTTTGGGCTTTTAATTTTATACTGCAATCAGTTTAATCCTACTTCTCAGTTTTTGATCTCATTGCATAGAAACTTTCTAACTGGAATTTTTCACTACTATTAGTCCTTGGTTCTCCAGCCTTAATGAAAAGGTTTTGTATGACAGAGACGTTGAGAGTACCTACAGCTTCTTGGGCTGTTCAAATGGTTCTGGTGGCAGGGCACTCTGCAAGATCACTTGCTCCATCCAATCTCTTCCTCACCTATGGCTCCGCTCTTTCCACCACGTTCTAATGCAACAGCTTGCTCATGCAGAGGCTGCTGCTGCTCGTCCACCTGTGAGCTTCATAATCATGTTGTAAGTCCAGATTGGAGAAAAG
The DNA here is from genome assembly GCA_009806455.1 of Tetrax tetrax. Lineage (NCBI taxonomy): Eukaryota > Metazoa > Chordata > Aves > Otidiformes > Otididae > Tetrax > Tetrax tetrax. The sequence goes on from WHYT01016232.1 coordinate 571,137, forward strand.
AAGGGTGACTGTGCTGTGGCACTTAATGTTTATGCTCTGGTTGACACAAAAGCACGTGGGCCATGGACTCTTCCCTTTCTCATAGTCAAAGTACAGTACATTTGAGTACTTGCAGGAAGTCTAATACTACACAGATGAAGAGAAAGTACTGTGCATGTGTCCTGTCCATTTCCAATCAGATCTCAGGAGAGAAAGTCCACTCCCTGCACACAGACCCATGTCAGAGGTGAAACTAAAAAAAGAGAAATTAAGTCAGGAGGTATATCCAAGGCTATTATCTAAAAGAAGCAACAACTCAAACAGCTCTGGGTCAAAATACTTAACTATTGCATTACATTATTTTAGTGATGGAAAGTCACTATTACAACTTTACTACACTGCAGCTGACTGGCTGTATGGATCAAAATACACCACTACACACCTCGGAACCCTGGACCATAAACAATGCTATAAGGTGCTGCCACAGCTGCCACAACAATATCAGAAATAACAATGTTGGAAGGCTATAGGAGATGCTCAGACATTTTGAAACTCACTCAGCAGTAGGTAGATTGTGTGAATGCTGGATCCACAGATACTGCAGGAGTTGTAGCAAAGTGCTACCAATTGTATGAAACAGGAATATGTCAGAATTTCAGGTCTTTTCTGAGACTATTTAAACATGAAGATGACCATTTCCCACCTTTGAAAACTGTCTTTTCTTTGTGAAAGCTAGAAATCACTTGTACCTTCTGCAACCTGTTACATGACTGTTTTTTCATTTTTTTTTTATGCAGCAGTAACTTTTTTTTTTGCACAACTCTGCACATGAATGCATCTGTAAGCCAGCACGGGATGGGGTGGCTGTTAAACTGGATGAATTTGTGGATGAGGATTTGGAGAACACTCATGAAAAAACACGTCGGGTGCATTCCAGGGTGAGAAAAGCCACAAAACCTGATCTCATATTTAATATAAAAATACCAACTGCTTTTCTTATCACACACCATCAGAAAGGCTGACACAATCTTAGAGGATGAAAAGCTTGATGTCCTGGTTTTGTGTTGTGGGGGGGCTACTGCGGCAGCCTCTGTGAGAAGCTGCTACTGCTAGACGTTTCCCCTTTGTCCAGTGAATTTGGCTGAGTCTAGGGCGGATCCACTGCTGGCCAGGGCCGAGCCAATTGGTGACATAATGTTCAGTGATAATCTCAGTGATAATGTATTTAGGAAGGGGAACAATTAAAAACAAAAAAAAAGGAGTGAAGAAGCAGAAGCGGGGGCATAGAGGGGGAGGCACGAGCCTTGTGGGCCTTGTGGCCCTCACTGTCTGGCTTCCCGCTGGGCAGCTGTTTGGGCCCAACTTGGCCCAGCCCAGCCAAAAAAAGAGAAGAGATGAGATGTGAAGAGATCCTGAGAGGCGTCTGCCTGAGCCGATTGTGAAGAATTTCTTATGAGAGGAACGGCTGCAGATGCCAAGGTCAGTGAAGAAGAAGGGGGAGGAGTAAAGTCACTCCTGACAAGATTCCCCTGCAGCCTGTGGTGATGACCATTGTGAAGCAGGCTGTCCCCCTGCAGCTCAATGAGGCCCAAAGAGGAGCAGAGATCCACCTGCAGCCCATGGAGGATCCCACGCCAGGACAGGTGGATGCCTGAAGGAGGCTGGGGCCCGTGGAGGGCCCGTGTTGGGGCAGCCAGTTCCTGAGGGACTGCACCTCATGGAAAAAGACCCCACGCTGGAGCAGTTAATGAAGGACTGTGGAGGGACCCCATGCTGGAGAAGGGGAGGAATGTGAGGAGTTCTTCCTTTGAGGAGGAAGGAGTGTCAGAAAACGTCCTGTGATGAACTGACCAGAAACCCCATTCTCTATTCCCACCCTGTGCCACTTGGGAAGGGAAGGAGGTAGAGATAATTTGAAATGAAGTTAAGTCCAGGAAGAGTGAGGAGAGAGGACAAGTTGTTTTTGTTCTCTTTCTCATTATCCTGCGTTAGTTTTAATAGTTAGTTTTAGTAAAAAAATAGTTTTCCCCAAGTCAAGTCTGTTTTGCTCACAATGGTAACTTTAATGATCTCTCCCTGTCCTTATCTCAAACCTTGAGCTCTTTGTTACATTATGTCTCCCCAATTTTCTCCAAGGGCAGGGAGAGTGAGTGAGAGACTGCATAGCTTAGTCCCGAGTGGGGCTAAACTGTGGTAACATGACAAGCCATTATTTGCTGTCATTGGAAGGTGTTTGCCTGTTGAATTTCAAAGGGTTGCTTTACCTCAGAGTCTTGGTCACAGATATTATTCTGGGAAGCCTACACTGTATGTGTCCTTTTTGTCTTTGCCTAATGGGACCTGTCGTCATACTCAGATACTGACCCTTTTTTTGTTTTTGCTGCACTTACCTACAATGCTGTAGTTCATTTCAGATGTCACTGAAAAGCACAGTGGCTTGTTTGAACTAGCCACATGAAGGTATTTCATTCATCGTTGTCTTACAGGTTCCTCTGTTCCAGGTTCATTTGAAGTGGACTGTCATGAGAAGGGCATTAGCTGCTCTTTTTCCAGAACTGACTTTCTATGCATCCCTTTATGAAACAGAATCCATATTTTTTAAAAAAAACCAACCTGACTCATTAAATATGAAGATTCTTCAAGGCTCTTTTTTTTTAGGGTCTGTGGGCTGATACATGTTTCTTGACAGAAGTGAACTTGACCACTAAATATTTAGGTAATCACAAATGCAGACTTCAGTCCAGGCTTTTGAAAATCTGCACTTAGAAAGAATTAACTACATCAATTTTTGAGAAAAACCATCTTGCAGTACAGAACTGATTTGGATTTTTTTTTCCTTAAACTTTAGATTACAAACTTGACAGACAAAATTCTTTAATGAACAAGTGAATTTTTTTTCCCTTTTGCAGAGTTGCACATAGGATTATTTCTGTACAATCTAGCCTACTTAATGAAATGTTATTGCCATATCAGATAACAGACAACCAGATGCAGTTTGGGAAGCAGGGGTAAAGGGGGGAGAGAGAGAAAAAAAAAAACAAAGGAAAAGAGAAAAACACAATGGATAAAGCAGAAGAAAAGACAAAGTAAGAGATGTAAGAAAGTTAATTAGGACAAGACATGTTGCAAGCAAAAGGAAAAGCATATGGGTAGAGATATATGAACAAAGAAATGAAAAGGTGCAAGCTCACAACAGTCAGAGATATGACTTTGTAGCACACCTAGGAAAGTGAAAAACAAGTGTAAAGCAGACAGATTTTATCTAATTTAATGTTCCTCCCTGTGCTGTAATTGTGTCTCCTGACTACATTGTGAGTATTCTGAAGAGAAGTATTAAGACCGTTGGTCATTCATGTATTGCAAAGGTGGGGGATCTGTTCCCTATAACACATTGATTTTTTTTTATTTTCTAGAAAGAAAGGTAAAGGAAAAAGGAAAAAGGAAAGGGAAAGGGAAAGGGAAACGGAAAGGGAAAGGGAAAGAAGAAGGAGGAGAAGGAGAGGGAGAAGGAGAGGAAAAGGAAAAGGAAAAAAGGAAAAGGAAAAAGGAAAAGGAAAAAAGGAAAAGGAAAAAGGAAAAGGAAAAGAGGAAAAGGAAACAACTTGGAAAAGTTTTATGGGCCTCTACTGACAGGGCTGGGTGTTCCCTCTTTTCTAACAGTGTAGGGATATGTTGGCACTCTGCAGAAAAGTTAAAACTATTAGTTGTTTCTGTTGTGTTACCCTACCATTTGCCTCAAAAAAAGGCCTTACTTCTTGCTGTGCACTTCTTACATTGCTGTTAAACCTAAATCTTTCAGAGGTTACTGGTTGTATTTATTCAACTAATTGTTTAGTTCTACTGTATTCCCCAAATCTCTGTAATTTAAGCCCCGCCTGACTTCTATTCAAACAAAAAGAAAGGGAAATCCTGAGGTGATTCAAATATCGACTTGGAGTAATCATCATTTTGCATGCAGTCAATACTGACCTTTTGCATTTGGAGAACTTGATGGGGGAAAGAATAGCTGCTTTTTCCATTGCAGTTTAACTGTTAAAGTAATATACACAGTGTTTTCTCAGGTACATGGGAAATTTTAGTGAGAAACAGGGGACAAGCAAGTTTTTTTTGACCTCACAGCATCTAGAAGCTGTAAGAGCAAGTTTCATGGCCATTCTTTTTTCATGCCCAACTGCTTGATCCTTGTAGGGGGTGTACTCTTGATGTCCAGAAACATATTTTGTGGTGATTGTAAGTCATCCCATTCCAAAAACCTATGTTAGATTGGAAATTAGCATGCCTCACAACAGCAGGCTTGGCATTGGGATGATGACACCTGAAGATACACTTAACAGGAATATTTTGCCTCCCGGAGAGCTTTTCAAATATAGGCTACTGAGATCCCTGACTGACTTTCATGTCCCTTGTTTGCCTCCTCTCCCTCAGGCATACTGAAACCCCAAAGTTTAGGGACAGCTATCACAACAGACAGCTATCACAAGTTACAGAGATGCCAAGTAGATAAACAGCTTCCTCTTATAAAAAAGAACTTCTTTGTTGGCTACATTTGGCCCACTCATGACCACTTTAAATTCCCTGACCTGTGATAAATCATCCTAGTAGGCTGGAGAAGCCATGCTGAAGTATTTAAAATATTATAAATTTATAAAAACTATAAATATGCTGCTCTCCAAATTAATTATCTGAGATTTGCTCCTCATGATCACTGGGAAAAAAAATACAAAGAAATAATCTGGCTGTGATGGTCTATATTTATCTCTAGAATGATTTTGCTGGTATCAGTGAAGAAACTAATTCCAAGATTAAATGCTTCTATGAAGTTACATGAAGGATAGGTTTGGCTGTAAATATTTACTGTTGAGTTATGTTTGTAATTAAATCATTATCAATGAAATGTTGGTGAAGAAAAGATTGGGCTGAGCACTACAGAAATGGGAAATCAGTACTTGTGGAAGGAGAATGTTTGCATCAGAGAGCTCAGCATTTACAGAAATGACAGTGTAAGTTTATTCCTGTGGGAGGGCTTTACATCTCTGAGCGAAAGACTGTGAGAGTAGGCTGCCCTTGAAGGTGTTGAAGTAAGTATAACTTGTCTTTGAAGAGGAGAAGACAACAAACACAGCACAGTCCTGTCAGGAGGAAATCGTTTTTGCACATGCTCCAGATATATGCTGAACTCTGAAAATAACTGGAGTAGCAGTTTGAAGGGAATCCAGTGACTGGATCTGGATTGGATCCAACGATTGGATCATCTGACATGGATAGCCCTAGCTTTTATTTCTGTCATCTCAAGTTTATTTTGGTAAACTGCAGAAGAAGGGTAATGAATTGAACTATTCAGATGTAGAAAATACTCATTTTTCCAGTTTTGCATTTGTGTGGTAAAATATATTTATTGTGAGGATTCTATTGGGGATTTTAAATTTTATATTTCAGAGACACTTCAGCTCATACTATTTCACTCTCAGCAGTTGTGCAGATGAAAATGCCGTTTGCTGACCTTTCACACAATAAATAATGTATTCTAAAAGCATTCTCATATGGTACCAAGTTAAAAATGAGCATCTTCAGAATTACTTGTGGCTACAACTTTAATTTGCATTGTTAGCCTGAATGCAGCATCACCTTGAATATATTTACTTAATTATAATACAGTCAGTGGAATATCAGGATTTCAATACAAGTTTATCTTCTGGGCTACATCTAATGCAGAACAAATGCTTACCCAATGTTTGAGGTGCATCAGAGCATGGAATCAGCAAGGAGAGGAAGGGAAGGTGTGGGAAGGGAAGGGAAGGTGTGAGAAGGTGAGGGAAAGGAAGGTGTGGGAAGGGAAGGTGCAGGAAGATGCGGGAAGGGAAGGTGTGGGAAGGTGTGGGAAGGTGTGGGAAGGTGTGGGAAGGTGTGGGAAGGGAAGGTTTGGGAAGGTTTGGGAAGGGAAGGTTTGGGAAGGTTTGGGAAGGTTTGGGAAGGTTTGGGAAGGTTTGGGAAGGTTTGGGAAGGTTTGGGAAGGGAAGGGAAGGGAAGGGAAGGGAAGGGAAGGGAAGGGAAGGGAAGGGAAGGGAAGGCAGAAGTAAATAGAAAGGAAGAAAGAGAAAGATAAAGACAGACAGACAAAGGAAGAAAGACAGAAAGAAAGGAAGAGTGACTGACCAGCTGGCCAGCACTAATAGACTTTAAAAATAAACTGTTAAAGAAGAAATGTGTAACAGAGTGAAAATAACAAAGCTAAATCAGTGTGTACAGTACAGGTGAAAAAAAAAGCAATGCTAGCTGTTTCCACAGGCAGCATTGATAGTATCTAAGAAACTACTGTTGTTGAAGACAGAAGTCAGATAGGTGTGGACCTTCTATTGGATGGAATAATAGGACGGATAAACTACCCAGCCTCTGGCCTTTAGCATTCCAGTACTCTCATGTTGCTTGGGTGAAAGATGCTGATAACAACTGCACCTCTGAGCTAGGGCAGTGGCTTCTAACAGGCTAAAGGGTAATTCACTCCTTTGCAGCAAAGACATGGATTTATCCTGTCACAGCCTGGGTAAAAGGGACACTGCATCTTGTCACAATGCTCAGCCACAATCCCCTCTGCAGGCTCTAACAGGCTCTCCCAAGAGGTACGATCCAGGTGCTACTTGCCCAGCTTGGCTTGTGTGAAAACACACCATGTACTAATTCTTTCACTAAAAGTTACATTTTTAAATGTGTTTAAATGTGTTTTAAAAGTGTTCCTTTGCAAAACTGGTTACTGCAAGACTAACAGGCCAGCGATATGATTTTCTATTTCTGTTTTCTGTAATACTGATTTTACTGTACTAGAACTGGCCTGAGGTATGGGAGAGAGAGGCTTCAGACCACAGTACAGAGTGTGTAACACAGTCTGTGTGCAAATCTGGGGACTGCTTCTCAACTGCTAATGGTATAGGTATCACTGAAGAAATCAACGTCTCTGAAAAAAATACAGGCTTTTGAGAATAGTATCTAAATCAAATCAAATGCTCAAGTAGAAATACCTGATCATGGATATTACTAATAAAGAGGCAATCAAAGGAAGCTTCTTACATGACAAAGGAGAATATTAGGGTAGAATTTTTCATTATTCTTCATCACTACCACAAAAATACATTTTTATTAAGACACAAAGGAATAATAATAATAATAGCAACAGAATTAGTCCTTCATCTTTTATTTCTTAGCCATGTTTCAAAGTAGTATTGACAGGTAAAAAATAAATTCAAAACTTGACAAGAAATTTTAGCAAACAGAAGAAATATAAAACCACCCCAAACTAGAATCAGTGATAATTCTCTCTGAGAAGACTTTACAAGTACAAAAGGGCGTACAAGTAAAATATTTTTAATTATTTGTTTATGTTACAAAGTAAGAAGCCAGGTGATTAGCAAGAAGATTTGGCAATGCAAAGTGAGAAATTAGGAATTGTTGTTGACTGTGGCTTGCTGTGAGGTTATGCAATGGGAATTCAAAATTTAATGTCTATGTCTTGTTCCAAAAGCAAAGTGGCAGAAATTTGGATGCTTTTTTTTTTTTTCCTTTTCAGATATTTACTGTTATCTGTTCCAGATTCCTGCATGGCTAAGGATGACAAGTCTCTCTGAATTTTGGGGATTAACATTTTAACCAATAAAACAGGACAGGCTTAAAAGACATCTGTTACTGACTTTCTGACCCCTCAAGAGAGGTAAGTGACCATATGTAATGCGTAGGAAAGAAAAAAACTTTGTTTCATGTACTGCAACCTACAGGGCATCTGTTGATTATAAACCACCCTTAAATAGTAATTTTTTGATACAGAATGTTCTGTAGGCAGTATGAGGTAACCAAATATTATTTACAAAGTGGCAGATATTAATTCTGGCAGGAAAATAATTAATCATGCACTAAATTAGCAGTTGCCTAAGTGTCAGAGATTATGATCATGTGGGTATACTCATTTTATGCAAATCAGTCGTGGTGCCTTTCCACTTAAAAAGGAGTCAATACAAAATACAGTGAGTCACTAGCGGGGAAAAAACTGTGTTCCAAAGGTCCCATAAGAAGCAGCCAATGTCATTCTGAGTCTACTCCCTATCACCTGTGGAAGGTCACAGCATCTGAGGGGTCTCTCTGATGAAAAAGGAAGATATCACGCACCTCAGGAAGAAAAGCATGAAGGACTTGGGAATTACATGTTGGTCAGTCTAATCTCAGCCCCTGGGAAGAAAATAAAGCAAATCTCCCTGGAAATCATATCCAGACATATGAAGAAGATGACTGGGAAGAAGTAGGTGATTTGGAAAAGCTAACATTGATTTACCTTGGGAAGACCATGCCTAGCCAACCTGGTTGCATTGAGATGGCTGGTTTGTTGGATGAGGGAGGTTGCTGGTGTTGCTGTCTTTGATTTTAGTAAGGCTTTCAGCACTAACTATCCTTACAGTAAAATTGAAGAATCATAGGCTGGATGGATGAACTGCAAAATGCAGGCAAAACTGTCTAGTCCTCAGACTCAAAGGGTTTTGATGAACATTACCAGATCCAGCTGGCAGCCAGTTAGCAGCAGCATTCTTCAGATGCTTGTATTGTTTAATACCTTTGTGAACAAGTTGGAGGATGTGACAGGATGCACCCTCCACAAGCCTGCAAGTATCCCCAAATTCAGGGCATATGCTGGAGGGAAGGGCTGTCAGTCAAAGGAGTTTTGACAGGCTGCAGAAATGGGCTGTTAGAAGTTCTGCAAAGATAAATGCAACGTTTTGCACTAGGAGCAGATTAACCTCATGCAACTGGACAGGTGAGGAGCAGAATGGCTAGAAAGCCTAGGAGTCCTCATACTCAACAGGCTGGATGTGAATCAGAATTGTGGCCTTGCAGTGATAAAGGTAACCACATATCAACATGAATTAATGGGCGTGTAGCTGGCAAATTGGAGGAAATTATTATTCTCCTCTCTTCAGCACCCATGAGACCTCCTCTGGAGTACTGTATCCATTTTTAGATACCTTGGCAGGAAAGGTATTGATAGCAAGTCCAATGGAGGACCACCAAGATGGTAGGGGGACTGGAAAACATGACATGTGAGGAAAGACTGAGGAAATCCGTTATGGAATCTGAAAAAGATGTGTCTAAGGGTTTTGAATTGTCTTCATCTATCTGATGGGGGGGTCTGAATAAAATGGAGTAAAAGGGCAAGAGGTAGCAGATACCAGTTGTACGATAGGAATGTTAAGAAAAAGGTCATAATAAGGGGGATAAAACACTGCAACAAGTTGCTTAGAGAGGTTATGTAAAGTCCATCTTGAGGTATTTAAAGTTCAGTTAGACAAGACTCTAATCTAACTCTGAAGTTGGCTCTTACTTCAAAATGATCCCCATTTGGAGTGGGGAGTTGAGCTGGGTGACCTCCAGAAGTCACTTACAAAGTGTGTGATTATATGATTATATTTATTTGCAATTATTCAGCTTGTGGCACAATCACTAACAGGATCGATTTTCAGTTTGAGGTGGAAATGACTTTATTCAGTCAGCTCCTAAAATGCTGACATTCTCTAAGAAAAAAGACATTCACTGGCCTGAGTAGAGTTAAAAATTAATCTCCTGATTACTTTAATTGTCAATAAATCCTTGGAGAGATGAGTAGGGAGAAGTATGAACATGAACAGACACCTGAAGGGGGCTGGGCTGTTAAAGGGAATGTAAATCCCCAGATCCAGACGCTCCTCCATGATTACAAACCTGAGGACTTTGAACCAGAAATTTATCCTCAGCCTTGGGGAATAGCACTAACAGCTTGAGAACTGACTGATTCAGAGACCAAGAACCCTCTTGGAGCTGATGTAAGCATGGATCATTATAACTGATTTGATTTTATTTCTGCACAGAATTGTCTCTGAAGCTGTTGCAACTTTATACTTAGAAGGTGTGTGCCAGTATCATAATTTTCCTAAGATAAGAGCTCAAGAACCGCTGTACTGGGTCATATGAAGTATCCCACTTAGCACACATCCTGGCGCTGACAGTTGCCCATAGGCAGTGCCTGTGGGAAGGCACTCCCACACCCTTTCTGATTTTATGATTCTCCTCCTCTAGATCTCTGCTCCACAGTCTTTTCTGGATGCACAATGCATCTCTTTTCTTGTGTAGCCAAAATATTCCTGAGACCTCTTTCCAATACACTGAGGTAAGGTACCCTGAAGGGGCAGGGATGGTATAGGCCATTTAGGTTATCATTACGAAGAACCCTCGGGAGATGTGGGTATGGAGCATTATGGTGCAGATTCGTTCCCCTGATGTGTGCAGCAGGAGTGGTGCGGTGTGCACTAAGGGCTCCAGCTGATGCTGCTTTTCTAGATCATCTCATGCAGGCTGCACTTCTCTTCATGTCTTTGTATCTATACCCAAGACCATAAGAAAGTCTTGAGAGCTCCTACTCATTTTCCTGGCCCTGCTGAAGTTAGCTGTTCACAGCTGCAGCACAAGCAAGCTTTGCAGAGGGTTTTTTTTTTCCAGCCCTTTGTATATTCACCTCTGAGGGCAAAGTACCACTGAGAAAAGTCTGCTACCTCTGTGAATACCTTCAAACAAATTAAGCACCTGAGAAGGTACTTTTCTTTGTCTTCATTTCAATTTTTAAAGTAATAATTTTTTAAACATTTGACCCTTTTGATTCTCATCTTTTCTCAGCTTTTGGAACAAGTTTCCACAGTCTTACATCCTGTACTCAGGGAATTTTGTATTTTATCTGCACTTTTTCTCCAAATATGTCTCTTTTTTTTCTATCCTTTCTGAAGAATCAGATAGGAAGAGGGATCGAAACCAGAAGACTAGGGAAGGCTATGAGAAAAAGAAGTAAATGTACAAATATACTTTCCCAAGAAAAAAAATCCATACTGTGTGTTTAGAGCTGCCTGAGGTGAAGATTATGTGTTTCTGCCTATTTTTACTTACCCTGGTGTTAGAGATCACTATCAAACAATAAGACATTTCATTTCTGCTAATATGACATATCCTTTACACCTGGGAATGGGATCATTCTAGCAGCGTACATGAGCCCAAAATACAATAAGATGCTTCTTTAAGCTGTGTAGAGCAGCTTAAAAGTTGATATACCAGGGTGATTTAAGAGGAAGACATGCTTACTGTTGCCTACATAAACCATGTGTACAGAATAGACAGTAGAGTGCCTGACATATTTGTTTCTCTAGGAGATTTTGTTATGAGCACCCAATCCAGCAATGGCAACCAAAGCCAAAGAAGTGACAGTAAATATGTGTTCAGATTTTTAAAATTATAGAATATAGGATATCTCAAGTCAGAAGGGATCCATCAAGTCCAAAAATGTCTTTTGCCATGATTTTCACAGTGGAAACTGAGTAATCTGGTGGTTCAGAGTTTCTCATCTCCCACTGTGCAAGAAAAGTCCATTTCATACTGACCTTTCAAATTCCCTTCCTTCTGTGATGTTGAGTTGCTCACCACTACATTTTACCAAACCTCAGTTTAGAGGCTGGTGCATCAAAAATAAAAGACATTTGTAAGGAAGACTGCACAGAATAAAGCTTAAAGGATGCCTCAGAGCTTGCTATGTTCTTTAGAACTTCAAAACCTAATAAAAACAGTAACAAAAAGAACAGCATTGAACTTGTAGAGAATTACTTTTTGCTAATATTAAGATTATACTGGAGCTGAAATGCTACTTGTGTAGGTTAATATAGCAATATTTATCACATGGAATCCAAGCTGGATAAATTTAATCATGTGGAAAAGACTTTCCATCACCGCTTTTTCCTTTGTAGTATTCTCGGTGATCAGTATAATCTTATTTCTTAAGCTTGAAAGTTATCATGAGCAGGATAATGTGTGGGGAAGAATTCTCATTCATTGCATGGGATTTTTGCCCGCATGGACCACATTATAACTGACAAGAAGAGTGAAGCTAAAACTCTGTTCTCAGTGGTATTCAAGTATATCACACAGTCATATAAGAGGTTTCTATTATCTCATAGAGTGCCAACAGTGGATTAAAGCCTGACACTTAAAACCCTCAGGGAAATGGCTGCTACTGCAAAATAATGAATCCACTCGTACCTGAATGTCTCCTGTCTCAATAGTGGAAAAAGCATAGGACGAATGATCTGAAGTCCATCATTTAGAGTCAAACAATTATTCCCTTCCCAGTGTCAACCTAACCAATACATTGAGTGTGATATAAAAGAGGCCAAGTTACTGCTGTAACAAACCTTTTTGTATCAGAGGATGCCAGGGAATGTGTCTTAGGGTCATGGACCCACATGAGCAGGCCATGGCTTGCTTGATGTTCTTGATTCACTGACACAAGCAGTGGATGTCCTGAGCCTGGAGCCTTTTAAAGACATTCGCCACCGCCTGCACACACAAGATGGCTCATCTCTGTTGCTGTCCCTGCAGAGCAGGCGTGAGAGAGCTCTGCAGAGCGCTGGGACTGCTGCACCCAGGAGGATGAGGTAATATGATAGCTATTTTAATGACTGTTTGCAAAGGATTTACTGTACCATTTACCATGTGCAGCAGTTCACACTAAATACTACCCAGTACATCCTTTCCAGCCTGTAAATAACTGGTAATCCCACAATATGAATGTGGTGTATAATAAAATTCTGTAAATTCCCATTTTGAAAATAGTCAAGTTCATCAAAGGTTCAATAGGACCAGTTGTGCTCAAACACAGAGACGGTTTTCATCCTTTCATGCTTTGTCGTATAAATCATAGGATGTAGTTCATGTCTGTAAGTGCCAACTAACAGGAAGGCAGCAGGTTAAGTGGAGGGAACTCACTCCTCACTTTCAAACGCTGGGAGACCTGGGACCATAAGCAGCAACTGGAGGAAGTATGAGTGAAAGGTGTCGTGGGATGCCTAGCCCCCTGCCAAGATTTCCCTCTAACACCAATTAACGTGGTCATTAGAGTCGACCTTTAACAGATTCAATAATTTCTCTACCTCTTTTCTGTCCCCAAATATAAAATCAGTGCCCACCTATTGCTGGAGCCCTGAAACTATGGTGGTCTCATGAGCCAGAGCCCCTGCCAACAAAGGTGCTATTGACCAAGTGTTTTCAGAAAGAAAATGTCAGGGCAATGAGTTCTAAATCTAGTTGTGGGGTTATATGTGATGGATATAGTTAAAGTATTGGCATATATTTGGAAAGTCTATGTCTAATCATGAACTCCAGAGTTTACGTTACATAATCACTTTTAGCTAGCTGTGGGAGATACATAAGTAAAGATCTGAGACTTGTAGGAAAAAAAAAAACCAACAAACAATTGCATGATCCTTTGGAGTCAAACTAGTGATTAAAATAGAGACAGACAAGAAATTTGATAGTTGCAGTCATAGATTTCACTCAGGGGGGAACATAAGACAGGTAGTTTCACTTAAAAACAAGTGTTCACCAGTCCTACGGGACATAACAGTGATCATACAACAATGACAAATGTTATTCCAGCTACGAAGAAACTCTGTCATGTGGCTTCAAAGCCAAACATCTGGTTAAAATACAAAAAAAAAAAAAGTGATAAAGCTGTAAGGCTGTAAGGGAAGATACATAGTGCCAAAAAAGGAAAGGGCAAGAACATTAACAAGAATATTAACTTTATAGACCTGTCTTATTGTCTATAATAGATAAAGGTAATCAATTGTTACAAGCTTGATTTGTATACTGCCCAGGTCAATGGATCTCCTGCCACTACCATAATAGATAAAAATTGGTCTTGGCCAAGACCAAGAATATAAATGTTAGGAAATGTCAAATGAAGATGTCCCCTGCCACCCAGACTTGGTCTTTTAGATGAATGAATTAATACAGAGTTTAACAATAGCATGTAATAATTCTTAGCTTCAAACCTCCTGGGTTCCAACTTAACAAGCCTACCTGCAGTCCTTCCTGTCTTCTCACTGTTCATTTAGAGCACTGCATGAGGCAAATGATTATATAATTAAAGACTGTATCAGAATGCACATGCACAGGACTGTAAATTAATGCTGTACAGACAGCATTAAATCTGACATTTCCTAACACTGGAGTGCTTGTCTTTGAAACTTTACCTTTCTTCTCATATTGATTAAGCCAGAGACTCAAATACAGAAATCTAAGTGAAAAAAAAAAGAGAAATCTTAACATTTGAAACTAATGGTAGTATCTAGGGTCAGAGCACAGGTTTTGTACTAGTTTTATACAATTAAGGTAGTAAATATTAGCAGTAGAAAGCAGAAACTATCCCATGTCACTACATGAAGTTTAGCATTGCAGTGCTTCCTGGAGACTCCCAGCTATCCAGATCAAGGCTGTGTTGGGACTGGGGACATGCTCCTTGCCTTCCTACAGAAACTAAGATAGGGAATGAGGGAAAAACACATGTCCAGATCCCGGTCGATCCCATGAACTCAGGACTGTGCCAAACGCAGGAGACTGGGGACACTCGAATACTCTCTAAACTGTTTGCAGAAGAGGAACATAAAATGTTTTTGCCAGTTTACAGCCTTACTAGCTGTAGAAGATTAGAAATCTGAATTCCCAAGCTCCACTGACTCTGGAGGAGGGAAGTGATGGTTATAGATCACATCATCAAACTCATTTGGCACATGCAATCTGAGGGACAGTGGCTCTGCATATAGCACTTGCCTTGTTAATACCAGAGGCAGTTCTGTTCATGGCTCTGCCTAAGTGAATTTGTGAAACTCCCAATTACTGTGTTTGAAAAGAACTGTTATTTCTCCCTAGTGTAAAGCTCCCAGTACAGACTCTTCAGAAGAGGCTGGTTCATTGCGTGAGCCATACCAGTCTGTGGAAGGTGTATGATTATAACCCATGATATTCTGTTTCTCATGAAGTCTTTGAATGAAGGAGTAATAAGATAAAAGTAAGGAGTGCCAACTCAAGGTTTCTCAACAGAATGGAGAAAATTGAACTGTAACTCTACTCCTACCAGGAGAAGGAAAGGGAGAGGGGGAAAGGATACAGCTGGGAATAAAGGATGGAACTGGCATAGACCCAGGTCTAATGCTCCTGGAAGACACTCTGCCTCACCCCATCCTCACTCAGAAACATCAGACTCTTGGCTTACGGGTCTTTGATATAGGCAAGTCATGGAGGGTTAGGGTTTTTGTCAGACCTAGCAAGTTACTGTCTCTGACAGCCACCTTCTTGTACCTAGGATTGGTCTAGGAAGAAATAACAACACATGAAAAATCCAGCATTTTAAAATAAATTTTATTTCTTGTTCTGCCCTCTAATATAGTATTAAAACTCATTAATTTTATTACAGTTATTGTTCAAAGTGGTTCTTATGTTCAGGTTCCATACATTTCAATAGGTGGTTTTAGCTCAGCACATAGAACTCCTGAAATGGACAAATGGAAAGAACTTTAACTTGGTTTTCAGCCTTAGTATGTTCCTGACAAACTATTGAGGTGTATTGTATGAACACAAAAAGCATTATTTTTAGTGCTGTTTTGGATGCAAAAAAGGACATTGATATAAAAAAAAACAACGCTAAAGATTGAGAAAACTAGGACTTGAAAGTAAAATATTAAAACATTCCCTTTACCAAACTTCTTAAATATCTATCTGCTCAGTCACTGCTCAATCTGTCATTCCCCAAGTGCAATATTATACAGCCCTTATTCGGGTTTTTTTCCCCTCAAATTCAATTTCTTTAGAAAGGCCCAAGAACTCGTGAAAGGGGTTGGGTTTTTTTTTTTTGTTTTTTTTTTCATTCAGGAAGTGGCTGAATCAGACTACAATATTTCTGTTTGCTGAAGTGAAATGTGAACTTAGGTATCTGAGAACCAAAGCACACCACACTGAATGACATCGCTATTTGTTCTGCTTTGCCAAGGTGTGCTTCCAGATAAGAGTCGTATTTATGACTAAATGATTTGTCATCAATTCTTTCTTGTAGCTTATCCATCAGTGAATGTTTTATGTTGTACACTTCACTCTATACAAAATGAGTTGCTATTTTAAAACTCTGTCACAAACATCTTTCAGTGCATTGTGAAATAGATACAGTATTCAGTCACTGAAAAGTGGTTGTCTTCATCATTCCCAGCCTTAAAGAACTTAAACTTTTTATCTAGGCGGTCCATCCCCAATACACAAAGGATCTGTTAATAGTTGAAAGATGGTCAAAGATTCCTTTTGGGTCAGCGTGGGCGGTATGGTTGTGTAGGGTGTGTCTCAGCATTCCCATCTGTTTGAAGCTGACAAAGTGAAATATCCCCTGTAATTCTGAAGTAGGTGAAGAAAATGATTGAAAACTTTCATATTGCAGTCTTCTAAACAAAATGATAACTTTTTTTTAGTGTGTATTGCTACATTGTGAAGAATATGAACTCGCTAACTCATAAAGCAAATAGCTATGTAGATATTGTACTGTTTACTCTTGTTAACGTTATTGCTGCCAGCAGGGAATGGAGATATGTTCTCAAAGTTCACACAATTTCACCGTAGCTTACTTTTAAATATTCCTAAAGCAACCTCATGTCTTTCTTGAAAATAATCAAGGACATGACAGATTATTCCATTTTCCGATGCAAAGCAACTAATGACTGTGAGAAATATTTTGCTGTTTGCATGGCTTGAAAAAATCCCCATTTCAAACAAGCCTTTAATTGTTTTCTCAGCTGAAAGAAGTTCTAGTGTGCTTTTGGCAACAGACGATTCTTTTATCCTATCAAGACGTATCATTTTAGCTACTGGGAAATGTTGGAAAACAATAGTATTTAATTTGCTATCATAAACAAGTCTTTATACCAATGGCTTTAGATAACACTATGGTATAATTTTGCTGCTTCAAAGGCAGCTACGTCTAATTTTCTTCCCTGTTTTCACAGTTCCATATCAACAAAAGGTTTTGAGTGTTTTGTTTTTAGCAGCCAGAGTAGAATTCTTTTAATGAATTGCCCTGCTTTCATTCTGCTGTATATTTGACATTCAACCATGACAGTAAGCTTCAAGCAATTATTGCTTTCTTTACTGATTGCATCCTGGAAAGCACAAGAACCCTTTTTGTTTCAGATAATGTTGTACCTTAACAGAATTTTTTTAGCACATCTGCAGCCATGATTCTCATAGAAACCAAATCAGTCAGATAAAATGCACAAAAAAAAATCGCCATATTTGAACCTAGATCAGGAACAGACCGTCTCCTTTCTACTTCCTGTAACTTATAGAACCAGTAATTAATCATGATAAGTATATGAAATTTATAATTTTTTGATATTCAGAATCTGAATATTTAGGATAGAACCAGACACAGACGTTTAGGTGGAATAAAGCATTTCTCAAAACATGTTTCACCCAAGGATGCTTTTAATTTCCCAAGAGCAAAAAAAGAAAAAAAAAAAGTTGTTTTAAAGCAATATATAAATATTTAAGAAATATTTTAAAATTATTTCAGTATTTATGAACATTTCATGTTGAACTGTTCCTTTTCCGTAAGTGGCACATTGACTCATGGTAACTGTAACAGCCTGATCAAAAGCATCAGCACACATGTCTCAGAGATCTGATGCTTATTTTGTCTGCTATGATCAGGCCTCCTGACTGAACAGCGTGCTTTGTGCTGCACTATTATAGTCTGACCAGATGAAAAGCTAGGATGTGTTAGGGGCGATATTCCCCTCAGCAGAGATTGGCCACAAACAGAGGTGATATCGAATTCCTACAAGGCTTTACTCTGGCGAAGAAAAACAGTTCAATATATTATTAAACTTAATTTCAAACGGTTTGAATTAAATTCAACAAAATGAAACATTCCGATTCTTAACAAAACAACAACAAAAGCAGCTAAGCAAAAAATCCTTCTAAATTGTTTCCCAGCAGAAAGTCAGGGAGCAGCAAAATCAGAATTTTTAATGAATATCTGTATTTTTGCTTAAAAAATTGTTTGACAGAAAAATCCCATTCAGTTCTCATTGAGGGTTTGCAAGCACCACAGTGCAGCATCCTACAAATTGTCATCTTATTAAAAATCAGGTGAACTTGACAGTTTCGCCCTACCTTAAAACCCCTCAATTTGTTTTAAGGATCCATTTGATCTGGTGGTGGCAGTGTGTGCCTGTGGCTGAGAGGAAGAGCGAGAAGGATATTCTGAATTACGGAGGTAGAACCGTAGATGGGGAAGGATTCCTGTTAGCCACCAGGAAAAGGTTACGAATAAACCCAGTGGTCACTAACGTGATGGGAGCGACTCTGACACGCTAAGCGAGAAGAAGAGAAGGAAAAGCCTCTCCTCTGGCAGCAAATTCACAGCCTCACCTCCTCTGTCTCTTCTCATCGCCCGCCCTGCAAGCTCCCATGCAGCAGCCTGTTTCTTTAAGTGATGAAAAGCGGGATAATGAAGTCTGCCTGAGGAAAACGCTGAAGGAGAATTAATGAGGTTATCTGTCTTTACCCAGGATTATTAGGCACAGCCGGCCAGGGGCACAGGGAACGGGTACTGGGCTGCTGTGCAGGTTTGGGTGAGAGTGGGGACCTACCGGGGTTAAATTTCTGTCTCAGTGCTTTTGTGGTGTTCACTTGTCCCTGAAGCTGCTTGCCTGGGGTTACTCTGAGCATGTGAAGGCAGCCCTAAAGGACAGGGAGCTGGCAAAATCTACAAGACAGGTTTTCTTCCTTTATTCTGAAAGGCAAGTATCTTTTCTATCTTCAGCCTTTGAGAAATCAAATAGAAGCATAACCAAAGCACACACGCACACAAAAGACTGTTCTATACATGAACTAGTGGTTAGGGAGGAGGGATTATCACCAAACCCCTCTATTCTCTCTTTTTACTCCATCAGACCCTGCAATGTCTCCTCGGTGCCGGCCTGTGCCCCCGCAGAGTCCCAGGCGTCCCCACATGCCATGCAGGGACTGTCCCCGGGAGGGAGGGCAGCAGCCTTGGCCAAAGCTCAGGGAAGTTCACGGTGCTTTTCCACCTGCTCAGTGACAGCATGTGTAGGCGTCACATTGCCTTCAGACCTCACGAGCTCGGGGATCACATTGAAAAATGAAAGAAAAACGCAAACTCCCAGACTTGTCAGCTCCTGGTTTTCAGAAGTCATGATTCAAGCCAGCGAAAGCGATGAGATTTGCATAAGACTCAGAAACTGTTTTGAACTTGTTTCTTAAAGTTTTGTCTCCCCTACTGCCACTACCCCTCCCTTCATTTTCTGACTTCCAGAACTGTAAAACACATCTGATTCTAGTATATTCGCAAATTGGTCATTGTGACAGAGGATCTAGCCAGCCACAGAGCTTTTTTTTTTTTTTTTT
>WHYT01016232.1:590428-635666 GCA_009806455.1 Tetrax tetrax
CCCCCCCCCCCCCCCCCCCCCCCCATTTATTCAGCAACTTAGATTCAAGAAGTGGAGTCTCACTTAAGTTGTGAGAAATTGGAGGTATTGATCTGCTGAAATATTAACTATGCACTTCAGAAAGTTTTATCTTACACTAGTTCATAGTAATAAAATCAGCTCTGAATAGACCAATTTGTAATGTGCACATCAGATCAGTTATCCTGGAACTTATGGAAAATTACTTATTACACAGAAGTAAATCAATGAGCATTTGAACACCCTAACTACAAGGGCACATATTCTCTTACTGCAGTCACCACAAAAATTGTTCAGTATTGTTGAGGGGGCACAGAGGGTGAGTGTGTGTATGTAAACAGGAAGAAAGTGTTGAAGAAAGAAAGCCCCAAAATCCAGATCTTAAAAGTAGCCTGCAGCAGAGGCAAGATGAACACAGAACTTGTTGATCTAAGCGGCAGAGTACTGCTGCAGACTCCTGCGGGGTCTGTACTCATACCAGTGTTACCCATATTATCATATAATCATAGAATGGTTTGGGTTGAAAGGGATCTTCAAAGGTCATCTAGTCCAACCCCCCTGCAAGGAGCAGGGACATCCCTGACTAGATCAGGTTGCTTAGAGCCTCATCCAATCTGGCCTTGAACGTTTCCAGGGATGGGGCATCCACTACCTCTCTGGGCAACCTGTTCCAGTGTTCTACAACTGGCATTGTAAAAATTTTTTTCCTAATATCTAATCTAAATCTGCCTCCCTCTATTTTAAAACCATTGCCCCTCGTCCTATCACAACAGGCCCTGCTGAAGAGTTTCTCCACTTCTCCCCATCTTTCTTGTAGGCCCCCTTGAGTTACTGGAAGACTGCTATCAGATCTCCCCGAAGCCTCCTCTTCTCCAGGCTGAACAGCCCCAACTCTCTCAGCCTGTCCTCATAGGAGAGGTGCTCCAGCCCTCTGATCATCTTCATGGCCCTCCTCTGGACCTTCTCCAGCTGGTCCATGTCCTTCTTATGTTGGGAGCTCCAGAGCTGGACACAGCACTCCAGGTGGGGTCTCTACCAGAGCAGAGTAGAAGGGCAGAACCACCTCCCTCAACCTGCTGGCCACGCTCCTCTTGATGCAGCCCAGGACGCGGTTGGCCTTCTGAGCCGCAAGGGCGCATTGCCGGTTCATGTTGAGCCTCTCGTCCACCAGCACTCCCAAGTCCTTCTCCTCAGGGCTGCTCTTGATCCGTTTTCCACCCAGCCTGTATTTGTGCCTGGGATTGCCATGACCCAGGTGCAGGACCTTGCACTTGGCCTGGTTGAACTTCATGAGGTTGGAGAGGGCCCACCTCTCCAGGTGCAATCAGGGAAGCAGCAAACCAAATGTATGTAAATATATGTAAATCTAGAGGACCTCTTAAATGACAGAGGAAACTCAAGCTCATGTTCATATAACTCAAGATGTAACCTGCTAAAACTGTCTCCTTGTAAAAATATGTTAGTTCAATGAATAAGCATGCACTGGCGATAGGTACATTTCAAACAATATCAGGCTACATATTAACTCTCTTAGAACAACTGGCAAATTTAAGTGTTTAAAATATCCTGAAATCTACATATTTTATAATAGGCTGGTAGGTATATTCTTTGCCATGTTCTACTAGGAAGAAAGTTAATCAGAGGTCTGACTTTCAAGTAATTACATAACATTTAATTTATTTAAGATTAAAATTGAAAACTTGAAAAAGTAAGTAAACAAAAAGTAATTTTCCTT
This sequence comes from Tetrax tetrax, assembly GCA_009806455.1. Taxonomy (NCBI): domain Eukaryota; kingdom Metazoa; phylum Chordata; class Aves; order Otidiformes; family Otididae; genus Tetrax; species Tetrax tetrax. The sequence goes on from WHYT01016232.1 coordinate 592,182, forward strand.
CCATTTGATTTCCCTCTACTCTGACTTGTATCTCTGGAGTAATCCATGTATCCATAAGTCTATATATAGATATTCTTAGGGGAGATTCAGCAAATACAGCTGTATTTTCAGTTCATACCTTACTTTAATAGAAATTGCCTTTTGCCTGTAAACAAATCTTTAAAAGTATGGAACTAGAACTAGGCAATATTACTGCATTTATTGCCTTACCTCTCAGCTCACAAATCCATTTGGAATGAAGGAAAGGTAGCTCATTTCCACTATGATTCAGACAGTGTATCCTTACTTATTGTTTTAATTATCTGAAGTTAAACACAAAGCCTCAAAGATCCTCAAAGACATAGATTGTCTCCAGAAAAGAGCAGTTGAATTTGTGGTTGACCATTTTATCATGCCAGCACAGATTCACTGCCACTCTGGGGCAGGTGTAACACCTGGTGGTACTTTGGTACCCATGCAAAGATTTCTTCAAAGTTTGGCATGTTCCCTGCTCTTCTCAGGATTGCCAGGCCTCAGTCCTAGCATTCTTCAGCAGCCACCATCTCTGACTCAGCCTGGGGTGATGGACATGCATTGCTCCTCTCTAGATAGCAAGAACAGTTGGCAGGACCTAGGTCTACCTGCTAGAAGGTTTAGAGCATGTCCATTTACCAGGGAAGAACATTCAAAACCAGCATGATTTGAGGAGTCAGGCACTTGCTCCTCCTGAAGATAATAGTGGAACAATTCAGGTATTTTACCATGAATACAGAAGGGGAAGTCTGACTCTGACTCTGAGTGTCAACACAGCATCATTGTAGGATACACATCTATGGATGATTTTCATCAGGCTAGGGAATCCTGACTTTCCTTAACTATGTTTGTGTAATAAACTTCCTAGCCTGAAAAAGTATTGGAGGAAAAAGAATATTCAGATGCTTTTCCAGATTGTACAAATCTCTTAAATGAGTGAGAAACCTTGGCTAGTATGCCTTCTAAAACTTCAATGGCTTCCACACTGTCCAGGACAGTGGAGGACCTGACTGTATCAGAGGTCAGATTAACACAGAAAGTGTTCTATCATTATTCTAAGAGAAAGATTTACTCACTTTCTGACATTTCACCATTATTCTTTCACATCCATCAGTGCAGACATGTATGCAAAAAATTTTTCTTGCCAGTAATAGTCATAGGCACATAGTGGCTCAGATTCTTCTCTTATTTATAAATATTTTTACTAAAGTGGAGCTACTCCAGGTTTGAAGTAGTGTAAAAGAAGGAGAGGCCCAATATATATAAACTTATATTTTATTTATTAGCACATCATCAGGAGTTATTGCTTTAGCTTGCTCTGTGTCAATAACAATACAATTTTACAACTTGGAAAAGTAATTGTCTTTTTGCTTTCATTTCCTTTGACGGGAAAAGCAAAATTATTTTAGTGCCATTTCACATGACTAACACTTTCAGGAGCACAAAGCAATGTAATAATCATTTGGGATGAGGTGATAATGCAGAAGAGGAAACATACGTTCTGCAGATAAATGTGATGCATAGATTATATGCACAGAGAATAAGAAAAAAAAGAAAGAAATGAAAAAAGCTAATAATAATGTTTCTGCGTAATGCTCTCCCAAATTAAATTGCTGTGATCTGGTGTCTCACATGAATCATTGTATCAGAAACTGCCACAGCTAAAACGAGATTCCTTTGCTATCTTCAGTGTGAATTAAAACAGTAACTTGCCCTTTTATTCCTGAGCTTTACCATCAGCGTTTGTGAAAAAGAAATAAAGATTTAAACATAAGAAGGCATCCCTGTGATTTTCAAAATAGTATTTAAATTCTGGCTTGGATAAATTCAATATAGAATATTGAAATTGCATGCTATGGAAGCAGTGTTTCTGATCCATTTTATCTGAAATAAAATCATTCACTTAATTTAACATGATAACAGTTAGAAATTGAAATGATGACTGTTATCTAATTATATGTTCAAAATTGGACTCTGAAATTATCTTTTCTGAGTTAGGCTGAACTATGTGTCTTACATGTAAGTACTCTGCAGAATATGTATTGAGTTTACTGGAACATGTCCTGCATCTTGCTATTTCTAGTGTTGCCTAGTCTCAGAAATTCACCATGAGTGACATTTCATGGCATTAAGACAACCTAGACATATAAAACAAAGCCATTGAAACCACAGCATAGACCATCTTTCACCAAATAATTCAACGTTGGGTTTTTATCTTTGTAAAGCATAAAGACATTGAAACACCCATAAATATTCTTGGCTGAACTACTTAATCTTATTACCAGGAAGAGAATTTGTAGCTTTTTTTTTAAGAAAAAAGAGTTCAGTACTTTCGTTTGGCTTCCAATTATGAAATGCATTACTAAAATTGTACATTGTCAACAAATATTAAAATAAACTCAATTAATTTACACTGCTTGCCTTAGTTTGTATTTATGGCCCTGAAGCACATCTTGCAGTTCATGGGCTTGATGTTGAAAGTGCTGAAAAGGCTCTGTTTGTCCTAAAGGTGTTTGGGTTGGGATCTGTGTTCCTGACAAGGGGGTTTGGATGCTTCCCCATTACCTCAGGGGCCATGTAGCAAAGCTTTCACCTCTGATTTTGGCCCAGAGTCACAAACCTTTATCAAATAAAACTCCTGTACGGAATAAATCTTTGTTTTTCAGGGATAAGTGATAAGGCAGGCATGCAGCAGGCAGAGCTGGGTGCTGCACTGACAGGCAAATATTCAGCTCTCTTCAATTACACTATACATGTTTTAATTAAACAGCAAATATAAATGACGGTAGAAAAACTTGTGGTATTGAGTTGACTGTAGAAACATATTGAATGACATGTTTTTCAATTGCCATAAAATTAGGTTGCCAGTTTACAGCTGTCTTTCTTCTCAAACAGATCTGATGAAAGGGACAGAAAACTGTTTCAGCGCCCCTCACATCAGCACAGAAGGCAGAGTTAGAGAGTGATCCCACACAGTGAAAATAATCAAAGAGATAGAAAAGCCACAGTAATTTAAAATTATGGAATGTGAAAGTTTCTGGCTGCTCTTCCAGTGAAGGCAACAGGCTGAACCGGTAAGATGAGCTGTCAGAAGGAAAAAATATTGGGTTTTTTTTTTTTTTTCACTGGGTGGCAACCACCATAAGCACTGAGCAACCTAGCTGGTATACTGAAATCCTCTTGATTTACTCATACGTGCTAGGCTACACGAAAATTGTTTTGTTTTGGGTGTTTGCCTGTTAGTGAAAATGAATGTAACCTCCTAATTGAGAAAAGGCTAATACACATCAGATCACTTACAAGACCACAAAGCAGTTGTATTCTCAAAGCAGATCTAGTCTGAATTTTTTTTTTCAGCTAAACAGTTTGGAAGCACACTAAAAAAAATTAACTGAAAGTTTCTACCATGCCCAACATCCCCAGTATGTACGCTGAGAAGGCAGCCAGGCTTCCAGCTGATTCTAGCTGGCAGCTTTTGAATGCTGGGCAGAAATACACTTACCTGAGCTCAGCTCAGGCAGCTCAAACAGCTGAAATTAAGTCTCTTTAGGCAGATCTAAAGCAGCTGGCTCTAACAGGAGTGCAAGAGGTCACCACACCATGGTTTTTATCCAGCTACAAAACTGGTCTATGTCTCAAAAGAACTATGTGATATATTTGATAATACTACATAATTCTCCATGATGTCATGAAAGAAATATTGACTGACCAGCTTTTATTTGATGAACGTCAAATTCTGTCAAGCTTTTACCTTTTTTTCATCTGAGAGGAGAGGGAATACCAATTCAGACTGATCGTGCCCTTGGTCAAATGCCCTTTCTCCTGCTTGAGCCTGGCTTACCTGAGCTGCTGCTGTCATATCCCTGTGGGAAAGGGGATGGGGCTGCAGGCATGATTCCTTATGAAAGCAAGGAAATCTAAGGAAATTCAAAACTAGTCTCCGTCACCCCTCACTGTGGAGCTCAGACTACTTCGAATTGTGGCATTTCATAATGGAAAGATAATACATGATCTTTTCTTTACTCCAAAGCGCTACCTGACATCCATAGGTTTTTTTTTTAATAACAATGGAAGGGGTTTTGCCCTTAGTTTGCTTTGCTTCACCAAAATGGAAGAAGAGCAAGTGAAATTATTTGTTGTGCACTGGGATCCTTACTTACCAAAGACACAAAAGTCTTCATTGAGACTTCTGCTGGGTTTGCAAAGCAGTGAATAAAAGGGAAAAAAAATGCCATTCATAATTTATATTTTGCTGTTGGCAACAGATGGTATGAGAGCATTGAAATGACTGTTGTGTTTAAAATTAGCATTAGTCTCAAATAAGGTGCTTATTTCTGTTAGTCAATGTACTTATATTCATACCAAATATATAACCTACTGTTGTCAATCAACACTCATTTTGATATACATTTATCTTATCTATGACACATGGTATTCCAATACATTTCTTATTAATCTTGATATGTTCTTATTCACAACATTTAATTAACAAATTCTGTTATAATCAAGACTCTTCCTTTTGAAACATTTATTATTGACATTTCTTAGTAACATGTTTTCAGGAGCCAAAAATACTATATCCAGCACAGAGATACATAAAGATTTCTGGGGTGGTTAATCAGATTCTTTTTTTTTGCATAAATACATCTTAATGGGCTCTCTTTATTTAAAAGTGAGTGTATGTGGCAGGTTACCTACTTGTGCCTTTTGCAATGTAGAATCAATTCAAGTGGCCTTTAATCTTGATGATTGCTAACACCAGTTTCAAAATGACTCTGCAAAGAAGCAGCTAAAACATGTAATGGCAGATGAGAATGTCCTTTATGAGCTCAAAGCCTGTCTGCATTCATAAAATGGCCTTTGCCTTTCCCTCGGTCCCTGAAGCTTGCCAGTGTTACATCCCTTAATGACTCCATGGGATTTAGCTTTGATACTCAAAGTTGTCAACCCTTCTGGTCCCACTAATATTCCGTGTGTCCTAGTGACGTGGGTAAGCTCACATCCAGATATTATTTACTGAATAAAAATCCATGCATTTGGAAGGTTGGGGGGAACTCCAAGAAATGCTGGGAAATTTCAGATTAAGACTCCCTTTTAGACCATATCAACAGACCACTGAAAAAATTACTTAGCAGGAGCCACAACAAGATGCTCAGTGAAAATCCCTGCAACACTTGTTTTTGTTTCATAGCGTCATTTTTTTCTCTTTTATCTTCCCTGTTGCTGTGATCAACAGAGGGCAGTTGGGCTCCTTTCTATTTTCAGTTTCAATTAAAATTTCAAAACTGTTCTTGATTGAACTTTTGAACACGCTGAAATGTGAAAGCGCCCCCGCTGTCGCTTAAAATGGTCGGAAACGTGGTTCCTGGGCATGAACATTTCAAAGAGAAGATGCTGGTTGAAAGTGGTTCCACCTCCGCTCTCTGCTCCAATACGCTTGTTAAAGTCTCAGGAGAGCCCCTTTCTTTTATTTTTTTTCTCCTAGGTAAAATCCAAGTGGAGTGCTTTGATTTAACATTACTGATAAGAAAAAAACCTAACTAACCAACAATTTAAGTAAAAGCTATTGAACGCAGCAAAAACAACAATCCCAAAAAGCTGTGGGAGCAGAGGGCTTCAAAGGGAGAAAGCTCAGCACAGCCTCAACAGTGTGGCTGGAAGGCGTGTTTTGAGGATGCTATCAAACACATGTAATGTAAATTCAAACACCTTCCTGGCAGCCCTGCTTTGTGTGGGGGATATGCAGAGAGAGTCCTTGGGAATTTGCTTCTTCTCACAAGCTTAGCAGAGGGGTTTTTTTTACAGGGAAGATTTTGAGCCTCTAACTTAGTGCAGTTGGGGGATATTATATGTGGTCTTCGGTATGCTGAGTTAGGCCTTTCTTAAATCTATTCCTCATTAAGACAATGTATAGGCATATATACATGATATTGCTTGTGAATACAAACATCTCATCTGTATTCTGCAATATTATTGTGATATTTTTTCTGTGGACTAGTGTATAAATTACTTCATAAAATGCTGTGGATGTGAAAAAGAAATTAAGGAGCAATGACACAGGGCTATGACATCACTTCGTGAGTGTTAGTCACAGCCTAAGTGGAACATCATGTCGTTGTGCCAAGCAGAAAAATCATCATATCTTTGGATGATTCCTGAAAATCCTAGAATTCTATTATGTACTAGTGCTAGTTATCTTAATGGATATGATTACAGGAGAGCAAACTGGTCAAATATTTCTTGTTGATTTGGAGCCTCACTGTGCATAAAAAACACTACAACAAACTTACTAAGATGCAAAACAGTGAGAAAAGACCATTAATTTATTGTAGTAGAATGGACAGGAACTAGTTAAAAAGCAGGAACACAGTTGCAAAGATGGGGATTGATAGAATGGAGTGAACAGCATTTAACACATTTTCAAAGACGCTCAACTCAGGAGATTAAGTCAACTTCTTGAAGATGTCTAATACCCACATGACCTATCTGGATAAAAGTATGATTTTAACACATCTGAAGGGTGCCATTAAATTAAAAATTTTATATAAATCTAAGATTGCCATAGTGAGAGAAAATAATTGGGTAGCAACAGTGAGGCAGTTATTAGAATTGATGAAATAAAGCAATCAAGAGCTTTGCTTAAAAGGCTGACTGGTAACTACCACAACCAGCTGACAACTGAGAACCCCTGACAGCAAGAAAGGATACCTCGTTCCTCCCTCAGCTATTCTCCTTAAGGAGCAGAAAACTGTCTTTTACTAGATTTTTTTTTTTTTTTAAATCAGACAATTTTTTTCAATTCATCATTTTTCTTGATGTGGTCTCCTCTGTGGTTATACTGATGACACATCATGTGCAGGTATGAGACAGATACCTCTACACCTTTGCATTGGCACACTGCTAAGGATAGAGACACTGGAATGTCATCTTATAGTCAATGTAGTAGTGCTCAGACTGTAAAGAAATGGAAGCAGTTGGTACCTGGAGGAAAGCAAGGGAAGCAAAAATCTTATCAAAGGCTAGCAAAAGCTCAGGCAGTCCTAAGATAAAATAAGAGTGAAATGATACCTGCAAAGCTTACCAAGGGACTCCAAAAACTTCTCTGATGGCAGGAATCTCAAAGTCATCCCTAAACTGTTGGCTTTGGCATGTTTCCAAAGGGCCCCAAGGACAAAACACTTCTATGACAGTGAAATGTAATGAGCATTTCCCTTTCAGCAACCAGGAGTACCAAGGCTTTATTTTGTTTTTTTTTCTTTCCCCTAACTCCCCCCACCCAAGTGACCTAGCATCTTCAGAGCACCAGGCACTCAAACACCACCTGAGCATGTGTTGCTGGGAAACAACACACCACATGTCATTGCATGCAGAGTGTCAGGGACACACCTACAGAACAAAAAGTTGAATCTGAAGTGCCAGCGATAAAGTGCAAAAATTCTCCATGCTGCCAGATGCATGGGCTATCACATAAATGCAATTGCTGCAGGATATTTTTTAAAAAACTGTATTCTATAATAGGTGCATCACACAAATCAATTACCCAAGAAGCAACAAAACTATGCTTTTATAGCGTGTTTAGCTGTGGAACTCAAAATTAGAATATTTACAGTAAGAAGTACAGCAAGAAGTAAAGAATGCTCAAGAGCTAGTAGAAAGATTAAAGGAAAGAGGTGCAGAGGAAGTGAATATAAATTTCAAACTTATTATTTTGAGTTCAGTAAACTAATGGTGCACGCTGTTAGATGTTTTGTTAAAGAAGTTATATTTTACTGTGAGGACATTCTCCTGATTCTCCTTATTTAAATACACATACCTGTTCTGAGTGACCTCATTCACGTTTTCACTCTGGTGAACTGAGGAGTGAAAGCGGTTCTTTATTTCTCACCTTGCTCTACACTGCTTGCTTTGTAAAACATGCTTTCCCCACTCTTATTGCCCTAAAGGCCTTGCTCATTGTCCTCAGATGGAGCACTAGCTGTTACGCTCAGAGGTCTTTTTGTTGTTTTAAGTTTATTCGAATGGAAAATTCTGGATCCTCTTGCTTTCCACCAAGTGTTTGAATCAGTAATTAAAAAACAGATTTTTAAAAGTAAGTGGTCAACCCATTACTGGGACTCTAATGAAAGTCCTTACTGTGAGCGAGGGAAATACTTGCAACTAGCCTGTGGTCTGCACAGGTTACAATTTAGTTCAGCCCTGTGCAATCACTTCTCTTTTTGTTGAGTACAGGGCTGGAAAAGACTACCTGCAGCTTACCGCCTGTGACTGCCAGTTCCATGACATAAACACATCATCTAGAAGGGTCCATAAAACATTCAGTCAGCTCGTCTTTGCACAGCAGAAGTTACAAATTTTTCCTAACGGGTCTAAGCTACATGCCTTTATTTGCATGTACGTGTTGAATCACTCCTAGCCTGAATGTTTGCCTTGATGTTTCAATAAGTCTGTCAAGAGTCCAAAAATAATATAAAGTAACAAAAAAGAAAAGTTTTCTTTGCACAAAGAGCTGCCTGGCTTCCCTGTTATCAGATATTGCAAAGAAATTCAGAAAAAACATCCTTCAGATTAAGGACGCAGCAATTCCTCAGAGAAGTTTCAAATATACATGTTTGATTTGCAGTCTCTGTGTTCTGTTAGGAAGACCTATGATACCCCTAATTCAAAAATTCTCTTTGACAACAGAGCTTAATGAACAGAATTGCCAATCCTAACCCAGAAATATAAACCCAAACTGTTAATTTAAATTCAACCAGTGTCAAAAAAAAAAAAAAAAAAAAATCCAAAGAGCCAAATGTGGTTGAATTTTACAGTGCTTACCACAGCTCTGCCATTGCCATTGCGAAGGTGCAGTACGTCTCTTACGTTCACATTCAGTGCTGATGGCAGTCTGCAATGAGACCAGAGACACCTGACCCCAGATGGCTCCTATTCAATGACAGCGCTGACGTGGTTTAAAGCCATTGATATCTCACCATAGCTTCTTTCAGGAAAAAGTAAATCCAAAAGCCTGTCCTGTTTCCTCTGATTTGCCACTTATGACAACTGAGACTCCCACAACAGCAGCTACTGCTATTATGTTTTATACTAGTTAATGATTTAAATACATTTTGCAATATTTTAATAAATGTGCTAATTGGGCTGGTTTCTGACCTGCAGTTCCACATCTGGTTTAGATTCCAATATCGTTCACAATTAGAGAGCAGATCTGTCTGTGCTTTGGTCACATGTGGGTTTTTTTTTTCCTAATGAGCTGTCAACAAGCTGTCAAATCCTGATACAAATTAAAGAGGGTAGGCAGTGAAGGGCTGGTATATAGCACTGCAGTCAGCCCTGTAAAATGGACTCTTTCTCACAGCTCACGCACATATGACTTTATCTTCCTCGGGGAGCAGCTCTGCTGCAGTCACCCCTGTCAGCACTCCAGGTAGGACCTATTCTGACAATTAGGATTGCCAGGGGTCTGGCCTAGTATGAAGTAAAAAATACCTTTTCTGCGTGCCCTTCTTCCATGTCTGTAACATTTTAGTATTTCTTTGTTCCAATTTTTACTAAGAGTGTTTTTGCTTGTGACAGAGGAGGCACAGGACAATAACATGGTGGTGGCTACTCCCCAGCAGCGTTCGCATAGTGCCCCATCAAGGCTCCTGCTTCAAAAAGTGTTCTTTGCAACAGATAAACTGGTGTAAGTAGCAATGTTACTATTTAACAACAGAAAATTAGATCCCATGTCAAAAACTACACAAGGCTTTTCTGAGTAGCGTCTCAGCCCCCCTCGTGCCAGCCGTCCAGGCTCCATCATGCATGTCAAGCCCTTGTTAGAGACCTAATACTCATAACTAGATCGACAGCAAGCAAGAAAACAGAGCTGCTTAGTCTGGATCCTCATGGACTACTGACTTAATACAGAAGAATAATAATTTCTGTGAATGCTAAAGACACTGACAGCTGTCACCTGCCTTTACTCCAGGGCTACAACAGCCCAGAGGCTGAGAAATTCAGTGTTTATGAGACATAATCCCACTGTCAAAACTTTACAACCTTGTTCTTGCCCTGCACTCAGATGGTTTCCTGCTCCTGGCACTGAGAGCAGAAAGTATATCTTCCCATCTGTTTACACTGGCACAAACACCTCATCTGAACCCTCTTTCTTGGCGGGGAAGGGGAAAGAAAACCAGCCTGCGGGGCAGATCCCACCTGCGGTACAAAGCAATTGGGTATTACCAGAAGTCCTGTTCCAGAGTATTTTGATAAATATTCCCTTGAGAGTAATATAAAGTTACAACACTGTACAACTGCCCTCCTTTTCCACTACCAGGTAGATATATGGTTATATTTTTTCACTTTCATGAGCTGTAATCCTAGAAGAATCAACTGTGTTACCACATTTCATTTAGGTTTCTAATGAGCAGCTCTGACCTTTATCACAAACCCCCTCCCCACCCCCAAACTCTATGTTAATAAAGAGTCGATGTGAATTTGAAAAAGGATCCAATTCCCCAGAGGTTGTTAAATAGCATGTTCTAGCACTCACTGACTGATCTCCACAGGATAATAAATTCACAGGCGAGAAATGTGTCTGCAGTTCATTTTTGGTGGGCTAGGATAAAAGAAATGTACTACAACTAACCTTCAATACAGTCCATTTTGCAAAAGGATTCACAGTAGAAAAAAACTTTGCTCTAACTAACAATATTCCCAGTATGTGATCAGGCATTTTAATCAGTGTCTGATTTCAAATCGCTTTGTCACACTCTACCGATGATGCATTACAAATGTGCAGGACTGATTTACTGGACTGAAACAGGGCTGGTCATTTGCAATCAGCAGAGAGTCTAACCAAACAAGGTACACATGTTTAACAACTTGTTACGGTACACTTTGAAGAAAGATGCGTTCAGATATGTGCAGTAGATTAGTATACTGATATTGTACTGAAATGGTAGCAACTGCAGGATGGGAGTTTCATTCTACAGGAGCTTCTTCTACTTCTAAAACATGAGCTCTCAGTGAAACAAGTGTGTCACCAGAGGGTGAAGTTGGTGTTTTATTCACAAGTTACAGAACAATAAGTGTGACATGCGGACTATGCCCAATGAGTGAAAACATCTCTCTCCGTTTTACACGCTACGACAAAAGCAACACATTAGTGCAGGTTATGTTTATGACACATTTTATAAAATCCTCTATCACCTCCATGTTCTGAAGTGCTATTGTATTAAATCTTGATGTGGTGTACAGCTGAGTTACTTTAGATGCTTCTTGATTATAGCTATTTTTAACCTTGGCTTGGCACAATAGAAAATGATGAAGTAATGCAGCGTATTTGTTCTTGTATAGGATGAACATTTCCCATTGGTATGCACTCACTGCATACAGTAAGTTCAAAAGAAATAGCTCATAAGCCTTCTGAAAGATTGGAAAGCAATGTGAAGTAACTGAATTACAGATAATGCAACATTTTTTTTTAAAATTATCAAGTTTGAAGCAGCATCAGATTACCACAGAATAGTAGCACATCATTTTTATCTCTCCCCCCTAAAAAAAGTCTGAGACACTGTGAGTCTGCTACTCTGACTTCAGCATCATATAAGGCTTTCAAATACATTTTGAAATAAAGAATTATGGAAGAAATGGAGGTAAAATGGAATAAAAAGGCTAACAAATATAAATTGTAATTGTAAATTAATCTTAAATCTTTAATTTTCTTAAAACCCGACTTTCTCGACATAGTATATCTTGTTTATCTGAATTTCAGTAGAACAGGTGATGTGATATAGATGAAAAATTATTAGTGGAGATATAAGTTGTGTAAGAAGAGGGCTACAGGGGAAAAGACAACAGGTAGCATGGATATAGGATGTAATAGAGCTACAGGAGCTCCTCTTATATCTGTTGCTACCCTTCAGCCAAACAGGGGAACGTGTTGCTAGAATTTGTGAGGACCACACTTGAAAATAATGGGCTAAAGGAAAACTAGCCTATCATATAAAAAGGTCTGAGTGGCTCTGAAGACTGAAATAAAGGCAATCCAACTGTAAAAAAGAGCAAGGTGAAGCACTGGAGATCTGCTAAGAGCTGCTAAAAGCTGCAGGCTGCTCCATAGAAGCAAACTGGACCACAGAGGATGTGTTTGTGTTCCAGCTGCCCATAGCACAATGAGGAAATGGCTGTGTGAAGCTGCCAGGAGAAATGAAAACACCATCTTACACAGAAGATTTCTAGCAAAAAAAACGGCATCATAATTCTTTAGGGCATCTGTTAGACATAGTCTGGAATACTGCTTGCATCCTTGCTTACCCCATTCAAGAAAGGGGAACTGACAGTGTAAAAGGAGCAGATGAGGAAACGTGTCCAGGGGAACACTGAGTGTATTTTATGAAAGATTTGAAAAACTAGGTTTCATTCTAGCAAAATGAAAGCTGAGAGAGAATGTGATTGCTTTCTATAAATTAATGGGGAGGGTAAACACTAGGGAAGAGCTGTTTCAACTAAAAGGCAATGTTGGCATGAGAACAAATGGGAATGAGCTGTCCGTGAATAAATTTAAGATGGAAATGAGAAGAAGGTTCATAACCACGAGAACACTGAAGTTCTCAAACAACCTCCCAATCTGACTAGGAGAAATAATAACTTGCTTTAAGATAGTGTTTGGCACATTTATGAAAAGAGCTATGCAGTATGGAGGGGGAACCTCAGTCACCCAAGAAATCTTATGTCCCACATTTCTGTATCCCTAGGGGTCTGCAATCAAAAAATAAGAGCTCTTTGTCTTCTAGCTTTTACCATGGCCTCTAAAATATTGGTTTAAATAACAGTACAGTAAAAGTTACTGACCTGGAGAGAGCATGGCATGGAGTTGAGAAGCCCAAGACGTATATCCACGGGACTGGCAAGAAGATGCTGTTAGTTTCAGTTGAGCACATAGGTGTTGCTGGTAGAGCCTTCCCTTTGTACCCAGGAGAGGAGGCACCATTGCTCCATCTCCTGTTTCTTCCTAGCCTACTAGGAATATGTTCTCATTCAGAGGAGTGGGGGTGCTCTGAGCCCAGGGGCTGAACTTGTGGCAGGTCTTCAGCAGTTTTTTCCCATTGGAACTCTTCCCTCCACTTAGGGAAAGGCATAATGGTTGTGCTGGAGGCCAGAAACATAGGAAGAAATATTGGCATAGCAAGCAATAAACCCCCATGCTATCACCAGTTTATCTTGTGGGTGGAGGTGTTCTTCTGAGACTGTGCCACCCTGACTAGTCAGGGTTCTCACTAATCAACTGAGGATAAATCAAATCAGTATTAGTAGTCAGAATTACTTTTACCCTTGGAAATTTTTACTTCCAAAACAGAGGACTACTACAACAGCTTTTGACCTGTAAATTGAACAATGAATGTACTAAATAAGCTATTAAGTCAAAAAGCGATGAATGCAACTGCGAAGTACTATTTTCTGGAAAAATCTCTTCTGGTTGTTGCTGAATCATTAGAACACATAGCAAGGAAACATGACTTGCTCAAAGTGTCAGTGCAGTTGCACATGTCACTTTAGATTTACCAGGAATATGTGTCTATGCAGAAATGATTTTACACTGTAGACTTCGAAAACAAAAGAAGCAGCCCTTGCAGCAACCTCATTCTTAGCTAGCAGTTTGTGTACCTTCACTGCATGGAAAGCAATACAACATTTTAATTAAATTTCTTAAGGTCAGTGAAATGCCATTGTTTTGACAATCAGCTGTGATCACATAAACCTTGGGGTCCAGATGGCTGGCTGTTTAATGGCAACACTGCATTGACAAATTCACCAATTAGATAGACATTAATATTACATCCTTTCAGATTTCGAGCACAGCCTGACCTCGCCGAAGTGGGCTGGTGTCTTGCTTAATCCCTTGTGCATGCTCACAGAATGTTATCGTGCTGTTGTAGTGGGTTCATCCATCAAAACCGCCCCGGCTTCTCAGCATGCTGAACATTATTGAGTTTGTAAAAACAGATGTCATAACACACTCCTGGCAGAATTGTGCTCTCTCGAGGGACGGCAAAGGAAACCACCCCCTCCATGCGCACGCACGCACAGACACACGCACACACACACCGGGGACACTGGAGTACAGTGCGAATCCTTCCCTTGCCACTCTGGACCTGACAGGGAGGGGAAGACCCTTGATTTATGTGTTTAGAGGTCTGTGGGGAATCGCAGTAGTTAGGGGAATGCAGAGCGTCTCGGTGCAAATAACTGCCCCCCTTGCCTGTGGCGGTATATTCCTTACACCAAATTTGCTCTTATTACTTTAAAGGCTCAAGAAATACCATATTGAGAATACAGAATTACAACCTGCATTAAACAGCAGTGATGTTATCTTGCATGGAGCAATTCCTCTGCACCACAATGAGTTCCCGTAGACAGAACCTGCTTTCCCCCTTCACTTGCTCTAAGGCCAGCTGTGCCTCCAGAAATGTTAGGATCCCAAAATCTGATGGTTTTCTTGAAACAGAAATGGGCAGTGAGACCTGCTGATGTTGTTTCAAATTCCCTCTCCCTCGCCCCCCCGCACCCCTCCCCCCTTTTTATTTAATTCAGGGGAAAACAGTCTATTGTTTTAAATAGCTTTCATTATTCTCCACCCTCTTCCCCTGGGCAGCAGTGGCAACAGGAATACACACTTAGAGCAATGCTTACAGCTTTTTGTTGTACCAGAGCAACCTCAAGCAAGAAATGGCAGTTACCCTAAGGTAGCTTTCCATAAGGCCAGCTCTCATTCCTGTGTTTCTCCTGTGGAAAAACGCTTTCCTGCTTCCCGCCTGGAACACCTGTCCTGGGTACTAGAAATATTCTCCGTATGGACAATAAGAAGGTTTTACAGAGTGTGTACCACTACCTCCTCAATTACACAATGCTTGCTTTTTGAAATCTTCCCTTTGAGAAAGTGCTAGTCTGTCCTGTCTTCTGCAGTTAAAATGAGGGATACCACTGGATTTGGTAGTTTCTCAGAACTAAGTTTCTCAGCTTTCTCAGAACATGACATTAAGAGGTCCAGCATTTGTATTTTTTTAATAACTTTGAATTGTCAGGAAGGCATTCTCTCAGGAGTGCTTGACTTAATGACGACCAAAAATACTTTGTCTCTTAAACGACTGGAGTACCAGGAGAAAGAATAATCCATTTTTACTGTAAACACCACAAACTAACATCTCTCATTTGTGATGAAGGTATGCACCTCGAGCATATACATTCTATCAGAATAACAAGTCTCCAAATGGTGTTTAGCTACCAGATGTATTTTCAGCCTTTTCTGCTCTTCTTATTCACTCAAGACTGTCCTGAATTGGTTTTCTGTCTGCGATGGTCAAAATTACTTTCTGGTAGATTGCCTGATATCAATGGCAGTGGGAAGTAAGACATTTTTCATTGAAAAAAAAAATGAAAGGCATTTTCAGAAAGGACTGCTCAGCCATTATTTTGAAGCAGTGACTTTGTATTCTGTTGGTAAGTCAAGAGCAAATACAGATATTAAATATCACTTTCACAGCAGTGGAATTTTCCTTACAGAAGAGTAGAACTTCACTAATATAAATGTGAATTTAAATTCTAGAGTAAATGTGAATTTAGATTAGTACTTATATGTCTTTGTTAAATATACACTTATGTGTCCGTGCTTATTTATTTAAAAAAGAGAGACAACCAAACAACTCATTAAATCAGTTGTTTTGCTGATAAATACACAGTTCCATTACCTGCAGTAGCAATTGGTCACTTTCTTGCTAATCCCAAAAATATTTGCAAATCTTGAAAAGCTTGTAATTGTTTCTCTGAGAATTTGTACTAGGAGCGTGCTCTTCATTTAGCTTATTGTGATTTAAATGGGCATTCAGAGGCTACGAGGAGCAAATGGGCTGAGTGAACAATTTGAGAACAACTTCTATTTGCAGAAAGTGTTCAACAATGACTTTCACAAAGCTCTGACTCATAACTGGATAAGAAAAAAAAAGGATGCTTAATTCCCTTCAAAATTAATGAGATTTGTATGATGCTTTTTTAGAAAGTCTTTTATAGTCCAGAAACTGATTTTTTTTTTCTCTGATGTCACAGAAAATGACTGATACACTTAAACACGTTTTATGGTATAACTTTAGTTTTGAAAAGCCTGAAAGTGGCACAATGTCTCCACGAGGTAATGCTAAGTACATGCTTGTGTCTCGGAGTAGAAGTAGTGGAATGAGCCCTGTATATATTACAGCAGGAAAGTGTTATTTAACATAAGGACATTATTTAATGATAGGTAACAATAGGTACTATAATATTCTTGTATTTCAAGAAGAATTCAAAACCATAAAGTTAGTCCTGTGAATTTTTAATGTTTATAGAAAATTTCAAGGGAATTATGAGCAATCTATGACTCTGTATTACTCTAATTTTTAAAGCTTTTGAGATAATTACATAATTTTATTATGTTTAACTTTATTTCTTGCATGTAGCAGGCTTAAGTCTGGGTGGGGTCATAAAATACGTAAAAAGAAAGACTTATAGTAAAGGAGATGCAATTTTAGTTTTAAATTACTCATGAGTTCAAGCTTCCAATGACTTTGCAGCCAAAAGATAATACAAAAATCTTGGTTTCATCTGCAAACAGACGGAATAAAATTCACACTGTTTTAGATGCACACCCAAGTTCTGTTTTGGTTTTTTTTTTTGACAGTTAGCCTCTCAAGTATGATCCCTACCATTCAACTACTGTTATAGCCAACAGCAAGATATCTGGGTGCCTGGCTGAACGTCTTCAGTGATGGAGTCAGAGGTGAACTTGGATATACAGGCAGTTTTCTATGATGCCCTGGCAGTCTAATAGGCAGAACTTATCACTCTATGTTTAGACATGTCTTGTTGACTTCCTAGGCAGTGAATCATGATGCCATCTAGAACTGGTATTTCTTGAGACCCTCTTTGGGCCAAGTTGTGAGGGATTAGTCACAACTTTGTCCACCCATTAATCACAGCAGCATGATCTATAGTCTTAGCTCTGCACTTTCTGGTCTGCAAGTATAGCTTCACATGCCGGTTTCCACAAAGTACGGGCATGGATGGCAGCAATGCTATGACTAAACAAGCTTAAAAGTCTCACTCCGAGGCCATGAGGCTCTCCGATACACTCTTGCCTTTCCAAATTACCAAGTAATGACTTATACTGCCATCAAGGAGGAAGATATCAGAGATGTTTTCTTTTTGTTTTTAATATGAAGAATGCAAATATCCCAGTCATACATTCCCGAATCCTATCTTACCATGTCAGAAATACCTGTATTTGTAAAGAAATGGCCAATGGAATTTTTATATGAGACTGTGGCATAAAACCAGAAATACCTTCTCTATGTAGGATAGCTCAGCATAAAGAAACAGACAGACCCACCTCATTTCAGATCTGACTGCTCTTCTCTTCTGTCAACCTCCTGTAGCTGGAGTTCCTCTGTAGGAAAGAGGAGGTGGAAAGAAACAAGCAAGTAACAGCATCAGAACAAAAAACTGAGATATTTATTCACTTACTGGGCAGTGAAACCATGAAGCTCATTGTTACAGAGATGTTGTGCAGGCATTCTGAAAGCAATTAGTCAAATTAATGGAAAAAAAATGCACTGGTGGCTAGAAAAATACAAGTTCAAGCCCTTGTTCCTGAAAACGGATCAGTGGAAAATGAAATAACATCCTGGGGAAAAATATCAGTATGCACTTGTCCTGGTCGTATATTCTTCATATGGCATGTGCTGCAGGTGATGAGGAGAGGATAAAGGCTGGAAGGAGCTCTGTTCTGACCCAATGTGGTCACTCTCATATTCTTAAGGGGACTGTCACACAGCTTATGAAGGAAATGTGGACTTTGGGGGTACATACAAGAGGGACAGCACAAGAAGAAATCAGTTCACTTGGCTCTCACTCTGAGTAATTCACCGATTTCTAACATCTCATATCTCAAATCCCGTCCATACAGAAGCTCAGATCGTGTCACTGAATCCATCCTCTCATGCTGTTTTTTCTTCTCTGTTTCGACCATGAAGTGAGTTACAGACTAGAAAAAGCTTTTTATCTGTTAAAGAGGTGAAACCTTGAAACAGGCTCCCTGCAGAAGATGCCAAACCTCTTGCCCTGGGAATTTTTAAACCAGGTCAGAAAAATTTCTTTCAGGGAGGAACAGAGCACATTTTGTCCTGGAATGGAGGGACTGAGTGGCCTCCTTCATTCCACTGTACTTGCTTTGCCCCATAGACCCTGTTTTGTTTTAATTCCATAATTTTTTAGGATAACTCTTCCCCCTCTCGGTTTTTTTTTTCTGCTCAGCCCTATGTCTTCACACTCAGTAAGGCTGGAGGAGGCTGAAGACACTAATGTAATTCATAGCCTCTACCCCGCCCCATTTTATACATCGTTTAACAGGGATGCAGTTCACTGTAAGTTATCCTTAGATTTCAACACCTTATTGTCCCTTTATTTGATATACAAGTACATAAAAGAAAGACAATGAGTTTAGCTAGATCCAGCTATAACTCCTTGGAGTTTCAGAGATTAATTTTGCCAAGGATGAGTAAAGATGCATCACATTACGCCTTGCTCTCTTCAGCTTCCTGTGAGTGCTACCTGCTTTTGTGAGGTCCCTGCCCTCATAGGCATCCAGTTAGAGGAGAGATGCAAACTCTGTGCTGCCCTCAGCAGTCACACAAACAAGCACTCCGTGCTTTCTCTGCCTGCTGTTAGCCGGGGAGATCAGTCCCCTTAAAGAACAGCTGCAAACATCAAATGACTTTTAGTATCAGAAGAGAAATCTTTGCTGGAGTTCATAGTTGAAGTCTGAAGGCAAATAGATGTTACATATCCATGATTTGGGGGCTACACAAAGTTCTGCAAACGAGGGATCATGCTTTCAGTTACACAACAGAGAGCAAGTAAGTAAATAAATACAGCCCTACTACCTAACAGACCCCATAAAGGTCAAGCTGTTCTTGGCTGTTCTCTCTTACTCTGTGAGGGGACTCTATTGCTATTTCAAGGTGTGATGATATTCTTCTTGGAAAACATCCTGTATCCCTTGGAAACAAGTTCAGATGTAGTCCTTGGCACTGCTGATGCAAATACCTCACTGCTATCAAAGTTACTCTCTCAAAATACATTTTTGCCTGTGTACAGAGTTCTTTCCCCTCTGTTAGGTTCTTAAGGAACAGAAGTCCATAAAAGTATTTATCTCATTGCACCAAATTCACCCATAATGAATATATCTCTCACAATTGTTTTTACAAACAAGTTTAAACTCCTTCAATAGATATGTCACACTCTCTTATTTTTTCTGCCTCACTATATGGACAACACTTTCTACTCATTTAATTAATGTTGCTAACATATTGTTGAAAATAAGCATAATAAAACTGCCACGTATTTTGCAAACTGTTCTTCCCTATCCCTCATATTCATCAACCTGACACATTGTGGTGTGCAGTCACATTCTTTCAAAAAGCAAAGTTTCTGTATTTGAAGAGAGAGTCTCTTCCTTCCATCCATGGCTGTAAGCTTTTCTGCACGTTTTCCAGTCTGAGTTCATCTCTCCTGAGCAGAATACATACTCTCTCCTGGAAAATCAGATATTCGTCGTATCAGAGCTGGAACATTTGCCTAAATGAAAAAATTATTAGTCCCATGGTGAATATTATGATTTTCTGTGTCACTCAATATCTAGTGATTCAAAAAGAGCCTCATTATTAGTTTATAGAGTATTAAGCAAAATTAAAGAGGATTATATTCCATTAATAAAGCAAAATAACTTCCAGGAAAACAATAAATCTTGTGTACTCAGGTTACGATAGGTTAGCTTTTCGTAGGTTTTAAAAATAAACAGGAACTGCTACAATTACATAGATGGTGGCCAAATACAGATTATATGGCTTTCCCTCATACTACCTGTGACGGAATTGTCTGCCTTCTGCAGTTCACAATCAGATCCAATCTTGATTTGCAGACCGAGAGTACCAGCTAATTTACTGTCTTCCCTGGAATGTTTCTGGCTCAAATGTACATGGAACACCATGGCTGCACCTGGGGATCCAGACCGAATGCATACGCAATTGTGTTGAGTTCACATAAATCACTCTCTGGGATGGACAGTTCTGCATAGTGACCACAGCTGCCTTGTATCCACAGACTCCCATGGGTACTTTCTTACAAGAAGTAGAGCAAAATGACACTGAAGGAGGAACAAATATCTCTCTATTTCCCTCATAGTTACAGAAATCCTTCTGAAAGCAGGAAACAAATTACTCTCCTGCAACCACCCCTTACACTAACGCCCAGAAAAGCTGATTTCATCATGTTCTACTCCCACTTGGTGGAGGGAGGTAGAGCTCACCCACCTTTCTCTAGCAACATTTTCAGATGCTGGAAGATCCTTTTGTTCCCCAGAATCTTCTCTTTTCTGGTCTAAGCAAACCCATATCTTGGAGCCTTTTCCCACAGGCTTTATATAACCTGTCACAAATGCCCATTACTCATCTCCAGTTTATGAAGCTCTCCAGTTCATGTGACAGGTTAGCCTCATACCCCTCCTGTTTAGACATTGATGTGGCATGGCCAGGAGAGTTGTTTTCCATCTTTTTTTTTTTTTTTGTGGCTGGTATTTGTTCAGTGACTTTGATGTTTTGCTTCTTGTGGTGGTTGCTCTGAGATGGTGGTGCCTTTACCATCACAAGGAGGTGATCAAGCACTCCCACACATCAAAGCTGGCTCTGTCCTTGTGTACTTTCTTAAACTCTGCATTGCCACTGGGACAGCAGTGGTGTTTCTCACGAGAAGAGCTGTGCGGATTAGCCCAAAGGGCCTGCATGTAGCCCAGTTGTCCATCCCCTAGGTTGTTTGCTCAGTGCCAAAAAATCCATTTGGAGGACTTCCAGAAGCAGAAGTTACACATACCTGTTTAATAATCTCTCAAAGATTTTTCTTCCATGAATTTGTCTAGTTGCTATTTGAATGGGGATGAACGTGGACCTCCCACATGCCTGGTAGCAATGAGTTCAATAGCGTGATAAAATGATATGTTGATAAAAATCTCCTTTTATTTTGAAGCTGCTTTCTGAGCTTTTCCTTCAGCCTCTCAAGATCTGTGGTTTTAAGGTGTTATGTGACACAGTGAACAACTGTTCTGTCCTTGCTTCCCCCATGTTTAATACAATTTCATAGGCTTTTATCATAGACATTATATCTTGCCTGGAGAACCGCTGTCTAATCCTTTCCTGCACCTAAACTTTTATGTATTTTTACCATTCTTGTGGCATTTCTCTGTACTGTTTTTGGTTGTATGTACCTTTATTCGAGGCTAAACAGGATGGAGTATGAATCTAACCTGTCACTCAGCCAAAAAAAAAAGCCCGCTGACAAGTCTATTTCTGTACTTTACCTGCTGATTATTTAACAGAAAATATGTTACTGGAACTACCATGTACTGGATTTTGACTGATCAGAATTGCATCTGCGTATTATAGACGCAAGGTCCAGGGAAGAGATGGCTAGTACACAATTGTAACAGAAGAAATGTTTGAAAAAGCTGTTACCTTGTCTGTACTACAGCACAAAACTTTCACAAGGGAAAAAAATAAGACTTCTACAACAAAGGTAAACCCTTATCTCCGTTTGGGAATCTTGTTAAGATCCATATTGACAAAAAACCGAAGCATGTCTGGTTCTGCCAGCTACCTCTTCCCCAACACCAGCAACTGGGAACTTTCAGAAAGTTCCAGTCTCACCAATACTCTACATGAACCTTTACAGACAAGATTTGTTATCACCTTTATGATATGATGCATGAAGATTTTAGAAGTAAATTGAAAGAAAGTTTGTACAATTAACTTATTTTGATTGTGGCAAAACATCTTCTGTATACTTGAAATAGACAGAATGCAACCCCCCCATTAGTAACAATGGTTTTAATTTTAGAAAGGATAAAACTGAGTAAAATGACTTGTAAGGAAATTGACACAAGAAAACTTTATTTCATTAACTTTTTTATGTTGCTGTTACCTGATACGAGTGTAACATTCTCCCTTTGACAGATTGGCTTTTAGGATATCAATAAAGCCACCTTGGTATTTAACATAAACCCCTTATCTCAGGAAGAGCAATAAGCAAGTCCCCAAATGGTAATAATCGCCTAGCAGGTACCTGAGTGTAATTAGCATGCAATTAGGACCAACAGACTCTCCTTTAAAGGCAGCATTTGAACAAGTTTGGTCTATACGCAGTGATTATTTGAGAGAAATGGTGTGTAACAGACTCCAGTGCACAGCCCAGGACACTGGAGACAGCTGTGAAAACCAAGGAACAACATGCACCATCAAGGAAACCAGGTGTCATACAAAGAACATAAGGTCTTTTCTCCATTTTGAAGAATGAGAGGCTCTGAGTAGAAAGGTCAAAGGGTTATAGCCACGATAATGAAATAGCTAAACTGAGGGAAAAGTTTCACGATGTTTCCAAATGAATAATTAGAATCTTTTGATGGAAATAATATGCAACAGCATGAGGTGGGACTTTGCACCTCGGCTGTGGCACTATCAGAGTGAAATGGTAACAGCACCCTGATATGGTGGCAGAAAGCAGCTCAGAGGGGACAGTGAGGATGGAGCGAGGGCACGGTGGCTGCAACAGCAGGGGGCTGACAGGAGGAGGAGAGGGATGCATGAGTTTGCTGGGGACGCAAAGGCTGTGGCCACAAAGGCAGGGCAGAGCAGGTACCACCAAGACCTGGCTCCCAGCTCTGCCAGATTCAGCATCCCTGGATGATGCAAGACAAATTGGATGGCACAGCAGGTCACTGACAGCACAGACAGGGTCCCTCTTTCATCAGTGCTCGGATCCAGCAGGGACATTTTGGCCCTCTTGATATCCCCGGGAAGGCAAAACCCAGCTCATCTTTTAGGTAGATTTATTAAAGAAAAGATTCAGTGCTAAGTACCATTGTATGACATGACTTCCTTGTCTTGTTGTCTTTTGAAAAGAAAAGCATGGTTTCATGTTGCTTTTTTTGTTAATTAGGCTTTAAAAGTTTTAATTTTTCTCTGCATTTTAATCTGATGGGATTTCATGTCACTGTTTGCAGCGAGGCCTGCTCCTTTAGTGGGTTTTGCGGGAGGAAGTGAGACGAAGATGACTGATATTTATATCAGGCATGGAGTATTGCTTAGCTTAATTTTTAATGTGCTCATTACTGTTCAGTGGGGAGCAGCTGCTGCATTTCTTTTTATTGAATTGCATTTGGGAAAGGTACCTGAAGTTAGATTGGACTTCACTTGGTTAGAAATCTGAAAAAAATATCTCAGGACAGAACTAAATATTAATTACGATGACTATTTCATCAATCATTGGCAATTAATTAATCAGTCACTAGTTCATTCATGTAGACCTTAAACTGAGTGATGTGAACAAGGGATATGGTCTATATCTATTAATTCACACAGGGTGTGTGGTGGAGAAGAATGGGTCACAAGGATCTGTGTCCTATTCTTGATACCTGCTAGCATGCCACTCCACCACATCAGATGGCTAAGAAGTGTTTCTAGGACTTCTCAGATTAAATCTTATTTACTTTCTTATTTTTGTCTCTGTGAGCATAGCAGAACCAGTAATTATGTTTGGTTTTTTTTTTTTAATGAAGCCCAATAGAAAACAGCTGAATTTTGGAATTATTATTATTATTATTGTATTTTGTCACAAGCTTTAATTTTTACAGTCTGATTTGTACTTTCAGTGTCCTCATGTGGATAGGATGTGAACATAGCACATAAAGATTTTGTAGAAGTAATACATTAATTATACTGAAGATTAAATGAGAACTAGACTGCACCCTCTTCACCTAATCTGAGTGCATATTACACAACTATAGACTTGCTGATTTCAATAGGCTCCTATGAGATTATGGTATTCGTAGAAAATAAATTATAACAAACAAATCATACCACTGGGATCTCCTTCCTTTTTTTTTAGCTTTTTTTTTTTTTTCCACTAGGTTTATGAATATTCAAATTCCCTTAGCAAAATTGAAATTTAACCTACAAATTAAATTTGCTCATCTGAATTGTTATATATTGACTGTATAGCTTGGGCAGGGATATTTGCATTTACAGATGCAAACTCTGGCACCCTTGCTTTCCCCACCATGCCATGTCTGTCTGACAGCTATACTTGTTTATGCACACTAGTATATAGCTATGTACGTGCACAGAATGAGTATGTACACCTGTATATATGCCTACTGGTAGCTGAAGTGTGAAGGAAAAAACTTACAGGTGATGCAGGTAAAAAAGAGCAAAGCTAGTAAAGATAAAAAGAAACAGGCAGAAGAAGTGCTTGAAGAGAAGAAACCATCTGAATGGTCTCAGGAGGAGTAAAGTTGTTAGGAAAACACTGGAAATCTGCTGTCTGGAACAGTCGAGGTGAGGGCTGTGGTGGCTGGAGCAGTGACCAGTGTAGACCCGCTCTACACAGTGGGTGGGTTGTAACACAGACCTTTGCAGCAGCAAAGGAGGGGTAGGGATGAGCAAAAAGCTCTCACTCAAATAACTGTTCCCATCTGCCTTTCTAAGGCTCTGTGAGAAATGCCTTTTAAAGCCTGGTTAATATTTTTAGCATTTCTGTAGATGAGATGCCTAATAATAAAATCCTGATTTATAAGACAATAACTGAGGAGAAAATTAAGTTGGGTAAAAAAGGCTTAAAAGATTTTCTTTTCTGGCAACATAATTTGGCAACACACAAAGGTATTCCCTGTAGGCAGTAGCAGATGAAGATACAGTTTATAGAACAACATACTTTTTCTTTCCTGCTTAGTAGACTTTGACTTAAGCAGATGAGATTTTCCAGGTAATAATGACAAAACTAAAACTGGGAATTAAGTGTCATTATATCAGCTTACCATAGCTTTGTGAGGAGTAGCGCTCATCCATGACCTCACATTTAGGCTACTATCTTGCATGGTCATAAGCAAATACCCTGAAGGATTTTGGGATGGTAAAGCTCTTGTCTCCTGTTCCTTGCATCCCTCCCATAACTCAATGCTTGGTTTCCTTAAGTGTGAAATGATGTGGATGCAAACCCGCTGAGCTTAATTTGTCTTTATGTACTTCACTTATTATTCCAGACATCATTTCCTTCATGGTGACCAAGGTCAGCAAAAGGCTGGAGTCTGTCCCTCGCTAATAAGAGCGTCCTTCTCTGGACAAAACTCTGACAGAACTGTCACACCTGGTGTCCACTGCTCCCCAGGATGCTCTCTTTGGAGATTGGAGTGACTGCAGGTATTGTTTCTTTGATGTAACTGGTGGAACTCCACTGTTCATAGGCATAATAAATCTTGTGAATTTGAAATAATTTGTACTTGATTTTGAGACTGGTAAAGATATTGCCACCAAAGAACTAGCTTTTAGATCAGAGGAAATTATCTTTTCTAAGCATTGAAAATAATACACACTTTCTTCTAAGTATGATAATAAACAGTGTTTTATAGTGACAGTCACTGCAAAAGATTCCGATGAATTGGCTTAAAATAGCCTATTGTATATATAGAGTGAAGTCACCCATGATGAGAAGACATCATCCGTCATAGCAAGACACCAATCTCTGAGATCCTTTGCTCTGTAATGTTTTGTTGAGGGTGGCTTACAGCTGACATTTTATTGAAAGAAGCAAGTATTTGATGGAAATCCTTGGCAGAAGTTAATTTTTCCAAGAAACAATTTCTATACTAAAAAAGGCCTTTCCAAAACAACATTATTCACAAAACTAGAGGTTTTTTGAGAACAGAAAATGTCAGTAATATTTTTTTATTATTTCAGTGATTTCTCAGTGCTGTATTTGATTTAAGTACTCATGTTTTTTAATTTAAATATAATAATATTGAAATCTGCTAGAGAGAAACAATGATTATTTCCGTATCTTAGCCCTGCTATTTGCTTAATTGAGTTGCCAAGACAGTGGCCATATTGGGAAAAAGGAAAAACTGACCGTTAAGCCTGTTGACCCAGGTTGACTAAGGAGCAAAAAGATATCTTACGTATTTATAGCATACATTTTCTCCTGATCATAGCATGAACTCATTGTTTTTCTCTTGAGGAAATGCTGGGAGCCAATTGAATTATGAATTGCATGCTCGAATGTTATTTCAAGGGGCTAGTCCTAATTTCGTGTTTCAGAAGACCTACTGAAGATTTTATTTCATTTTTACTTATTTGCAAGTTAATGTTATAGTTTAGTTTAATAAAACAAATTGCTTGCAACAGTATTGAATACAGAACAGAATTATCTCCCTGTCACTGAAACAAGAGTTTTAATGCAAGTACGATTAAGATGTTGACCATTTCCTCATACTGAAATCCATCTCATTTCCATGAATCATTTTCAATACAGTTAAGGTATTATGTGATAAGACATACAGAAGGTGAAATTATACTAATTAATTGCTTCCCCTTGAAGAATTTCACAAAGCAATCAGCAACACTATTAAATGTTGAACAACTTTTCCTGCACTAAAGCGCAGTAAATGTCACTTACCAATTCCTTAATGCCTATTCTTCAATTTAACGTGTTTTTGCTAACTTTTCCTAACCCATTAAAAATGAAACAGTTTGTTAACTTTCATACTTTTTTTTTTACATTAAAACATAGAGTAGTCTTTTTATACTTTAAATTTGAAGAGATTATGATCCATATACAAATAAATTTATTTTCTAAATAAACATTAAAATTGCATATTGCCGTTTCCCTTGAAGTTTTCCCTTGAAGAACCTTTCAATTGAGGGAATTCCAAAGTCTAATTATACCAAAAGACAGATTATGATATACTACATAGACAAACACAGACTGTAAATAAACATCAAGGAATGTGAAATTGAGCTAAATTATAGATAAAGAGTTCCAAAACATGCCTGCTATGCATGTCCTCACCCATCCATTTCTCTCCTTTATCTCTCAGGTGAACTTTCCCAGACAGATGTACCAGGTGTGCTCAGGTCTGTTGTGCCAGTGAATCCTTTTGCTGAACATCTACATGAGGGAAAAGTTGGCTTTGAGCAGGGCAAACTGAAAGAATGTTTGCTGACAAAACCAACAAAAGGCTCTAATGAGAGCAGGAAGGCAACAGAGTTGTTGGATAAAGTAGCTCGGCCCTCCATTGCTCCAAGGAACTTAGTTTTGTAGTGGCCCTGGAGACAAGTATTCAGTTTTCATCTGTGATCCCCTGATTGTATTGCTGAAATGCTTTCCGCTATGTCTTTCTTCTGCTGTGTCTTCTGTGTCCTCTTTTCTCCATGTTCATCCCTATTTCAGCCATCTCAGACCTACTTGCTTTCAGAAGGTGGGTCCTAGTGATACATACATATTAAGGCCTGTCATCCTCACGTTGTCCTCTGAAGGATAGTAGCAGATGTATTGAAGAAAACATAACACACACTTTATATGAGGATGCAAACCTGTACAAATAGACCTATGCATGTACTAGGGTTTCAAGACCCTAGTCTTCATCTTTCAACTTCATCTAAGTTAAAAATGTCAATCTTTGAGCTTCCTTCTGAATTACAACCAAGTCAAGGTCAAGCGCTATCCTCCCCTCTGCCAACTGACACAAGGGATGAATTACATTCTTCTTTTTAGGATTGGCTGTTGAGTGCCTTAGACGACACAATAATCAAGCTTGTGAGCCCCTTCCATTGGAGCACTGCAGTACAACGATGGACTGCATCACACTGTACTGAGGAGTAAGGTACTGCAAGTGGCCAGGTTCACACTGTCAAGCTCAAGTCAATACTGCATCTCTTTTTC
Source organism: Tetrax tetrax (assembly GCA_009806455.1). Lineage (NCBI taxonomy): Eukaryota > Metazoa > Chordata > Aves > Otidiformes > Otididae > Tetrax > Tetrax tetrax. The sequence continues at coordinate 620,022 of WHYT01016232.1, forward strand.
TCTGTTAGCTCCTTCCATGGCTAACTAGCAAGGAAACCTATGGAAGGAGGGCAGAGAAGGACTGAAGTCCCCTGCAGCTCGCAGTTACACGACTGCCATGGCTTTTGTTGACAGAACAGCTACGTGTGGTCACAAAGTCATCTGCAATGCGTCTGCACTCTGGAGACACTTTCCCTAAAACCATCAACGCATAGGAAAAACTTGTTTCACTGCAGCAATGGATACAACATACTAGGAGGAATCACACTGTGAGGAGAACATGTCTGTCCATAACTGCCTGTGGAGTACATTCTGTATGGAAATGGGAATAAAAAATGTAGTGGGGGAAAAAGGGCACACTTTGGGTTTCAATGTTGAAATGCAATATAATTTCTAAAAATTGCCACAGCTATGGGGAGATGCTTGCTATCTGCATGTATACGAGGAGGATGGGAGCAAAAGCCAGCAGGTTTTTTATAGGAGGATGACTGCTATTTTAGCTGGAACCAGGTAACTGGAACTCATAAAGCAAAATACATTAAAAGTGAACATTTAAAAAGATTCCACTGCACAAGTAATTGTAAACTGGTATTTTATATGTTATGCATGTTTTTATATAGGCTTTTACTTAATCTACTAGGTCAAATTTAGGACTATGTTTAATTCCTAAAATGTACCACAGGCGTTGTAGGTCTTAAGTGCTGTATCATAACTGGTTTTAAATGAGCTACCAGAAATTTTGAGTTTTAAATGCCACTCTTGGAAAATACATTTCCTTATTGTAGCATCATGGAGGGTTAAATTATTGCTGGGTAATGCTACAATGCAGATCAGCGTTTAGATCTTGCATTTATGTATTTGCTTTATTGATTTTTCACATTGTTACCACTAGAGCTTGCTGCAATGCAATCAGATAGACTTTAATACATTCATTTCAAATCACTGAGCAATATAGATATCAAATTTCCAACCCTCTACCTTGTAATCCCCAAATTAAAAGAAGGATTTTAATATGTAGGGAAAGTAAATTTCAAAGTGGCTATCAGATAATTATATAGGGCTGTTGTTAGGGGTTTTTCAGTATTTACTTTGAGAATCCTATTAGTCTGGACTTACGAGACAAGCTGAGAGAGACTTACACAGAATCATATTCCAGCATATTATGTCATTCTGTTGAAATCCAATTATTTAATTAAATAAGATATTTTTGGCTGGGCTTTAATTTTAAAAGAGCAGGGACAAAGTTTCAACAATGTCAAAATAACTCATTTTTGATGAAAACTTTTCAGGTTTTGCTTGCCAAAATTGTTTTCATTTTAAAATCCTGTTTTGCTTTACAGCAAGTTTACATTTTGAAGGTGAATACTGAAATAAAATTATTTGAATTACTAGAAAACCATATCTTTTTCTGTTCCATCGCTCTTGGACTTTTTTTTTTCAAATGTAAATTTGGAAAGTTCTGTTTCCTTTCCAACTGGAACTAAGCCATATTTCAAAGTCTATAAATTATTAGCAAATTGAAACTATCATTCACACAGTTCCTTATGTGATAAAATTTCTTAAGTAATTAAATGACAGTTGGCAAAAAAAACCGAGATTATTTTCTCATCAACACTGATGATTTGCTTTCTGAATCTGAATGCAGTGGCTTATGAAGTTACACACCACTTCAGTTTGGGAGGGAAAACACCAGTGAAATCAAAGATAGAAAGAAATGATTAGAACAGTTTCCCTCTGTGAATGCAGCATTTTTTGAGAACTCCATCTTCCATTGATGTGTTCATTCTTGTTTTCAGTGGTCGAAACCATGGATCACTCAGCCAGATGGTTATGTCAGATCCTAGTACAGCTTAATGACTAGAGCAAACATAGTTGTCTCTTACTTTCTTCCTTTGTAGGTTTAAAAGCACACATTCAGCACACATCCTTTTGAGCAGCTTTTGAAGGAATATTATGTGCAAAGGGAAAGTTAAAATGGAAGCTTGGTTCAAGTGAGAACATGGTAGCATCCTTCATTTTTGCTCCTGTTTTGAAGACAGCAGTGTGAAAAGGTGAGAAAAGGTGAAAGATATGGAAAAGACAGTGGAACAGGGGGATATTTTTTCTTCACTGAACAAAACGCTGCACTGTTGGAGAAGCTGACCTTAAAAGCTAAAACCAAGAGAAAATAAAATTGCAAAAGCTCCATATGGAAAGGAGCACCCTGTCCAGGGATGTTAGGAAGTAGCTGGAAAACTTACTACAGGGGACTACTTTCTTCTGCTTTCTCTTATATATGTTCTTCCCAGCCTCCATTGAACTATTCAATTCAGTATCATACATGGACTTGATGTTTTCTTTTGTTGTTACTCACAATTCCATTGTGTGTCCTGTCCATCCTGGTTTTGCTTGCTGGTGCTTTTGTGGTGCTCTGCAGTCAGTGTGAGCTCCCATAGTGCTTCAAGCAAGGATCATGGAAGCAGGGTTTTCCCCAAGCAGCCAAGAATTTCCTTGGTCTACATTGCACATTCCTTCAAAAGTTCTTCCATGCTCTGCTGACCCCAAGACATTTTTTTCAGTCTTAATGTTTTCTAAATATCTCCTTACCACTGAAATGTTTCCTCAAAAGCAATTAAATATTTTTTATTAGATTCCAGTAGGTCTGGGATGACTTTCTTTTCAATTAAGAGCTTCTACTCTAAGAAAATTACGTGTTTTACTCTTTTAATACTATTAGTTCAGTCTTTCTACATCTTTTTTTTACTGCTTCTCTTTCTTCTCTGGTCATTGACCTTTATACAGTATTGATTTGAGGTTCTAGTGAGGTATAGTGATTGTTTGGTTTTTTTTTTTCCTAATCCTTAGTTGAGAAGATAATGTAAAATGGACCAGCTGGCCCATACAGTACTCCATGAAGAATAGAGTTAAGTACCCTGCAGTCTTCTGGATATTTTATGAATTTACTTGTAATACTTGCACCATTATTTCAACAGGAATATAATTAACCTCACAGGATGTTAGTTGGAAGGATGCATATTTTGATAGGAACAGGAAGGAAAATGTTTACCTCCAAAATCCAGAATCCTGTTGGATCTCCTGATATTTATGCTTGGATGTCCTTTCCTACTTTAAGCATCACCTTGTGTATATCCTAAAGCACTCTGAAATGTATGATGTTAGAAGTACATATCAGTAATGTAGTAATTTTTTTTAGAAGAATCAGAGCCAAAGTGAAACTTTTTTTTTTTCTCCTTTTCTTCTTTTTTTTTCAGGCATCTTCCATATCACTTGCTCTGTGTGCTATTTGTGATCTACCAAGGATGTACAGAAAAAGAGACACCAAAGAGAGCTGTCAATGAATGTATTTAGCGTTACTTAAAAATAACTGCTTCCTTTGCCTGCTCTTATTTATATAATTTACAGGTTTATAAAAGAAAATAGAGCTAGAAAAACAGGATATATAGGTGAAAGAATCACTTTACTGAATCACACAATGTAGGATGATTAAAATACTGGCCTACATCTAGAAGATTTCTTCACTTACATTACGTAAAATACTCCACAGTCCTTCTGAATATGTCATAGAATCACAGAATCGTTAGGACTTGGAAGGGACCTTTAAAAGTCATCTAGTCCAACCCCTCTGCAAGGAGCAGGGACATCTCCAACCAGATCAGGTTGCTCAGAGCCCCGTCCAACCTGGCCTTGAATGTTTCCAGGGATGGAGCATCTACCACCTCTCTGGGCAACCTCTTCCAGTGTTTCAGCACCCTCACTGTAAAAAAGTTCTTCCTTATGTCTAATCTAAATCTACTTTCTTTTAGTTTGAAACCATTACCCCTTGCCCTGTCAGAACAGGCTGTGGTGGTGCAACCCCCTGCCCTTGCCTTGAGCCACTCGGTACTTGGTGCGATCCCTCCCCTCCTGGGCCTCATACCAGAAACAGACTGTGAAAACAGGGAACCAGAGCATTAAGGCACCCCCTTGACGCACCTGGGTCTTGTTCTAAACAATTGAAATAATAGTAACAACAGTTAATTTTCTGCTGCCAACCTAGGACATCTTAGTCCAAGTCAAAACACAGGTGTGTGATACCAGAAACAACTAGTAGAATGCACCAAAATATTTCATCATCCAAGTTGGGCTGGAATGGAAAAGTACCTGACAAAAGTCAATTATCTCAGACTCAATAAATAGTGACCCTAAGTGAGACCCATTGAGCTCTCCTGGATCGTAGCAGGCTGTGACCAGCATCTCCTCTGAGCTGGGATTCCTCTCAGGCATAGCCTTCTTAGACCAAAGAGATTTAAGGACCATTAGCCGGCAAAGCTGATGAAAGGCCAGGGCAAATTTCAACTTCTTGAGGCTCAGTTATCACCTGTTGAGGAATGACAATGCATTTTTAGTATTTACTCTAAACTTGAGAAGGAAGAGGGAACTTTTATCTATAGGCTGGTCCTCTCTACATAGGTATTTCATTGGAACCAAGTATCTCTGTCTGTGTTTGTGTGTTTTGTGTTTATACATATATATGTATTGATTTAGGATACCCTGTAGTAAGTTAGGGTGAATCTTGTCATTCTTGAATCTGTAATTAAGTTGCTGTTTTAATCATAACATACTTCATTGAATTACTTTCTTAATCTTTATATCAGTTAGTGATTAAGTGCTGCTAAATTTAACCTTTGATTTGCTTCACGTCATTAATAAATCTTAAATTGTTGTTAAATCGTAACCATGTGAAATATTTCATCTGCGACTCAGGCCCTTGTAAAAAGTTTGTCTCCAACTTTCTTATATCTTTCTTATGTCATCCTAACTCTGTACATTAAAGGCTGAACATAGGCAGAACTAAATGGCTCACCTCATATGATTTTTTTTTTCCATACTTGCTGTGTACGATAGCATATGACAGCATGCTAGCAAGCAAGTTGAAGTTCAGACAGATGGTTTTTATGCCAGGGAAACACATTTTTAATTATTCCTATGGAAAGAAAAGACCATTTAGAGAGGTGGGTATTGGACTTTAGAGCACTGTATATTAAATGAAAGACTCACAAAACATGTTTTCTGAAACTGAAATGCATTAATCCATTGACTTTTCCTTTGATCACTAAAAATCAATGGCACCACTGCTCTATGTTTTCTCTATACACATTCTGGCTGTATCTGATGTTACCCGTTTCATTAGTGCAGATGGTTCTTTTATGTGATGTTTAAGTATCTCTGACATTCAGCTCGTATTTCTTGGTGGACTTATAATGAATTTTACACTGTAAAGTGTTGTCAATGGAAATGGAATACAGCACAATTATGTCACGTGACAGGATCTTTCCTGCTCCCTATGACATGGTTTCCATTCTCTACTGAAAGAAATTGTCCTCAGAAAAGCATTAACACTGTGCTCTCTGGCCTTAACAAAGCATTTTTCTCTCTTTCTGTTTCAGTGTGCCGTCTATGGAAGTGTCTTGGTTATGCAAGGGTGTTCCACTAGGAGTGTTCTGGACCTCTACTTCATGGTATAGGGTGCAAACTTATCTGTAAAAAATAGGTCCTGGCTGATTTACGTAATTTCATTTGTATGTCAAACCAAACTGTCAGGTGACAGATGAGAGCTATATTTAAATTGGGATATTACAATGTCTTGTAATATGTTGGGTTTTTTTTTAATTTCTAGGGGTTTTGGTTCTAAATTTTTCTTCTTCAGAAATACAAAGACAATAAGAAAAGAAAAAATGTATATTATTCTAACAAAACATTTCGGTTGATCCAATGTAATATTTTCCAGATTTTTGTTTCATTAAAATTTTGGAACCTTTGATTTTTTGTTCCTACTCAGCATGAATTCTGTTTGAAATTTCAAAATGTTTCATTAGGCTGAAAACTATTGTCATATGAGTTCCAGCATCAAATTTATGCTGTGGAGATCCGCTGTTATTCATAATTATTTTCTGGTATTTCATAATGCTTTTATTTTTTTGAAAATGTAATAATAAAAATACAAGTACAACTTTTTTTTTTTTTTCCTATTATTTCCTGTTGTATTTCATGAAAATAAAGCTGGAGGTTTTTTTTTTCTAAATATCTATCAGGTTGATAGCTTCTTTAGTCTATCCAATGGCTATTTCTATCTATGGCTTCCATCATCTTCCTCCTCACAGTGCTGAGCCTGCTAATGACCTGACAAATTTACTCCCCTCTCCTAATAATGTAGAGTAGATGCAGAAAGAATTCTGATATTTTGGGGCAACCTTCACTTCATCTGGTGTTCCCAGATTGCTTCCTTTATTTCTAGTAACAGAGAACATGATGCAATTTTTCCTACAAATTTAAAGGAAGACAACAAGAGCAGGCTAACTTTTCAGCTTGATATTCAGTATGAGTGACATGAAGCTTCTCTGTTCTGGAAGCCACTATGGCAAAGGAGTGTCTTAATTCATCCCATCTATTTTTCTTCTGGAGGAGAGTCAGTCATTGCAGCCTTTTAACAATGCAGCTCTGTACCCGTTATTAAAGGACTTAGACAACTGACTGTCTGTTTCTTCTTTTCTTCTCCATGACCTTTTTTATTTTTTTTTTTTGTCCTGGGGAAATAGCATGTTCCTGAAAGGGAAAGACTAACAGCTTTAATCCACATGAAATAAGTACAAGCATATCTGCAAACTTTCACAACACTGCTTCATTGTGCTCTCTTCTGTCCTTACTGTTCTAATTGCATCTAATTCTGGCATAATATTTTGTGGTATTAGGACATAGCGTGACACACATGCATGCTCTGTTAGCTTATTTATGTCCATCTTCAACATTTCCTAACAGAATGTTTCTTGGCTGCAGAACAGTCTCTCAGATTCTAAATAAAAATAATCACCCCCAAACCCTAAGAAGCATTGGTGCAGCAGCATGATGTCCTATGACATTTCTTTGATTTTTGTAGAATTCTATAATCTTTCATCAGCAATATTATAAAAGTCCAATATCTTGCCATGTAAAATGGAGTGAATGAATGATGAAGGACAAAAAAGTAAGGAGGAAAACATTCCATGTTGATCCAGGCCATCCTAATACCTTCTTGCACAGTTTCTACTCTTCTTTTTCCATTTTTACAGGGTATAAAGTATGCAATTAATTCTAGATTAATAAAGCTGGATGTACTCCCACAAATTGTTTTAGGGAAAAAAAAATATTTAAAGGATCTAAAAGTAGTCAAATAGAAAAACAGGGATAGAGAAAAGGGAGAAGCAATTGACGGATGCTTTTCCTTACAGTACCTTTTTAGACCCTTACAGTCTGATGAATTTTAGGATGTTTTCAATATTATTGCTGAAAAATACCTTCAAATATAGATAAGGTGTTGTTGATGTCTACACAAAACCCGAAAACTTTAACTATATATTCTTCTATGCTGTCTCAATTTATGTCTCAAAGGAGCTGCTATTGAGCATAAGGCAGAGTATAAAATTCCCTAAAAAATCCCTAGTTGTCAGCTTTTGGGTTTTCTTAAGTATTCAAAACTTTGCGTCTTCTTGAAGAATGATTCAGTATTTTACTATGCAGTTTGATAGAGTGACATTGGGGCAACTTCTCCACCTTCTGCAACCTCTTTGCTGCCTTCCCAGGGCACCAGCCCCGCAGCTGGAGAGGTGATGGAGCTGCTGTGGTTTGAAGGAGCTGCCCTTCGCCTGCTGCCATCTCGCGATCCTCTGCCTCCTTCTGCAGCCCGGGGCCTGGCTGAGTGTTTTATACCGGATGTTAATTAAGCTTGACTATATTGAAGTTAATTTCCTTTTGCTTCTCTGACTTTTTTTGTCCCTTTATTTGCCTTCTCTAACCCTGCAGGTGAGACATCCTGTCATCATGTATGCAACAAGCAATCATTCACTTCCAAACTGATCGCAGAATAACTTATTTTACTCAAAATTACAAAGCTGATCTCTTTGGCTATACCATCTGTTCTTAGATTTGCATGTGCTTCCTAGTGATTTGCATTGAATCTGCTGATATTAGACAGTATGTTTGCTAAAGCAGGGCTTTTGTTTCTCTGACTGGTTTTAATTTGAATATGATGTTTGGAAATCACAGATAGTTTAACTTGGGGACTTTTTGATCCTCTGGCTGAAGTTTTAAAGTTGTTTCTTTTCTCCTAGAGTTTTTTGTAAAAGTTTGGAGAATGAAGTCTCGAGACTGTCGTGGCAGACATACTCAGGATACAGTAATGAGAAGTGCACTGTGAGCCCAGAATCCTAAATCAGGGGCAGGATATAATAGTCTGACCCCGAGCAATTTGGATAGCTCGATATGTCACAAGAGTTATATTTTTTTAATATAAGATTTTGCTGGTAATCCACTCCCACAAAACATACTCTTTTTTTTTTATTCCTACTGGAAAGGAGAAAAATGACAGCATTAGTCAGATTCTACAGACTACTATATTCAAAGCTCCTTTTTCTTTGGGGAAGGCAAAGACTTGTGAATGGTTTTGGATTAGCCTAATTTTTAATTTTTGCATTTGATGTCACTGATGCAGAAGCAGCATCCTTAGCATGACACACGCGTCTTGCAAACAGGAAAATAAAACAAAACCAGTCAAAAGAAGGAAAAGTACTACTGCTAATATAACGTAGAAAAGGAGGATAAACTGACAGAGACCACATACATTTTTCCATAACAGATCAGGTCATGCAGCTTCTGCTCAAGAGAGGTTATGTTCCTGTGTGGAAAGGCAAATAATCTTAAAAATTTTTTCTGACATGTCTGCCAGAGATCTGGAAGTGGGATTGCTTCGTATCTCATTTTTAACTTAAAATCTTATTTTAATGAGCATTTTAACTGAATGCTATCTAAAGATATTAATGTGTATATTCAGGCAGAACAACTTAGGTTCTGTTCTTATTCCCACTAGTATTTTCCTCATATTTAGTGTCCAGCAGATCGTTGAGCTGGGCTTGGGAGGTTAGCAGGTTAAGTATAAGGCTCTGCTGATTGGGGCCAGAAGGGTACCTGCAATGCCATGTTAAACCAAAGTCTTAGAAATAACAGTCCTGGCATTTGACACTTTAAAAAAGTTATCAGGAGAAAAATTTTAAAAAATTACTTAAAATTTGACTTTTATGCTGTAGATTTTTAGACTATTAAAAGTAAGTGGTGGTAACTTTCTGAAATTTTCTCTGTAATGCACAGGAAGGGGATCACTAAGACAACTTTCATTATTATGAGGCCTTTTTAAAAACAGACAGTGTTTTATCAGCACACAACCTAACTGCACCACAGAGAGAACAGTAACTGGCCAATAAGTATTTTACCTGAAAATAATAGATAAAAATATATTATTAAGATGAAACTTGTATTATAAATGCTATTATGGACCGGGCTACTCATATTAAGCTGCAGTCCATGACAGCTCTCAGTCCCTTTAAACAAGCTTTCTGAAACCTATGGAGATCGGCCAAACTTTTTCCTAGGAAATATCCTGAATAGCAAGTGCTGATCCTAGATACTAAATCTGAGCCTATTCCAAACCCACTCTGGCCGAAAAGGCACCTCAAGGGTTTCACATGAGATTGTCATACATCAGCCCTATGGATTATACAGTACTGGGTGGCTGTTTCAGAAACAGTATGGGGACTACTGGAAAGTACAGTGCAAACAGTTCAGGCCATATCATATGGCTTGACCTCAGGCTCTCTGGAGCAAAGTTCTTTGCACTTCACTGTCCTTCCAGCATGGCAGGGAGCACTGTAGCACACTGATATATTCACTTGAAATGGAGGTATCTCCTTCCTGCTGTAGGCAATTAGCAGGGAAAGGTGACATGGAAGGACAAGATGTAATAATTTTTATGACTTTAATGAATACTTTCTCAGACAGAAAGGTTCTCAGGCCAGAAGTGATCATTATGATAATCTATTCTGAACTTCTGTAACACACAGGGCAGAGTATTCCATTCAGAGAATCCTACAATAAGACCAGTACTTAACTACAGCTTCAACAAAATGTCAAAACTTAGAATTTCTTAGGGATATTCAGCCCTCCAAGTTCAGAATAAGCACATATAAGATCCTCAAAATGTGCTGTTATATTTTAGCAGCAGATTTTCCTTTTATGTTCTCATTGAAGCTGGCATATGCTGCTGGCACTTTGAATGGCATTGCCTTCCATATAATTCAAGCCTAGCATAGAAAAATGCCGTTCTCTTCCTCCTCATTCTAGGCAGTTTTCAGAATTTCTTTTCTTCAACAGTGTCGTAGTTCAGCCCTGATCGGGACCAGACTACGCAGTCTCTCTCTCACTCCCCCACCCTCCAAGAGAATAGGGGGAGATAATATAAGAAAAAATGGCTCAAGGTTTAAGATAGGACAGGGAGAAATCCTTAAAGTTACTGTCATGGGCTAAAACAGACTCGACTTGGGGAAAACTATTCATTTATTACTAAAACTAGCAGGATAATGAGACAGAGAACAAGATAAACTTCCTCCCACCTCTCCCTCTTCCTGAGCTGAATATTATCTCTACTACCTTCCCCCGCAACGGAGCAGCACGGGGGGGAAGAGGGAATGGGGGTTACGGTCAGTCCATCATGTGTTGTTTTACACTGCTACTTCGTAGTCGGGGGAAGAACTCCTCACATTCCTCCCCTGGTCCAGCGTGGTGTCCCACCCATACGCCACAGTCCTTCATGAAACTGTTCCAGCGTGGGTCATCTCTTCCACGGAGTGCAGTCTCTCCAGAACGGCTGCCCCAGCGGGCCCTCCATGAGCCACAGCTGCTTTCAGGCATCCACCTTCCCCGGTGTGGGGTCTTTCATGGGCTCCAAGTGGATCTCTGCTCCTCCGTGGACCTCCATGGGCTGCAGGGGGACAACCTGCTCCACCATGGTCGTCACCACAGGCTGCAGGGGAATCTTGGCCAGAAGCCGCATTACTCCTCCCCCTCCTTCTTCACTGACCTTGGCATCTGCAGTTGTTTCTCTCACAAGAAAAGTTCTTCACAACAGGCTGGCAGACGCCTCTCAGAATCTCTTCATATCATCCATTGCATCTCCTCTCCACCTCTTGCAGCCAGGCCAGGTTGAGTTGGGCCCAGTCGGCTTCCCGGCAGGAGGCCAGAGTGTGAGGCCTGCAAGGCCAACGAGGCCTGTGCCTCCCCCTCTGCGCCTCTGCCCCCGCTCAGCTTCTTCACATCTTCTCTTCTCTTTTTTTTTCTCTGTTTTCCCCTTCTTAAATACGTTATCACAGAGGCGTTATCATGGAACATTCTGCTACCAATCAGCTCGGCCTTGGCCAGTAGCAGGTCTGCCCTAGGCCTGTCCAAGTTCACTGAACAAAGGGGAACAACTTCTAGCAGTTTCCTACAGGAGCTACCACCTTAGGCCTCCCCTCACTAAACAAAACCACAACAAACAGATAATAAATAATGTACATACATTTAATAAGAATTATGTCCCAAACAGGTGCAAATAATAGCTCATTAAAACTATCCTTTTGCTGTTCTCAGTAGATGAGTCAGTACTCACCCTCGTGAAGTCCAGAAGAAAGTAAGGGTGGACATCCATATTTCTGACAAGGATAGCATACCTTGTTAACCTAAAGTCTGGACAAAATAAAAAGATAATACATGTTATTTCCATGCTTTTTATGTTATTGACTTTTAAAAAGGCGAATTTCACTGATAATTCTTTTGTTTCAGTCCAATAGACTTATGTTACATCTTTCATTTCAGAAGTAAGATTCTTTGTCATGGTTTGGATCTTTCCATTCCCTGAGTCATGACTGTCTTCAATCTCTGGAAGAATTGTTTCAAATTAAAGCTGACACTTAAGTAATTTGTCTTTACAAATATAAAAGTCCCTTCCTTCCTCTCACATCAAGTATCTGCCCAGAGAGCATTTGCCATTTGGGTTTTGTGGGCAGGATACAACATATGTGCAATTAATTGGCTGCTTTTGTCAAAAGAAGAATTATTATCATAAAGGCAAAAGGCTTTTGTTCTCTGCAAAGAATAATTCATGCTAAATGAAGCTGCCCCTTCCCTTACCACATCATATACCAGTTTAAGATGTGTCTTTCCTCATTAATAGAATAGTAATTAAGGTGAGACACCCTGAATTTTAGAATTATAACGATGTCTATAATACTGTACTGCATTATACTACATTTGCTCTATGTTACACGTCATTCTCATTCTCATCTGGACTTTTTTATGACTTGCCCCTCCCTGGATCTCTCAAATTACATATTTCATTTGTTATGTTTTGTTAACCTCTCTGTTCTCCCTATACGTCTAATTCTAAATCTATCCACATAGGTAGATATATTCTGGTGACTTGAAGCACTCTGTATTGCCCTTTCAACCCTTACCCTTCTTTTTGTGCTACCCTTGTTGGCCTTGAACATCCTCTTTTTTCACCTTGACTTTATGACCTTATGGTCCTTCAAATCCTTCTCTTTAAATACAACAATTTTCCCCCCCATTTTGTAGTTTCAGTATTAGGTTTCTTCTGGAAACTCAATGTTCAGTTTTTATTGGTGCATTTATTATAAATTTTTACTTTGCACATTTTTATTGTTGTGCTTGGCCATTGTGTTTATGTCATATGATGAACTAGTCTCAAAACAGGTGCCTAAAAGCTTACTCCTCAGGAAACCATGACCTTAAATAGCACAGCCTCATGTTCAGAATGATAAGCCATCTGCAACTTTCTCTGCTCTCAGTGACAGTACTGGGCTTCAGATATCAGGCTTTGGTGTTTGTGTACTGAAGAGAAGATTCATCTCACCAACATTCAGCTAAAAGTCATGTGTCTACATTAAGCCAGTCACCTAACCTCCATCTGTAGTCATTAAAGAGAGGAGATGTTTACTTCATCCTAAAATAGATGGTGACTGAGAGAAGTTGTGTTTTCTGTCCTCTAGTGAGAGCAATTGGAAGACATGGGTGTTTAGCTGAAATGAGATGTTTACTTGCTAGTTAGCAAAATCAGGTGAAAAGTATCCCATTGACGATGCAGAAAAAAGAAAACATTTCACTTCATTGTAATTATTAACTTATGTTGTTTTGCACACTTTGTTTTATCTTTTTCAGAATTTCTTCTAGTCTACCAGGGCATATCCAAATCAATATTAATGTCAATACTTCAGCTAGCATATATCACTTTCTCAGTGCAAAGCAAATATTCTTACTAAATGAACAGAACTATTTCACAAGATATATCTTGAAGGTTTTTAATGATCCATATATCTTATATACAGTCAGTAATGCAAGTTTAAGAGCAGATCTTTATAGAAAAAATACCCTCTGCCTCATGCAAGAGTTCAATAACATCCTTTTCTTTAGCCGGAGCGTTCTTGAATAGTCATAAACAAATCCATGACAGACCTTGAAAAGCAGCATGTGTACATGAAAGTGGGCACAGTTTATTTCACATAGCAGAGTTATTGAAATCCTTTTCAACATACATGGTTTTGTCAATTTTTGCAAAGAGCAAAACACACATAGGTTTTGCTGCTAGACATTACTGAAGAGTATTTTAAGCAGAAAAATTATGTGAATATTTGTCTAATGAGAGTGAGTATAGTGCTGGTAATTTGAAGATCAGGAACTGTTACTGAAACTTGATTTTCAAGGGTTAAATTCAAGGGTGCTCTGTATTGTTTTCCATGTTGGCCCCTTGTAGAATTGTGATTTTTCTGCTGAGATAGTTGTACTTGAAATGCATGAGACAGCTGTAATACTTCCCATACTATAGGTAATCCTGTGGTACATAGAGAAGTCATGGGCTGTTTTGCCTTGGTCTATGTCCTGGTTCTGTCTAGGATAGAGTTAATTTTCACCAGAGCTGGGAGAGGAACTGGAGCTGGTGGCACCTGTGGCTGTGGGACACAGCTGGGATAGTTTACTAATTAGCCAACAGCTGGAATATTTTACCCAAATTAGCCAAAAGGCTGTTCCACACCGTGATGTCATGCTTATTATATAAAGTGGGGACTGGGCTGATGGGAGGTTCCTGGTGGTGGGGAGCATGTGGGTATTGGGATCTGCTATATGCTATTGTACTGTGAATTATGTGTTTAAGTATTTTCTGTTATTAGGTTTTTTTGTTTGTTTGTTTTCCATCTCTGTTTTCTTTTCTTCTGTTGTTTTTAATTTATTTTTTATTTAAACCCATGGGTTTTGCCTTCTTTTCTTTATCAGTTTTCTTCCCTGCTCCACTGGAGGGTGGGGGGAGTGAGTGAGAGACTGTGTATCTTGGTTCTGAGTGGGGCTAAACTATGACAGTCTGAAACAGTAGGAACTCTTGAATTGTTTTTTCAAAGTTTTCCAACTTTAAAGGATCTGTCAAAATACTTTGACTCAAGAAACAGTGGATTTGATAGCAAATGCTCTATGATACTCAGTGGAATACCTATTTTGGCCAACAGCTTCAACTTTCAAGATTAACTAATGCTGATCTCCTCTCTGGAGTGATTTGACAATTTATCTTAGTTAATTGGGCTTCAGTTAAGGTTGAGGGATTTAGCTTGACCTACCACCCATCTACATCAGAGAAGCCAACAAAATACTACTTAAAAATAAATGTACAGACTCCAGTTTAGCTTTTGTGGAGGTCACACATGATTTGTTTTGACTTAGCTTTAGTTTCCTCATAATTTTGCTCTGAAAAATAATGGAACAATAAAAATTTCTCTGTGAAAGTCTGATTGTTAAGAGACATCTAAGCATTCTTTTTTAATTTTGGAGGATAACTTGAATGTTTGGTAATATTTCATATAAATAAAATAGCGCTTCCTCTTTTATATGTTTATATATTTTTTAAATTTTACATACATTAATAAATCCTTGAACATACGCTTTAATGCAAACCCTCCCTCCTTCCCTCCTCTCTCCATTACTCCTTCCAGTGTCTCACAACATAAACAATAACAATAAAAATGAAAACTCATTAGGTCTACTACTCTTTCTTGGTTTTGGGTTTTTTTTTTTTTTTTTTCTGAGCGGTAAGCTGATTTTCTCACATAATCAAAGAATTTCAGGAGCCTGGGCTTTAAGAAAAAACACCAAATAGTGTGTGCTGCAATAAAAATCACAGGAGCTGGCGGTCATGGCATGTCGTAGGTTTTTTTTGACCTCTCAAAGCCTGTGTCAGGAGAATCACAGTCCTGAAAGGTTACATGAATGTATCACAGGATCTCACCTATTTTACATCCCTGTTTGGGCACTGCTATTGACCCTGCAGTTTTACAGTCCTACCTGTAGCTTCTTAAAGCCCCATATTTCTCCACATGTAGGTATGCCGAAGGGTCCATGGCATACGAGATTTACATGTAAAAACCAGTTTGTCTGAGCTACTTAGTACTGCTTGAAACATAGCTTATGGCATGATTCAAAATTTGTTCTGAATTCTAAAACCAGCTTTTCCTTATTATTTGCTAAGTGATACCATAGTGCTGGATCCTAAGCAGGCACATAAAACCCTGTCTGCTATGTAAAGACTTGTGCTAGATTAACTGCTGGATAATAATTCTCCAAAACCTGTTTTTTCTAACACAGTTTTTCTAACTCTTTTTGCATGAATAATGTCAACTTTACTCACAGCAAATATATTTTTTCCACATTGATTTTTGCAAGTTCAGATGCTGTTGATGCCTATTCTCTATTTTCTGCTTCATGTTAAAAACAATGCTCTTCTTCCCC
>WHYT01016232.1:635686-678286 GCA_009806455.1 Tetrax tetrax
CTCTCCATTACTCCTTCCAGTGTCTCACAACATAAACAATAACAATAAAAATGAAAACTCATTAGGTCTACTACTCTTTCTTGGTTTTGGGTTTTTTTTTTTTTTCTTTTTTTGCAATGATGATGTTTAAAACTTGTGAGAAAACTAAGAAACTCTTAGAAAAATGTAGACTAGTGCTTCCCAAGATGGTCTGCAGAATCCTATTGATTACAGAGGGTTTCCAGCTAAGAGTTTGATGATGGAGATGAATTACGATCTGCAGGAATTTTGAGCAATGATACTGGTTACGATTAAGAAGTTTGGGAAGGACTGTTTGGAAAAATAGGTGCAACTTAATGACTGGTCAATCTTTGTAGAAATTGTTTTGCAATGGAAAACGTGGTTTGGAAGCGACCTGAATTTGTGCTTACTGCAGGAAGTTACTACTTTGCCTTGTTGGGACTGTACTGTGGCTTTGCAGTCTCATCCAGACTTCTCTGACAGACTTCATGTCCTCTTCAGGTATTACCAGGTTCCACTTATTGCCAGGGCAGTGCCACATCAGAGCTATCATGGCCAAAACAAAGATCGTAATTTCCCAGTGAATGTAAATAACTCTTAAAACTCAGGATCAGAGTGTCCTTCTGTAATGCTAATCTGAGACACCTTTGGCCTTATGCTGAGGAAAGTTGAGAGCCCATGAAGTGCAGCATGTCCATCTGGACCACTGGGTGCTCTGACAAGCCAAGCTCTTCCAGATATGACCTGTAGAAAAACAGGAACTTAAGTTTAGATTTTGAAAGCTAAAAGTGCTTAAAATATTCTTATCATTGACTTTCAAACATTGTATTGAGTTTCAAATTCATATTTAGGTACTGAGATTAATGGTTTGATTTTCAGAGCTTGCTCTTTGACCTATATAGCAGCTCCTTATTGCTCAACCATTTGGAAAAAATGAGCTTTTTATTTAGATTATAGGAGTAGGTTTAAGACCTTAGATTATTCTCTTCTTTCTGGTATCAGCTTAACTCTGTGATTATATTAACTACCAGGTGTAGGACTCAAAAAGCATATCACAACTTTGGAACAAGGGGGAAAGTGCTATTTTCAGACAGAGTTTAAATAATTTGTAAAGACTCATTGTGAATTATTATATTTTAAGGTCATGCATTCACCTAGGCAGTTTTCTGTATATCTGTCAGAAGAAGAAGTCAAATATACAGATTGGAAAAACAAACATGCTTTCTCTGAGGAGATAAGAGATTTAGAGCACACAGCATGATGAATCCAGGTTTTCCTACTGCAGCTGAAATCCTCACTGTTCTTGGCTTCCTAGCAACAGTGCCTTCCTAACTCATGACTGGAGTCAGTACAGACATGAATCAGTCAGTCATTTGTCACATAATTGATCAATATATTAACACTTCATATGAGAACTGATCTGTATCTTTTAGCAAAGACATACAATGGCAGCAGCAAGTGCCAACATTATGCAAATGATATAGAAAACTTTATTTTTGGTTATAATTTGTCTATCCTGTCCTGGTCTCTCTGTTCCCTCCCTCAGAATATCTTGAAAGATTCAGAGGCTGTGGATATCATCTAGCATGTTAAAAACCATCCTTCACCTGAAAGACAAAATGCAAAGGGAAAAGTCCTCTTCCAGCACACGGCTGCCCTCCTCATCTTCATAGGACACTTCATTGTATCACCCCTGCTATTAATGAAGGACTACGTGCTCTCACCCTCACACACAGTGCCTGAGACACCTGTTTCCCCCTCCTAGCTCTTACTGAGTAATAGCCTCTCTCTCCACTCAAATTTCCCCATGCAGGTAAGCAATTCATTATGATTAGGTTTCCAGAATAACTCTTCAGGTGAGATTTTCTAGGAGCATTTCTCCTACACCTACTTCAATTTCCCTTTCACTTTACTGATGCAACATTGAACACTCCCATGACCCCAGACATCTGGGATACAAACTTCTCTCTGATTTTGGGGTACAGGAAGATGATCACCTTCACGACTGCACTCTCCACTGCCTTTCTAGTTTGATCAGGAGGAATCAAAAATCCAATTAATTTTTAAGGTGCAATTGGATTAGATCATTGAGACGGATCTTATGAGGAAGCAATCTAGTACTTTAGACTGATGAACTGATGATGAACTTGATCAAAGAGATGCTTTCCTAAATTGTATGCTTATACAAGCTTGGGTTGGCCATTGCTACATCATTCAGTACATTTTTTAAAAATGCAAGTAAAAAAATATTATTGTTAAATCCACCTTGCTTTCCACTGATCAAATTCTAAGTCAGCCTAATCCCGCATTCAGCTTTTATGTCCATCTCTGTCTGCCCTTGAGAGTTCCTGTCTTTTATGTGTCCTTTTTTCCGATTGTAAGATCTTCAGGTCAAGGACCTCGTCCTTATATATTTTTGCTTCTCCATTCAAAAATGTTCATATTTAAATAGAATATTTTCTATTGCCTTTCAGATTTATACACAATTCAGAAAACTGCACACAGCTGAACAAAAAAAACCATAAAGATTTGGGGATAAGGTGGATGTTTTTCTTCTTGTGGGCATTTTTAGGGGCTACCAGCATACGGCTTAGTTTACAAAAGCCTCTTGTAGCTCTGAGAAGTGGTAAATCCCCCTGGCTGATGTTAAGGATAGAGATAGGGATGAAAACTGTCAAGTGAAGAATAACATAGGGTGTGATTTGATGTCTTCTCAGGGAAGTGGATTTAGAATATTAATTCTGCAAGTGACTTTACATTCTCCGTTGTTCTCAGTTCCATTCTCATGACCAAGAGTGGCAAGAGGATTTCCACTTTAGTGCGTTTAAGATTATGCATGCAAATTATTATTTTTTTTAGTAACATTATCCATGCAAATCAATCCCTTTAAGAGTTATACATCAGGCTATATAGGAGTAAATTTTATCTATGGTTAGTCTTTTGATAACATATTTGGCTTTGCTTAGCACTGGTACAAGAATTTTAAACTCCTTGTTTTTTGTAGAACGACTCGAAGCATGACTTCATAGCATGACAGAATGACAATTTGTCACATACGATCAATGCTCATGTCTCAGTTTCTGTACTCTCAAGTATTTTGTCTTCAAGTAGAGGACACAGCTCAACTGCATATGCATAGCTCTTGCAGATAGAGATCATAGAATCATAGAATGGTTAGAGCTGGAAGGGACCTTCAACAGCCATCTAGTCCAACCCCCCTGCAAGAAGCAGGGACATCCCTGACTAGATCAGGTTGCTCAGAGCCCCTTGCAACCCGGCCTTGAATGTTTCCAGGGATGGGGCATCCATCACCTCTCTGGGCAACCTGTTCCAGTGTTCCACCAGCTTCATTGTAAAAAAAATTTCCTTATATCTAGTCTGAATCCGCTTCCTTCTCTTTTAAAACCATTAGCTCCTGTCCTATCACAACAGGTCCTACTAAAGAGTTTCTCCCCATCTTTCCTATAAGCCCCCTTTAGGTACTGGAAGGCCACTATAAGGTCTCCCCGGAGCTTCCTCTTCTCTAGGCTGAACAGCCCCAACTCTCTCAGCCTGTCCTCATAGGAGAGGTGCTCCAGCCCTCTGATCATCTTCGTGGCCCTCCTCTGGACTCACTCCAACAGATCCATGTCCTTCTTGTGTTGGGGGCTCCAGAGCTGGACACAGTACTCCAGGTGGGGTCTCACCAGGGCAAAGTAGAGGGGCAGAATCACCTCCCTTGACCTGCTGGCCACACTCCTCTTGATGCAGCCCAGAATGCGGTTGGCCTTCTGGGCCGCAAGGGCACATTGCCCGCTCATGTTGAGCTTCTCGTCCACCATCACTCCCAAGTCCTTCTCCTCAGGGCTGGTCTCAATCCATTCTCCGCCCAGCCTGTATTTGTGCCTGGGATTGTCACGACCCAGATGCAGGACCTTGCACTTGGCCTGGTTGAACTTCATGAGGTTGGCACGGGCCCACCTCTCCAGCCTGTCAAGGTCCTTCTGGATGGCATCCCTCCCTTCCAGCCTGTCGACGGCACCACACAGCTTGGTGTCATTGGCGAACTTGCTGAGATTGCACTTTATCCCACTGTTCATGTTGCTGACAAAGATGTTGAACAGGGCTGGCCCCAACACGGACCCCTGAGGGACGCCACTTCTCACCGGTCTCCACTTGGACATTGAGCTGTTGACCACCACTCTCTGAATGCGGCCATCCAGCCAACTCTTTATCCACCGAGTGGTGCGTTCATCAAACCCATGTGTCTCTAGTTTAGAGAGAAGGATGTCATGCTGGACAGTGTCAATCTCAATCTAACATCTGTTGGAAAAACTTGTTGGGGAAGGTCCGGAAGATGGGTATCATCATTTAATCTACAAACACCAAAAAACCTGAGTTTAATGCTGAAAGGCAGGAGTGCAGTATCCTAAATGAATAATAATTCCAAATGCTGAATAAATATCCTGCATTTTACATCTCAGCTTTTCTGTGTATTCTGATACTGCCCATGGTTTTGCAGCTTTCATGCCAGTTTTGAAATAAAGTTTAAACTTCTTTCTCTACAAAACAGAATCATGTTAGCATGAATGAAGGTCCAGAATAATTCATTACTTTTGCTTTTATTGATTTTGGAGAGAGACTTATGACCTTGTTTTTTTTCTTTTTTTTTTCTGAGTGATAAAGCTATATGTATAAAAGAGTAAAGAGCTCAAAATGCCAAAAAAGTTTTCTCAAGCCATCAGTCACAGAAAATGTATAGCAAACTCAATTTGTTACAATGCAGCAATGTCAAAATAGAAGTCCGTTTATTCACAATTTAAATACATTACGTGAATTTAGAGTTCCAACTAATAAAGAAAATAATTGTTGTTTTTATTAAAGTAGCAGTGTAAAAAGTCCAAAGATTTGCCATTAAGTCTGGATAGCATGTGATGCTCTAGAAAGATATGAAAACAACCCAGCTAACTGCAAAGATTACTATCTATTGCAGAGATGACCTCTAAAAGGTCATCCATTCTCTGCCTCTAAAAGGTCATCTAGGAAAAATCTGAAAAAAGATAGAGAAAAAAATGTCAAAATTTCAAATCGTACCACTTCTGGAACTTTCATTAAATCCTGATCAATGTCTTGAAGGGAGTTTTTAAAGCCTTTTAAGCTTTCTACTTTTTCTTTGATCCTAATATGGTAGCTTCTTGATCAAAGCCATGTTCTAAGATAAATGTAGTAATTGACTGTAATTGTAGTAGGAACTGGTTGCAGCAGTAACTGTACACTAGTAACAGTGTTGTAATCAAATAAGGAAACAGTCCAGCCTTCTCTCATTCCTTGTTGCTTTTTTCCTTCATGCCTGAAATTTCTCATATCTTTCCAGATATCTTTTCTCCCAGGCCTTCTCCTGGGCTACCCGTATCTCTACCTTTTTTGTCACTGGAAAACAGCTTTGTTTTGCCTGGGATAATGATTACAAAGATGATCAGAGCTATGAAATGACATCTTTACTGGAAACATTTAAATGGAATAGGACTCTTCAGCCCAGATGACAGATGCCTGAGGGAAGATATTACAAGTTTACACACTTCTCTGAGTTTTTAATCGGCAAGGTGAGAAGGGGTGTTCAAAATAACCAAAGGAAGGTACCTGTCCATCACTGCATATCACTAAGTTGTGGAATTCCTTACTAAAACATGTTGCGTATGGCAAAAGTTTGCATAGATTCAACAACCAACTGAAAGAAAAAAACAAAATAATTGATACAAAACCAATACCTCTATCTTAAAATTTGTGAGTTGCGAATTGTTGGAGCCTGAGAGATTCCTATTCCCTTTTGTGACCACTGTCAGAAACAAGTTAAGACTCTTCAATTTGACCTGGTAGGTCAATCTTGTGCTCCTCTCTGTGCCTGCTCTCTTTGAGCTGACTGTTTTCCTCTTGGCTCCTTGCCTCCCCTTTGAAGCCATGTTTATAATCTCTTCCTTCATTACCTTTCACTAGTTATTTGGGGATAAGTTTGTGGGCATTTCTGCTGCTGATGTCTGAGATTCAACTCACTGAAGTTAAGAGATTGCCTGAAAAACTGACAAAATGAGTTGTTTGGTGGGCATCAGAACAGCTAAGAAATATCTGTGATTCTATCTGCTTGCTGGAAAAAGACGGGGAGGGGGCGATGCATTGCTTGCAGCACAATGTTACTTCAGTCCTTCTTGTCCTTCCCCCTCAAAGTTTCAGCTCAGAGTTTTACAGTCAAGCTAATTTAGAGCATTTTTTTAGGAAAACGTTACTTACATCATTCCTGTTACTTTGT
Source organism: Tetrax tetrax (assembly GCA_009806455.1). NCBI lineage: Eukaryota > Metazoa > Chordata > Aves > Otidiformes > Otididae > Tetrax > Tetrax tetrax. The sequence continues at coordinate 641,970 of WHYT01016232.1, forward strand.
CTTCCTAGAAACACTTCAAAACGTACTCACTTCAGTGCCAAATCTAGCTGCCCTATAATAACTTCTAACATCAAATCATTTCCTTTGCTCCCAAGACCACTTGACACGTGTGCTTTTCAGGTCACCAGAACACATCTGACATGAACTGCCTCAGGTTGAGAAGTGGTAGCTTTTATGTGCTCCAGTGGACCTCTCCTGTTCCATTCCCTGAACAAGATGTTGTTGACAAACATTTAGGAAATAGTGTGGACCCATTGCTCAATGATTCAGGTAATTTAGTGACTGGAGAGAAGACGAGGCTGATGTACTCAATACCATATTTTTCTCAGTATTCGCCAGGAAAATCTCCCAGGCCTCTGTGCTTGCAGGTAGGGTTCCAGGCCAGAACTACCAGCAATGGGTGAAGGTTGAGTCAGGAATTGTTTGAGAGAACTTGACCTATAAAAGTCCATGAGACCTGCATCCAAGTCACTGATAAAAACTGGCTGATGTCCTCCTAAGGCCACTGTCTTTTAGAGATCAGTGGAAATCTCTGGTTGTAGAAAGACAAATGTTGCCCTCATCCTGAAAAGGACCTTTCAAAGAGACCAAAAGGATGATGCAAAGCACTACAAACTGGTCTGTCTCAGTTTGCTTCCTTGGAACATATGAAGCACAAGTCCTCCTGAAACATGTTTCTGATGACAAGAAGGTTACTGTGAAGTCAGCATGGTTTTACTAGTGGTAAATCATGCTTGACAAATCTGATTGTCTTCTGTGGTGAAACAACTGGCTTTGTGCACAAGGGAAGAGCAGTGAATGTCCTTTACTTTGACTTTAGCAAGGCTTTGGACACTGTCTCCCACAATACTCTCGTACCAATTTGGGACATTATGGTCTAGATGGATGGAAACTACTGGTTGGATTATCAGGCTTAGAGGGTGGTGCTCTATCAGGTAGCACGTAACAAGAGGAGTACCACAATGGACTTGTTCTATTTAACAACCTTGTCAATATCCTGAAGGAGGTGAAGACTGTGCTCTTGTCAAGTTTCCAGATAACACCATACTAGGTGGTCAGTTGATACAGTCAAGGGGCAGGGTTGGCATCCAAGGGGACCTAAATAGGAGAGGGGGATGCACTAACAGAAACAGGAAATTAATGAGGACAAATGCAAAGTCCTGGATCTGGGAGAGAAGAGCCCCTGGTGATGACACAGATCTGGGTACTAGATGCCCAGGGATCTGCTCTGCAGGAAGGGCCCTGGTGTTTGTGAAGGACAGTGGACTGAAAAGAAGCTGACCCGTGCCCCAGCAGCATGACAGGTTATTACAACTTCTTGGGCTTTATTAATAGCATCACAACTAGCAGATCAAAGGGAATGATTTTGTCCTTTGCTTGACACTTGTTAAACTACTTTTGGACTACTGTGTTCAGTTGTGGGCCTCCAAGTACAGAAAAGACGCCAGTAAACTGGAGCAAGTTCAGTGGAGGGACACAAGTTCAGCCAGGGTTTTGAGCAGTTGCTCTGTGAGGGAAGGCTGTGGTACCAGGTCTGGCTTAGATTGGAGACAAGATGGCTTCGGAGACACCCAACAGCAGCCTCTGGTACCCGCAGTGAGGTTGCGGGGAAGATGGAGCAGGGCTCTTCACAGTGGTGCGTTGTGGGTGGATGAAAGACAAGGGTCACAAGTTCAAAACAAGAGAGATTTCAACAGGATAAACAAACTTAATAGACAACTGGATAAAAGAATTGCCATTTCCAATGGTTGTAATAATTCTGATTGGTTCTTTTCTTTGTTAATTTAATTTTGACAAGTCTTTTAGGAAGGTCAATTGTCACCAATATTAATGAAGTCAAGATCATCACATCTGCAATATTGCACTTAGCTGAATCTATTCCTCTGTGCTATGATAGAACTACAGCTCATCCCAGCACTAGGCAGTCTAAAATCTGAGGAAAGAATGGGCTAGAGTTCCATCATAAATCAAGTGGATTTGGGAACTACACTATCCAGATCTGGACTCTATTCATCTGACCTGCTGTCTGTAAATCTGCTGTCTGCCTCAAAATGTCTGTTTTATAAAAAGCACGAGTAAATCATACATACTGTGACCACTGAAAACAAGCAAAAAACCTCTACTCATGTGTTTGAAGGTGAGCTTTAATTTAAAAAGATCAAGTTTAACAGCTGAACTAAAAAGAAAGTTATTAAGTTGGAAGTAATAAAAGCTAAGCTCTAGCATGTCCTGAATGAATGTTTTTATCAGAGCAGCAGTTCTATCATTGCTTATTTATAAGTCTGCAGTACATGCAGTTTTCCAAATATTTTCAAACCAGAAAGAAGTCATAATTTGGGAATTAGAAGATTAAAATGTATTTATGAGATAGGACCTTCCCTTTAAAACAAAACAGCAAAACCATGAAAAAACTGATAGACCGGAAGAAAGAATAGATGTAGCAAAAGTGATCTGGAGACTGACCACACAAGCTGAAATGTTTTTGTAAAGAGCATTGGAAATGTGAGCTGCAAGAAGGAACTCAAACTCATTGATTTAAAGGAATTTAACAGCCATACCATCCTAACTCAATGTTAGTTCCTTATCTAGGGCATGACTTGAGATGTCTTATCACATACTCCACTTCACTGAATCCAAAAGGGAATTTTCAAATCACCACGTGGCAGTCTTGGAGTGAGTGAGGGATGAAGAAGAGACAGGAGAATTCACAATTTGGCCCTATTTCTCCAAATTTAAGCACTTAAGAACACTTCCCTGATGAAAACTCTTTACTGATACAGTAACATTGTGCAAAGACCATGGTGAACTTTCAACTGTGCTGCTTAACATCTGCTAGGTTACATTCTTCAGACCACGCCCATTTGCAGAGTTTGTGCACATCAGCTAAAGCTGACTCACTTACATGAAGCCTATCTCATTATGGGAACCTTGCAGAAATTAAAGGATATGGAAAAAACAGTGGCGAATGTCATGGAGCACTGTGCTCTGCAGTGCAGAGCACATGCAACTGCACTGTTTGCAGTTGCAAACTCAGATAGTCTATGGAAGAATAATGGCAATCACCATGTCTGACTAGGATCATGCTGGACAGTGAATTCTACTCAATAATCTTTTAACTGAACTGATTAAGTTCAGAGAACCCTAGACAGCTTTAGAAGTGAAACAGACACCACAGATCTTGGAAGAGGTGTTCAGACCTTAGAAAAGTGGAGGATTTTATCCTTATTCAGACTCTGTGAAAGATGAACGCAGTTCCACTGTTTCTGAATCCAGGTCAGCCTGTGAATGCTTCTCCTTTACCCTTTTTACTCTACATTGTCCTTCTCCAGACAGAGTGAAACGACAGTAGATCATCTTTGGCAAATTGTATACAGGGCTTGTAATTAGAAGAAAACTTCTGAACTCAAGATTGCTTCAAACCTCTCAAGCATTTTATGAGGTACTTAAAATGAGATTAAAGTAATCATCATCAATATGCCATTTTAATCTCTATGAAAAATGGTCATGTTGTCGGTTTGATAACTATTCCAGTTGTTCAAGACTGCTCAGATATAAATATATCCTTAGGAGCCCCAAGCTCTTGCACATTTAGATGCAGGTCTTCTTTGCCAAGTAAACATCATTATTGTCACTTATAATAAAGCATTGATGGCCATTTGCAATATGTTTTACCCTCAAGTATCGGAGTAATAACAGCACAATTTTCTTACTGGTGAGCAACAGAGAGCTTTACAGGAAATTTTAATTTGATTGAGATTAAGGTTTTGTGGTAAAAACTAATGCCCATTAAGTTTCTAACTAGAAAAGTCCATAGAAATGTGGACTTAGACATCTATACTATTTTCCTCCCTCCATTTAATCTGTATCTTTTCAAATTATTCTCATTACATATTACTATTGGTATTGTACAGAAGCTCCAGGCAAGACTGGGATTTGATCATGCTAGGGATTATGTGAACACACAGGAAAGTTGGTTACTGCTGCAGAGACATGTCGATACTCAGGTCAGCTGTATCCTAGGAAAAAGCCCAGGTTCAGCAATCAGTTCTCAGGGGGGATTGCATGGCTGTAATTTTGCTGCATGGGAATAACACTTAACGATCTGCTACCGAATCTGGCTTTTCTGAAGTTGAGACGGTTCCCTTGAGGACAGACAGTAGATGAGGCTGTGAAGCTAATGAGAGCTACATATGAGTCCAAGTTGATGGATAAAAAGGAGAAGGTCTTGACTGAGACAAAGGTAATACATCATGAAAAGGCTTAAGCTTAAACAGACCTAGTAATAAGACACCATCAATGGACATACATTGACCATTTCAGATAAGGTTTCACAGGAAAATTCCTGATAACTCTGTGTAAAGGCTGCTTGAAAGACTACAATTACAATCTCATTCCCCACTCCACCTCTGCTGAAGGAAGGGGCAGCTCTAAGTTTGCTGTAGTTGGCAAGAGTCAGATGTAACTTGCTCTCAGTTGATTTATCAACTTGATTTATCAAACTTGAAAGGATACGGTGCAATCTTGATGCTGTTCCAATCAAACATCAGCAAGCACCCGGCCCAGCTCCTCTGCAGCATTCCTGACAGGCTGCCTTAGATCCCGGGTACCCTTTCCTTTGGCAGAGGATTTCATGCTGTCTTGCGTTACACATTAGAAATGCCACAACATACTGAAATCCTTTGTGAGCTTACCATTCTCTGTCCAATGCTGCTTTCTGCTCTATGTACCCTGGCTCTCAGCCAACAGGAGTTTTTCTTACATTGAAAAATCCCATGCCAGCTAGATTCACCAGGTCCATGGCAACCTTGCAAGAAGGTAAGAAAGGTATTTAGCTTGGGTAGTTGTGTCAAACCAAATTCCATTTAGGCCATTTTTCTCTGTCTGTCATGGGCTGATGTGAATGCCCATGAATGAGGCACATGGGAGCTGGGGTATCCATATGGTGGTTCTTTGCCTGGGATTACTTTCCTAGCCTTCAGCAACTTGTGTGTCAAAGTCTTCCTGGGCTAGATGTAAAGTCTTTGTGTCCAAGCTAGAGGTAATATCTCTTCTGTCCTGTGCCTCCGCATCTTAAACTTAAGCTTTGAAATTGTTTGGTGTTCTGAAAAAATATATAATCAGGCTAAATTTAGAAATTTTCCTTGCTTCGCATAATTGAAGGCTGAAGTGGTGGCTATTCCCCAAAGGGTCTACTTTACGAGCTGAATTAAACAGTCTGTTTCTGGGAGAAAAAAAATCATGCACTGAAAGACTTTATGCTGTATTCACTTGAGGATAGGATGAGGGGTGGGAACTTGTAGCAGATCTGAAGGAGCATTCTGGCATTTTCTATTTCTGTTCTTGCCTTTCAACACTGCAAAATGTTCATTTAATGTCATTACTCCATGGAGGACGACGTGGTTGGATGAGGGGTAGACACCTAAATCATATTTGAAGGATCATTCTGGTATTTTCTATTTCTGTCCTTCCCTTTCAACACTGCAAAATGTTCTTTTAATGTTATTCCTCTATGGAGGACATGATCAAACCTTGTGGGAGGAGAATTATTCATGAGTTTTCTCTATTCTGTGGAGGCCACCTGTGGTACAAGGAACCTTGTGCTGCTTCCTTTACTCTTCTACACGAACACAAGCTCTCTTATTTTTACTGTTGATAGACTTTTCAAGTATAATTGTCTTGTTCGCCTGAAGTATGGACACGTTGCTTGACATGGCTAGTGACCACAACTATTTTTTTTTTTCAATAACTTGTTCCTTCTTATTTAGTTTTACTTTTTCTCTGTTTTCCTTAATTCTGTTTATACAATGAGCTGCTCTGTGGGCTAAATGATCATTGGACACTGATTTAAACCAGTGGTTAAAATCATGCAGCAGACCTTGCAATAGAGCCTGACATACAGTTAAACCAGGTTTTGGTGTGTGTAGAGCCTCTCCTACATCATTCTTCCCAGGTTCTCTGGTCAAGTTCATGAGAAAGGGTAAGTTTTGTCATGATTTTAGGTGACAAGTTTTTAAAAGTTCAGTTTTGTTATTAAGTCATAGTTTATAAAGGTTACGTTCAATAGCTATTGCTATTTCCTCAAAAAGTCACATAACATAGAAAATATTCAGTTGAAAGCTCTGTACACAAACCTGATTGTTTTCCAGGAATTATTCCAAAGAGATGGAAGTGAAGAAAAAAACTGAAGAAATGTACACCTTTTTTTCTTATATTTACTGATGTCTATCCAACAGCTATAGAGCAAGACTGAAATGATAATCAACCCAATAACGTATATTTCAGAAGGTTTCTTATGCACCTTGACACAGAAATCCAATGCATAGAAGCCTGATGTATTTTTTTATTTGAATCTAGCACCAGGTGTTCTCATATAATTAAGTGGGAAATATTGCAACACTTATAACGTATAATATCTCAAATCTTACTGCTTCAAATCTCTCAGAGCTAGCCTTGTTAGACCTGCTTTCATGACTTATTAATGTCATTCAAAAATAATGAGCATATTAAATTTATGCTATAAAATGTGAATAAAGTAGAAATAGGCAGGAGTTCTAATACCAATGTAACTTCTTTGTTATACGGATAACATGTATCTTCGGATACATGTTATCTTTTCATATAGGATATAGAAAGGATTTATAAAGCAATACAATAACCATGGAAGAAGAACTGTACATCTTAGGTACTTCCAATCCTCATTGTTTTATATAGCCATCATCTCTAAACTCTGCAATGAAGTTCAAGTACTCTCTTGTGCAAAAGTGTTTACAGAACATCCATAATAAAGTTGTGTAGACAGGGAAACTAAAGAAGAAAATAATTATTAGACTGTTTCTCAAAATGACATTCAGATATTAGTTATTTCTTCATGTGATTTTGCAGTATAGCTCTAAGACATCGGAAAAATAAATTGAGCAATATCATCCCTGCCAGGAAATAAAGAAACAAGCAGACTTTATTTACAGAAGCATATGCAAAAGAGCACTTCAGAATAAGAAATTAACAAATTCAACTCTGATCTCAAAAGTTATGTAAGGTCAATCGACCTATAGCAGGAATAGATGCCAACTAATAAGGACTGTACTAATATGTGTTTACAAATTAGAACGGAATATTCTTCCACTCTGTAAAAAGTACAGGGAAGAATAACATATTTTATGGAAGCTGAATCAGTTTATTGTGATGTACTGAAAAATTACAGGAGAAGAACAGAATTAATACTCAAATGCGTGAATTTACATACATTTATGTAAGTTTCTTATGCACACATCAGCCTACACAGTGGGATCTTCAGATGCTAACTTCTGTTCTTGTCTGTCTCCAGTCTGGCCACTAACATGGTCAGAGGCAAGACAGAGTCCACAGTGATCCCAAGCCAAGAGAAAATTTCCTTGATAGGCTAGCTATTTCCACAGCAGCCCAGTTGCTTTCCAGCCCAGCCTCTTTATGTTGGAAGAGTGGAGCCCAAGGGTGAATAAGGAAAAACAGAATGAAGCCTGCAATGGGGACTCCAGTGTTTGTGCCTTAGCCTGCATTTAACACCTTTATTCTTCTCTCCACTGCAAAGTATTAGCTGTTAGGTTTATAAAGTTACTCTAATGCAGAGGCAATGTGAGAGGACACCAGTCTGACCATTGTATCTGCATCATTGGTATGTATTACTTTCATTTTATTCTGCTTTTTACTGTTCCCTGGGGTTGATTCTTTGCCTAATCATTTACAGCCTCTCTTTTTATCTTTCTTTATGTCTGTTTCTGCTTTCTCCTAGCATTCCTTTCTCAGATTTCAGTTATGTCCCCTATAGTTCTCACTCTTTTTGCTCATTTTGCTCTTTTTTTTCACTCTTTAGCATCCCCCACTTTGAAAGCATCCTGCTTCTGTTAGCACATTAACTCACCCTCCAGCCTCTCTAATACTGAACTCCAACTGATAACCCTTTCTACCTTATCTAAAAGGGAAATAATACCACCAACACCACAGTCTTTGAAGAGAAATTATCAAAATGCCCTGCACTTAGACAAACTCAGATTTGATCTAACAGTAACTTTATATGTAATCCAGCAAATATCTTACAACGACATGACTCAGAAGGGAAAATCATATAGTAAAACATTACATTGAATGGGAAATGATTCAGTGAAAACATTATTCATAGCAGGCAATTACTAAGTGAAGATATTATCCACAGCAGACAATTACTCAGTAAAAATATTATACAGTGCAGAAAAGTATTCAAGCAAACATTTGACAAGGACAGCAATTATTCAATAAACAATCATAATTGCACCCAATGGAGCACACTTGCCATAAACAGTACAAATAGAATCATAGAACCATAGAACGGTTAGAGTTGGAAGGGACCTTCAAAGGTCATCTAGTCCAACCCCCTACAAGGAGCAGGGACATCCCTGACTAGATCAGGTTGTTCAGAGCCTCACCCACCCTGGCCTTGAATGTTTCCAGGGATGGGGCATCCACCACCTCTCTGGGCAACCTGTTCCAGTGCTCTACAACCCTCAGTGTAAAAATTTTTTTCCTAATATCCAATCTAAATCTACCTCCCTCTATTTTAAAACCATTACCCCTCATCCTGTCACAACAGGCCCTACTGAACAACCTCTCCCCATCTTTCCTGTAGGCCCCCTTGAAGTACTGGAAGACCGCTATCAGGTCTCCCCGGAGCCTCCTCTTCTCCAGGCTGAACAGCCCCAACTCTCTCAAGCCTGTCCTCACAGGAGAGGTGCTCCAGCCCTCTGATCATCTTCGTGGCCCTCCTCTGGACCTTCTCCAGCTGGTCCATGTCCTTCTTGTTTTGGGGGCTCCAGATCTGGATGCAGTACTCCAGATGGGGTCTCACGAGAGCAGAGCAGAGTAGACTCTGCGTAATTAGCAGACTCAAAGGATATTACCGTGACTGCCCAAGTTTTAGCTAATTTATATGGCAGCTAAGCTCTACAGGACAATCAGAATCTGTCAGTGAGGGACAACTTGTTTTTCCTTTTGTCTCTTCAATTCTAGGAATTAATAGCACAGTTCTATCAATTTTAATGAAGAAGCAAGTGTAGCTTCATTGGTTATCTGGAGTTAGTCAGTTATCCTTTTCCAGGAATGAGCATTACTCACATGACTCCCTTCTTAATTGAAGAATTCTTCTGTCACGCTTTTAATCCTTTACTTTCTACCTCACTTTCTCGACAGTTCTCAGAACTTGCTTTTTGTATTTTTGCTTTTTTTTCCTGCAGTTGGTTTATTTTTCAAATTTCTCCAGTTTTTTATTCTCAAAGCACAAATTAATTTGCTTTTCTTGTTGCATAAGGACTTCTCACATATTCAGTTTCTACTTGTAGTAAAGCTTCCACTCATACTCTCTTTCAGAGTCTCCCAACAGAAGAGGCAGCTCTCATTCTCCTTTAGTCCAGAACTATCGCTTCTTCCTTTGCTTCGCTAACTGGATCAACTACTCTTCTTGTATCATTCATCTTATGCACCTCTATTTCCTCTTTCAGACATTCTCAAACTCCGATCTCAACTGTTTTATTTTGACTTAATTCAGGTATTCATTATTTGCTTTCACCAGCACCCATTGTAGCTTCACAAAATACATTTTTTGTTTGAAAATCTTATATTTTTTAATTATTGCGTGGGTGGATGTACAGTTTTGTATCTCTCATCTTGCTTCATTGCTTAATGACAGGTTTTCAAGCAATTCATCTGACTGAATTGTGGATTGCTCTGTTGCTGAGTTATTTTGGTCCATGAAGATGCTAATTCCTATCAGAATAGTTGGTTTTCTAAGCATCTGTATTTAGACACACATACCAAAAATTACTTGTACAAAAAAAAAAGAAGCAACAGGAGAGTTGCTGGGATCCTGTAACTAGAGTAGCCACTTTAGTATAATCACATTATAATCACTTTAGCATAACCTATGTTGTAGATTAGGGTAAGTGATACCACAATCAGGGTTCCCCAATTTAACTGCATCACTAAACAAGTATAATATTCTGATCTTATTTTTAAGGAGAAATTTTCAGCAGCATGCCAAAGGCATTACTGCATTGCAACAGCAAAGCCAGCAGAATTTCAGTGTAACTTGGTAAAGTGAAAAACTGTATGGAAAAAGACACTTGTATTCGTGCAGAAAGTGCCTGCAAAGGGATTTACATCACCATAGCTACATGATGCTTTTCCCACTAGAGATCTGCTGGCCAATTTTGCTATGAAGACAGTCTTTAAATGACGTAACTTTAGAAGTGCCATGGGAGTGATCCTCAAATAAAAATTCTTCCCTCATGAAAATTTAAAACCATTAAAGTCTTAGGGAAATCACAGATTCATGGAATAGTATCATAGAATAGTCTGGGTTGGAAGGGACCTTTAAATGCCATCTAGTCCAACCCCTTTGCAAGGAGCAGGGACATCTCCAACCAGATCAGGTTGCTCAGAGCCTCATCCAACCTGGCCTTGAATGTTTCCAGGGGTGGGGCATCTACCACCTCTTTGGGCAACCTGTGCCAGTGTTTTACCACTCTTATTGTAAAAAAAATTCCTTATATCTAGTCTAAATCTACCTCCTTCTATTTTGAAACCATTATCCCTCATCCTTTCACAACAGAACCTGCTGAAGAGTTTCTCCCCATCTTTCTTATAAGCTCCTTCTAGGCACGGGAATGCCGCTATAAGGTCTCCACAGAGCCTTATCTTCTCCAGGCTGAACCTTTGCATTGGAAATGGACATTTTGCATTTGAATACACCAAGTATTTTCTATTTGTCTCTTTTGGAGCTTGAAGTCACCAAAACTCAGTCCAGCAAGGGCATAAAATCATCTTTTGACTTGTCTCTTGATTATAATTAGAAGTAAAAATATTTTTAATCAAGTTAGAAGAATTATTATCATTTTATGAATTACCTTACATACATTTCCAGCCTTAAAATGAAAGAAAAGGAGAACAATCAAAGTGATCCTACATCTCCCTTACTCTTTCTATCATCCTACTTTAAGCCCAGCTTTCTGAAATGCTTGAATGCTATTACCAAAGCAACTTCAAAAAGGTGGGAAGATTTTTGGGTCTTGATTTCTTCTATGTAGCTACAAATCAGGACCAAATTAATGCAAAGGATAGAAAGCATTTAGCAAAAATTATTAGAAAACTTAGATCAAAAGAAAGTAAAATACAAAAAATCTGTATTTTGTACACTCTGTACCAGCCAAAATCACAGACTTAAGTAAATTAATTGCCTGAAATATCTTTCTCTTTGTCTTTTTTTTTTTTTAAATACTGCTCATATTTCTACTTCTCTGGATCTTTGTGAGCTAATTTGTCACAGGTCTTTACTCACATAACTCAAATGACTTTGATGCATTTATACTGCTGTAAAGTTACAATCAATCCTAAAAATTCTTTTCAGAAGCTACTTTTGCACTGATAATTTTCTAGCTGTGAGGAACAAAGGAAAATTTGTTAAGAACTTCACTAGTTTTAGTGTCAAGTAAACCAGACACCTACTCTGAGTCACTTGTTCCAATAAAAATCATTCACACACCATTAAACATCTACTAGTTGTACCATTTGAATCTGACCCCTGATTCACACACTCCATTCATTGGCAAGTGATGTTTCTTTTTTTTTTTCCTTTGGGGAAGGAACATAAATTTAAACCTTCAGGAGACTGGAATCATGAGGAAATGATAATAAAATACAGTTGTTCCATCTTATATTACTTCTCAGCTGATGACTCACAATAAAATATCTCAAAATGTAAGCCAGAAGAGGAACAGCTTATCCTGTGCTATAAGCTAAGCTTCCACTAAAGTGCTTACAAGTGAGTGCTGATCTCGTTCAAAAAGTATAGATTATAGGCAGTATGAGACTATTTTTCACAGTTAAAGCACTTGCTGCTTGTTTGATTACTTTCTCACTCATTTTTTGTGCCCATGGCTTACCTTAACTACTTGTGGGTACTTCCTGGGCATGATGAGATCATAACAGTGCATTTGGGGTAAAATTACCTGGCTGGAGCACTAGACTAAGACCCAAGAGACAGTTGATACAGCCTCATTTTAATCAAAAGTTTCCCCTCTCACCTTCCACTGGTCACATAGGAGTAATGTCAGGGAAACACTCAGTTTTGTAACAGGGATCTAAGAAAGCCCTTAATCTGAAGGCCATTTGTGTTCAGAAAAGATGAGTTCAAACAGGAGGAATAGGAGGAGACCCTCGGGGTGAATAAGGTCAATCTTATGAGAAAAGACTAAAAAGAGATTGGCCTGTTTAGCTAGCTAAAGGGAAGACAATGTGGGATCTTTACCTGTGTAAATATACACAGGTATACACAGAGGGGCAGAGAAGGGGGAAGAAATTACAAAGGAAGGAAAGCTATTAATGTTAAAGGACTAATTTAGTGCAAGACCAATGGATCTGAAGCAGTAATGTCTACAGTTAAGCCAGCAGCAGGTCACAAACACTACAGGAGCAAGTTTTCTTTCTATTAGGAGTTGTGTATGGAAAAAAATCCCAAACACATGATAAAATTGTGGTTATCTGTGGCAGCCCAGACCAAGACTTGATTGTGCAGGGTTTTCTCTATGCTAGTTTCTTTAAATATAAACAAACGCACACACATAAATATTATACCATCTTCTTTCACAGTACCCTTTTTGTCTGAACTAAAGGATAGCAGCAAGAATTTGTCAGCTTTCTTATTTATCATTTTGTTTCTACCTCAAAGTTCCCCTAATTCCTCACTACCCTGCCAATCTTTTCTGCTTTATCTTTGCTCATATTTGCATGGGTGACAGTTGCCATCTACAGCTGTTATTGTCCTTTCAGCGTGTCTGCTCTACTCTTCTGATAGTCTGACTTTGTCTCTGTTTCTGCCATGTTCTGATTTGCATTATTTCCCCTTAAATGGCAAATGCCTGCAGTGCTCAAATTGCATCACTGACCTTCCCTCCTGTTACAAAAACTTGTTATTTAAGAAATCTAAGAATTTATTCAACAGAGAAAAGGTGAATGTGGAGTAAGGATGTGTGCTGACATTTCAACTCCTCTTAACTTTCCTTGAAACTTACAGTGACAATAAACACCTGCAGTCCTCCAGCAGGCTGATCCTTTTCTTCGCTTCTTTGGCAACTGGGGAACACCTTTGGTACATGCGGGCTGACACCCTCTGTGATCTAACTTTGCAGTCTTCAGTCTAGTCCTGTTAAAGCATTCACCAGCCCAGACCACTGCCTTAAAACTGCAGTCAGAACCTAAGAGACTGGCAAGAAAAAAATCAAATTGGCTTTAGAGCCCATTGGAGATAGTTCTCCCCCAACATGCAGAATTTGGCCATGACAGTCTCTCTCATGCTATGGTCCCCTGTGTAAAGAATGGACCGTGGTGTAGTCATGATACTGCCCCAGTCTGTCCTTTCTTTGGCAGTCACAAACGCAGAGGTGTCAGGATCACAGGGAAGCTAGGGAGGGACTAAGATGCCACTTACAATCAGGATGGAGAGATTTGGCCCATTACAGCTAATCCAAACCATTGACTTCACTTTAAATCACAATTCTACTTTCCATTCGGTGCTAATACTTATGCCATTGTCAAAATAGATGAATAAATGACTACAGAAGACTGGAAAAAGAGAAGACTCAACCTATTTGTCACAGTAATTTGTTCTGGTTTTATTTAGTGGGGGGGGGGGGCCGCGGTGGTAACTTCTGTAAGAAACTGCTAGAAGTTGTTCCCTTTTGTTCAGTGGACTTGGCCGGGCCTAGGGCAGACCAGCTGCTGGCCAAGGCCGAGCCAATTGGTAGCAGAATGTTCTGTGATAACTCCTCTGCGATAACGTATTTAAGAAGGGAAAAAACAGAAAAAAAAAGAGAGAAGATGTGAAGCAGCTGAGGTGGGGGCAGAGAAGGGGAGCCGAGAGCCTTGTGGGCCTTGCAGGCCTCACCCTCTGGCCTCCCGATGGGGGGCCGACTGGGCCTGACTTGGCCCGGCCTGGCTGCAAGAAGTGGAGAGGAGATGAGATGTGAAGAGAACCTGAAAGGCGTCTGCCTGCCTGTTGTGAAGAATTTCTTGTGAGATGAACGGCTGCAGATGCCAAGGTCAATGAAGGAGGGGAAGGAGTAATGTGGCTCCTGGCCAGAATTCCCCTGCAACCTGTGGTGACGACCATGGTGGAGCAGGCTGTCCCCCTGCAGCCCATGGAGGTCCATGGAGGAGCAGAGATCCACCTGCAGCCTGTGGAGGACCCCATGTCGGGGCAGGTGGATGCCTGAATGTGGCTGTGGCCTGTGGAGGGCCCACTGAGGCAGCTGTTCTGAAGGCATTGCACCGTGTCGAAGAAATGACCCACGCTGGAGCAGTTTCATGAAGGACTGTGGCATATGGGTGGGATCCCACAATGGAGCAGAGGAGGAATTTGAGGAGTGTGATGAACTGACTGCAACCCCCATTCCCTCTTCCCCTCCTGTGTTGCTCGGGGCGGGGGCAGGGAGGGGAGGTCATAGCGATAATATTAAGCCGAGGAAGAGGGAGGGGTGTGGGAAAGTTGTCTTGTTCTATGTCTCATTATGCTGCTAGTTTTAGTAATAAATGAATAGTTTTCCCCAAGTCTAGCCTGTTTCGCCTGTAACCGTAACTTTAAAGATTTCTCCCTGTCCTTATCTCAGACCTCGACCCTTTCTTTCTTATTATTATCTCTCCCTATTCTCTCAGAGGGTGGGGGGAGTGAGAGAGAGACTGCGTAGTCTGGTCCCAATTGGGGCTGAACTACGGCATAATTTTACTGGACACTGGGTCCCAGCTTCTGCTTCAAACTCTTTTATTTAGACCTGTAATTTAATTACTTCTGAGACACCCTTCAGAATGCCCTCTCACTATCCAAGATAAACATTAGCTCCTCCCACATAATGAAAGTGATTTTCAGACACAATCTCAGATTAGAGCACCTTCATTGTGAAAAAGAACACAGTTCTTTTTGGTTCTCTTCCAAGACTCCATCTCTCATTAAAGCAAAACCCACATAAGGATGTAGCAAGCCTACATCTGCTGTTTCCTGATTATCATTGCACTGGCCTTTTCATCCCTTGGTTTGCCGTGACAACTCCACAGGTTTCAAAAGTCCTTTTTGAGATGGTCTAAATGATATGCTTGTAATTATGATCTGCTGTTTTCAAAGAGTGTTTAGCTTTGATGGCTGAGGCTTCTATTTCAGACCTGATCAATACCTTGTGGGTCTTAAAAACATTTCAATTTTTTTCCAAGTCTGTTAGCAATTTCAATAAAAAATATTAGCTCTGGAGCTAGCAAGATTACAATCTTGTGTTTATTTTATTTTACATTGGAGACATAGCACTTTCTATGGTCACATTTAAGTTTTATTAATTTCTTTGAATTCTCAAATTTAGTTTGAGAAAGAAACTAAATTATCTAAATTTTTTTAGTTTTGCATACATCACGCCAGGAGAGACAATGTGGGAATCAAGATAAACTATTGTATTCGGGAACAGCTCTTTTCTCCTATCCTAAATCCTCCTAGCTGTTGCTCTATAACCCGAACTACATATAAGCAAGATAAAATAATCCCACGATCCCCAACCAGCAGGATTATATGCACGATAATATATTGGTATGTCCTACAATTTATGTCCTACTTTACTCTTTTAGATCTGAAAGGAGCATCAGAAGAAGTCTCTATCCCCAGAACTGGAGTCCTAGCATTCTCTCTGCAATAATGTATATTATACTGCGTAGTACAATTTGACAATCTGTTGTCACATTATGTAACTGTGAGGGCAGAGGAGAAGCATCAGATGACAGCAGCTCAAAATCTTTTTCATTTCTAATTCTTCCCTGTAAGATCCAAATATTTTACTGTGTCTAGGTAGGAAAACCATTTCAGATTGCACTTAGGTTGCTGGTCAAACCACTTCAGGTTGCTGGTCAAGATCGCCAGCTTGCCTTCCTTAAAAAAAGAGACAGACAAATCAATAAAGTGTGGCATTTCATTTTATCCAGAATAATAGGAAAGCAAATTAGTCAACAACAGGATCTTGGAGGTAAGTCATTCTAACTCTATTAGTTTCATAGTACCTTTTGGGATAAATGTGCTTAATATCTTTATGTGGAATGTCTCCAATTTATTATAATTTTATACTATTTCCTCTCTGAGGACAACAGAATCTTGGCAATGCTTTGGAAATGGGACTAGAAGAGAGTCTTGAAAGGTTTAAAAATCTTTTTCAGAGTGAAGCTGTGTAAAGCTGCCACAGACTAAATTTCTTTAAAGGAATTTCTCTAAAGGAATTTCTCTAGATTTTCACTGTTGTAAATTAAAACTGTAGTCCAATGAATGAGAGGCCGGAGTTTGGCTTGCTGTGGGTAACCTATAATCTTAGAGAAGTTGGCAAATGTGAACTGTTCTCACTAAGCAAATGTTTTCACAATCAAGAAGATGCATGTGTCATAGGAGATATTTCTTCTCAAGAACAAGAAGATTCTTATTGCTCATTTCCATCTTATTTGCACAAAATGTTTCCAAAACCTCTTGCTAGAAAATGGAAATATTTAAAAACAGAGTTTAAATATTGTCAGTTAGTTTTGTCTTAACTATAGTTTTTGGTGAGTCATTTGTTAGTAGCACAGCTGATATATGTGTATTAGTTCTTTTTAAAAAGCAAATACAAAGTGGTAAACAGCCCTGTAAGTGTTTGTGATAATGTAAACAAGACTCATAATTTTGTATATGACAATTGGTACAAGCAGAGTTGAGTCACGTAGAGGTCTGTTCAGCTGAAGAGCATACTCCCACTTCACTTGAACAAAAAAGCTTGCAGAGGTTCAAAGGACAGTTTCACTCAGTGAGCTATTCCATGCAAAAAAAAAGGTAAAAAACATAGAAAATTTATTACAATACATTATTTTAGTCTCCTGTATATTACTAAGCCAAATTCAACAGTGTCAAAAGCCCTCTTGCATAAACTATTTCTTAGCCATTTGGATAGTGGTGTTGATTTACGCAGAAAAAGCTACAGGAACCATAGAGTACCCCAACAAAAGATGGGTTACAGTAGTTAGTTTTTACTTTGAATATTGATTTTTCCAAGGACATGTTGTACGTCAACACCTGACACTGGGTGATCTGAGTTTATTTCTTTTCATTGTGACAGTGAAGTCTGTCATATGCCCAGAAGCTAGTATAATGACCCGTGAGAGTGGCTTTGCTGCTGAAAAAGTCAATGTTACTTCGCTTAGTAAGAATGGCTTCACAAGAAAACTTACTTTGTTCATGCTGGAAATAGTTACTTGCAGCTGCAGCTGTAAATGCCAGTCTTCTTCAAGTTAAGCTAGTGTGTTGGATTTGTGTAGCAGGGAGGCTACAGCGGCAGCTTCTGTGAGAAGCTGCTAGAAGTTTCTCCTTTGTCTGGTAGACCTGGCCAGGTCTAGGGCAGACCCACTGCTAGCTGAGGCTGAGCCAATTGGCAACAGTGCTAACACCTCTGTGATAACATATTTAGGAAGGGGAAGGAAAAGACACAGAAGGATGAGCAGAGAGGAGGAGACACAGACCTTACTCTCCAGCCTTTCACCAGATGGCTGTCTGCGCCTGGCCCAGCCTGGCCAAGAGAAGAGAAGAGAGAAAACATGAGAGGCATCTGCCTGAGTTCAGTTGCGAGGAATTGCTTCTGGGAGGAATGGCTGTGATGCCAAGGTCGGTGAAAGAGGGGGAGGAGTAAAGTTGCCCCTGGCAAGATTCCCCTGCAGCTGGTGTTCAGCCCATGGAGGCCCGCGGAGGAGCACAGAGCCACCTGCAGCCTGTGGAGGGCCCCACACCGGAGCAGGCAGATGCCCAAAGGAGGCTGTGGCCTGTGGAGGGCCCACACTGGGGCAACTGATTCCTGAGGGACTGCACCCCGACGAAAAGAACCTGTGCCAGAGCAATTTGGAAAGACTACAGCCCATGGAGGACACCATGCTGGAGCAGGGGAGGCATGTGAGTTCTCCCCCAGAAGAAGAAGGAGCAGCAGAAACAGTGTGTGATAAACTGACCACAACCCCCATTCCCTATTGCCCTGTGGCCGCTCAGGAAGGGTAAAAGGTGGAGATAGTTGGGAGGAAAGTTAAGCCCAGGAAGAGGGGAGGGGTGAGGGGAAGGTGTTTTTAAGATCTGGGGTTTTTTTCTTTCTCATTATCCTACTTTGGCTTTATTGTTAATAAATCTAATTTGTTTACCCAAATCCAGTCTGTTCTGCCCCTAACACTAACTTGAGTAATCTCTCCCCATCCTTATCTTGAACCTCGAGCCTTTTTTTATATTGTCTCTCCTCAGTTCCCTAGGAGTGTGGGGAGAGTGAGTGAAAAATGCATAGCTTAGTCCTGACTGGGGCTAAACAACAACAGCCGTATCTATCTCTTTCGCATGGCAAAAATCTGCATTGCTCTGTAGCACTCCATCTAGTACCACCCTCACCTTTTTTCTGTGTTGGCTTTTCTGGACTGTAAGATCCAGTGGGGATGAGACACGTATTCCTGTCTTTTTTATCCAGTTTCCTATGCTGCTAGTATTGACATACAGAATTTTATTTTCATAGGTGGGAGCATGAATCAAATCTACACAGTTGGGGATCAGGCCAGTAAGTGAGAATATTTATGATGTCAAGAATATATTGTATGATCTATCTTAATTATATTGCCAGCAATTAGTGCAGGAACTGGTCTCGTCTTTGTTCTATGATGCACAGCTTGATTATGTGTCACTGCACCAAGAGACCGTAATGGATTGAGGATGCTGACTTCACCAAGATCCTGAACATGTTGCAGAAATATAAGAAACTTGTCAAGCATCTCCATGACTGCCCATAGAGCAAGGAAAATAAGCCAGTGTTCAAAGCTTAAATAAACTAATTTAAATCCCCATGTCCAAACTCTCATCCATACACTTTTAGCAGAGTATGGATGTTCAACTGTGCACAGTGTCAGATGAGAATTATTTGATTCTTACTTCAGGAAGGAAACTTCTGGGGCTTAAGCCCTCCAAGAGGTGGTCATGGTACACTGAGTCACCAAAAAACTCTCCTCGGTTTTAAAGAAAAAATTGGCTGAGCTGTGCAATTATTTAACTTCTGTAGAGGGTTTACAGGGTATATTGTACAGTGTGGTTTGTAAATCATTGGACATTTCCTTCAGTTTAGTGCAATGACGTATTAACACTGACTTTAAATCCACAGGCTGAATATGCTTGCTTTCCTGATTCCTGCTGGCATCCTGGAATTTAAATTTGCTTCCATGAGATTCTTCTGGAGACTGTAATTCACGAAATGTTGCCACTTCATGATATGCTGGAATAATCCTGAGGAAAGGAATGAGACTAGGTGCATAATGTGATTAGAGACAGGTAGAACAGGGTCACATGTAATCTGAAATAAAATAAACCAAAATACCAAACATTCTCTTAAAGCAATTTAACATATATTTTAAGTAACTATTTGCTATCACATCTTATATAAAACAATTAAATAAAAGAAAAAATCCAAATAAACAAAAAATTATTTTCCTGAAATTCTTTGTAAAATCCAAACAATATAGTGGTATTAATTTTACTGTCATACTCTAAATTTGGATTATTAAATTTGTCAAAACTCAGAACTTCCCTACTGGCTCAGTACAGGACTCCAAAGAGTTAGATACATATTTCTGAACAGTATTTCAATCTGACCTAGAAACAGTACACTTTTAGCACTGTGTGAAACAGTCCCTATTTTTCTTAGTTACGTATCACAGAGGCAAGTTGTACATAATGTACATTTTGCAGGTATATTTCAGATCTTAGGGCTGAAAACCTTGGAAACTAAAATCTTGCATGGAGATACTGGTCAGAGATCCTTGTGGTGTGTGATCGCTGTGTTGGTTTTGGACAAGAGTATCGTTTGATCTCTGTCTGTTCCATTCCCTATTCACTCACTCTTAAATCAAAATTAATTTTCATACTGTTTTTGATGAGATAGCCACAAATTGTGTGTTGGCTTGTAGTTTTGTTGATATTCAATTGTAAAAGTCACGCAAAACTGTAGCACAACAGGTAAAATATCCAGCTACTCGACTTGAGACAAGTGAAGTTATTATGATGTTGGTTCACAAATTTCATTTCTAGAAGTATTATCAGGAATAACTCAGAATGGAAAGCTAATGGGTGAAAAGACCCACAAGTAAATAGGAATAGGAGATCTTTCACTACAAATATATCTTATTAAGACTAGCTGCTTAAATTTTCAGTTAGTATATGAAAGCTGGATATAGTCTGTTTCTAAGGCACAAAACAAAATAAACCTCTCCCCATAGCAAACCAATTCTTTACAGTCAGGTTTTTCATTTTTTTTTCAAATCAGTTTACAATCAGGATCACTCTTCAACATTACATAGGAAAGCTGATGCTGCGCACAGCTCTACTCCACATAATAGTTCAAACAAATTTTCATTTTGTTTTGCTAGATAGCTGCCACAGTCTGTATACTTAGTAGAAAAAGAAACACAAATTCTTCTGATTGAATCTGATTAATCATGGCTTTAGGGTAAATACAATTTTATTGAAAGGGATATCTAGAACAATATATATTTAATTTTCAAAATTTCTACAGTGGCATTTATACCAATATAATTATTCAATTCAAATATGGAATAAAGTTGCCCTACCAGTATTCTTTTCAGTAAAGTTCCATTTTCAAGTGTTTTATTGCTAAGAAAAATGCTAAATAGAAATTCATGTTATTGTAATAAAACTAGTAGGTAAAGATAAATATTTGGTTTAGTTTTTCTTTAATTTATATGTAAAGTTATCATGAAGAAATTTCCTGAGATGATCTAAGTGATCTTGTTGTAAAACATTATTTAAAACCTTATCAGCTGCCTCTACAATAATTGCCATGATGAAAAACTCCCAGTAAGCTTTCACTGAGATGCACATCAGAACATCTTAAAATTACCCCAGCTTGTCAGCTGTAATCCACAAGAAGAGCATTCTCATTAAGCAAAGTAGAATATTAGTTTTAGAGAAATAAATTGGCTTCTGACATAGAAAGCTACAGATACATCTCAATTTGTGTCAATATGGACTTTCATCAAAACATAATAAATAGCTCGTGTTATTCAGAACTTTTATATCTAATATATGCTTCGTATTAAGAGATCAAAGCTTTCCTTTTTGTCTTTTATGTCTTTAGTTTTCCAATATCTCTGCTAGCACAGAGGTGCAGAGACATTCACATGGTTTTCCCACCCCAAGACACTGAGGAATTTAAAAGATCTCAGTGTGATGAGCCTTGCCATGTCTCTGAGTACAGATCTTTAGCACTGCCATAAGGATTCTGTACTTTCCATCAGAATAACATCAGATATATTCCCTTTATTCACATGAATTCTGAAATCCAGAGATTGAAGCTAAAAGTAAAAGTAAAAAAAAATACATGCAGAAAAGCTAAGCATGGTGAGAAATTACAGCATATCAGACCCTTCCACCATGGCCAAGAGACCCTAAGAAGAGGGAGAGGCATTAAGGGAACACACTAGAGCAAATGACCAGATAGATAGAGAGATGTCGTGAGCGTGAACAGAGTTTTTTTTTATTTCTAGCACCAAGTATTTTGTGCAGTTTAAGAAACTGTAAAATGGTGTAAAACAATAGTAGCTAGGAGATCCAGATGAAAAATTGCAGTGGAAAAGGGAAGGGTACTACTGGAAATGCTGTAAAATAGTGGTAAAGCTTCCTTATTTACCCTTGCCTGTCATTACCTGTCACTATCACTGAGATGAAGCTGAGTATATAATCTTCTTTTTCTGAAGTACAACATTGATTTTTACTTTTTTTTTTTTTTAAATATAACATACTGTTGGGTTTTTGAGTATACTGGGTCTGGTTTTTTCATTCAACTTATTGTTCTGTGCAAGAGCAAAGCTGAAAGGCAAACTAGTGAAAAAGCACATTCATTTCTTAAGCTTTTCCCCCACCAGAGACTGTCGTGTCTAAGAGCTGGCTCTTCCATAGCACTTTGCAGCAAGGCTCTGAAGATCTAGCAACACTGCAAAAAGCAGCAAAATGAAACCTCAAGGCAAGAGTTCCCTTTTAGGGAACCTGTGAGGATAGGAAAACCATATAGAGAACCTTACCTCACTGATTATATTAAATTTATTTCAACTGCATCGAATACACGTTTTCAACCTTGCTCCCAAAACTTTCTCCTCAACTTCTTTTTTTATGTGTCTAACTACAGGAAAAAACCACCCGCTTTGCTACTGCCTCCATTAGCTTGAGTCTCTTTAGAGAGCACATCTCCTTTCCCCTTTGCTCCATTCACAAACTGAACCTTATGCTTCCTTCACCTTCTTAAAGCACATCCTTGTAAATATCCAGTGAGTTAACTAATTCAGCACACCTGAACCTAGACACACTTTCTTCACAAATAGATTTCCTTCTAGTCCTTACCCCGAGCTCTTGCCTTTTCTATATCTTGGAGAGGAGAGTTAACCACATGTTGGTTAATCCTCTGATGGATTTTTCACAACCTACTACAAGGCTGGAATATAATATGTCTCAAGTATGAAAATCAGATGGCACGAAGGACTTTCATCATACAAATGATGCTGGATTTAGATGAAAGATTATTTAATCTTTGAGAAGATGCAATGTCATTGAAACTGCCACAGGTGGGCAGATCTCTTGTGAGAGATACTGAATGTGAGCATTTTGTTCAATTGCTTTATGGAAAACTTCTTGGCGAAATATCAGTAATGGAATCTTATAACAAGTGTGAAAAAAATAGTATTAAGCAATACCTGTAGATTTTTTAAAAAAGCTAACTGAACTAAAAATGGATAAAATGGGACTGATATGAGAATTTGTACTGCAGGTTGCAGCACCAGTACTCTAGAGATAATTAGAAGCTGGGATTAAGCTTTATTCATATAACATATTCAGGTTTCCTTTAAATTCCTTAGAGCATGTGGCATTTGGGGGTAGCCTGAATTTTGTGTGCAAACTGTCCTTTTTGAGATCCTGTAGTGGTGACATTCTTCTGATGTTGAAAGCCTCCTGGTATCCAGAAGACTGCTCTAGATAAAAACAACTTTTCTTCTGCTCAGGAGTGCCCTTCTACAGTGCGTTTTCTGATTGTCCCCACTCACCACGCTGTGGTTCACAGCATGGTGTTGTTTGAGAGATCGTGAACTGGATTCATTTCAAATGTAAAATAGAAGGTGCTTTCCAGGAGCACTGTAGCCAGAAATGGACACTCTTTACCCAAGACAAGACTAGAGCTTGCCTGATGTTAAAAATAAACAAACGAAAAAATTTGAATTAAGGCCATGAGGCTTTTTCAGGTGCTGAAATGGTGGGTACTGGACTACACATAACTCATGACAGTAAAAATGGGAAGGGAACATTAGCTTTCCCTCCTTTTCCCACTGATTCAGTTTCTGAGGTTTCATACTTATGTAACAACATTTGACAAGATCAGGCCCAGAGCTTAGAAGCCAGTTTATCAATACGAACTCTCAAAAGACAAAATCACATGAAAATCTGTTGTCTTCACTGTAGCGTGTACAGGCATCAAGCTTTGCATTAACAGACCTGACTGCAGGACTCTGTGACTGAAGACAACGTGCGAACAAACATTAATCCTGTTATCTGTGCTCCACAGTTGTTATCTCCTTCAGGAACAGATGTGATAAGAAGATGGTTGCAGATGCTTTTGTTCATTCCATGTCACAGAATTAAATGTCCACTGTTTCTTAAAAGAACTTTGTATTTAATTGCAAAGGTGTTATTATTGAGAATAAAATGCATGCTGAATGATCTACTACACTTGATCAATATAAGACTCACATCTGGCAGTATTTACCCTTCAGAATGATAGTACTGAAGAGTCCCTTCCACACAGGAAGGTTATAATAGCTCATAAAACATCTTTGTCAGGTGCCAGCTTATTGTATATTAACTTGATATCTCTTCTCTCCTACATAGACCTGTTACATTAATTAATATTGTGCCTCCACAAGGTGGTAGAAGTGGGTAATTAATGCTACAGCATGTAACATTTATAGTTTGATTGCTTTCCTTTTTATTCTGGTAATGAAAAGATACCTTAGTCCTTTATTTTATAGATTTTTCTAAAAATGCCCAATATTCTTATAAATCTCTTGGTAATGACCAGCATTTCATTTATCTTTCTTGTCATATTTTGTTGTAAAGAGTTTTTCCTTTAATTCATCTCATCACTGTTTCCTCAGCTCCCTTTAATGTTGACTTTTCTAGGATACTTTTATTTGTAGTTCAATTTTACTGATAAAACATGATACCTAACAGCTTGAAGCCAAGGTCAAGTAGCTTGGAATGAAGGAATCAAACTCTTTATGGGTAGATCTTGAAGGAAATATTGAGTGGTGAAGCCATGAAAAGGGAGATCAGGCCAAAATTTTCAATGGGAATGACTCATTCTATAATGTACACTTCAGAATGTTCCATGATGTTGCAAACTGTCAGAGTAAGATAGTGGAAGAAAAACACTTCTTCTTGTTTCCTCTGTGCTGCTGGGATTTTAATGGGCATTTGAATTCTAACTGTCTAGTGGGAGGACACCTTTTACTCCATGTGTTCTAGCTTCCTCACTTATAAGCTTTATCATTACTCTCCACAAATGCATAGAATCTGTTTTTGTACTCCATTACCACATTATTTACAGTCTCTTTAGACAAACTTTTAATATCCATACAGAAAAAGAGATCACTATTATAAGATCTAACTAAATTAAATTAAAATACTTACGTGAATGGCGATGTTACATAATTTCAAGTCTTTTCACACAACAATTTTAGTCTATTTTAACTCTCTTATCTTCTCTGCAGTTACAATTCATACATGTGAGAAGGGTAGAATGCAGTATTTTTTTACAGATGAAATATTTATTTTTGGCTGCATTTCGAAGCTGAATATTTAGTTTAAGAGTTACATACTCAGGGCTCACCATCAAGGTAAGCTTTTTTTATTACATGGCTTCTAAAGTTATTTTTGTTATATATCTAAAGATTTTAAATAAACAGGGATGGATTAAGACTGTCGATTTACAGTTGCAGAAAATTCAAGTCATTGTGCACTCCTCCAGAGAAACATGAATCCGAATTGCCAGTACTCTTAAAGCCTAGCCTATGATCAGATATCCATCTTGCCCACTCTGTCTACTTTATCTTTTGAGACAACTAATTCAGGAGTATAAAGAAGGTATTCCAAGTACTGCTGAACATAACTAGAGTTGCTAAGATGAAGACAATCTTTCACTTTTTGCAATAACCTTCACATGACATTCAGAATAATGAGCATAATCAGTCAAATATGTTTACCCCTTCTGAAATTTGAAAAAAAAAAACCCTCGTAATCTGGAAACATCCTCTATATATTCCATGAAAAATACAAGATGTAGAACTTTAAATAATACATTTCTCACTACTCTTTATCAGAATTTAATGTCTAAAAAATCTGAAAGAGCTGTTCATATTTTATCTCATTCTAATTGCAATAACTTTAAAAGTATTAATATTCAAATGCCTAATATTTTTATACAAGACATAATTATGGCATTTACTACATTAAAAGTTACTTCAAGACCTACTGACATTAACGGGACATTATTTGATGTCAGAGGTCTTTGGACCATTCCCTTTGGGTCTACTAGCAATCTGGATACAGAATTTCTATTGACTTCCAAAGGGATTCCATGGGAAGAAGAGTCTGAATTTACAAATAAAATTAGAGCCTTATTAATACTTTGCAGAGCCACAGAATAGTAGCTTTAAGCAAATGAAAAATTAAACAATGTACTGTTTCAATTTCCTTACAGGTACTTGTAAGCTGTGCTTGCAAGTAAATACAGCTTTGTGAAATAGAAACTGGATACAAAGAGCCTAGCATGTCTGCCAAATTCTAGACACTGTCTAGGCTGTTTTTCACTAAACTGTTTCAGAACTCCTGGATGAAAAATATTGTCTAACTGGGAAAAAAAGGATCAATTAAAGGAAATAATTTTGCACACCTGTTAGCCTCTGCTCAAATGGAAAGAAAAACCATTTAAGCCAGATCAGAATGCATTTCTGTAATGAAGATGCTGCTGCAAATTCTCCTGCTCTTTCAGCCATATTCAGTGGCTGAGTTACTCTTTCTGATATTTTAAACATTGTCAGTGATTTATATGTGTTTCGTCAATTTTTAGAACATAGAGCATCTATCTTAATCAGAGCTCTAAGACTTATTCCAATAAAAGTACAGAATAAATCCAAAGTTATTCCATAGGCACATTAAACAATATTAAAAAATCACTCTAAATTCCAGGTGAGTAATGCCACCTTGACTCATAATGACCAAAAAATAATTTCATCTTAAACACTGTAAGGAAGTAAGATCCCAGGCTGCCTGGGTATAAATAGCAAGGAAGAATTAGAAGCATCTATCTTGACTACTGCAGGTGTAGACTCCTAACAGTAACATTTGCAAAGACAATGAAATACTGTTCATTTGCAGCAAGGGATTTAATTAGTATTTCTTATCATGATTGAAGAAGTGGTTTGTCCACTCTGGTGAACTTGTTTTACCTTTTAGAAAACTTACAAAGTGAATAATGAGGGGATTGTAAATAAACATAATTAATTTAATCCCACAGAGATGCTTTTTCTGTTATTGTGTGGGCAAGAACAGGAGGACTGAAACTGCTAGTTGGGAAGCTGATGGAATTAAATAACTATTTCATAGCAACAACAACATGACAAATTTCTTGTAGTATCATGTGAAAACTCAGATTTGACTACATCTCTGTTGTATACTGCCTCTATTAGTTTTGGCCTTGAACAGTGCATATAAATTTCCATAGTCTTCATCAATCTCACAGTCTAAAACATTCCAGTTACAATGCCCCTGTAAAATGTTTTGTTACAAAAGTGCACTCAGTTTGGATGGATTAGTTAGGGCAAATAGTTTTGAAGAATGTTTGTTCTTGCGAAAGAGAAATGTCCTTAATTTCCAACTCTGTTCTTATGGGATATTTAGTAGCTTTTTATCTCAGTTATATTAAACCACGGCTGATTTTCCCTTTCAAAAGACCTATACTGAATAAAATTAGTCCATCACTAAAAGCAGTTTTGGTGAGTTTGTATGCAGGCTCAACCTCCTCTGTCAATGTCATCCCAATACATTGTTTCACACACTGTTCTGAAGGTAGAGTGGGTTTTTTTCTGCTTTTTTTGACTACAGAAACTATTAAAAAATTGAGAAAATATTATTTATACCAAAGACAATATGGGATAAAAATGGAGCCATATAAGTACAAAATGTTAATAAGAACTCACATATCCGTCTCAAATATTTTTTGCTATTTAATGGCCTAAAAAGCAAGGAGGAAGAATGAAACCATCTTCTAGAAAAACGCAGCATAAACCAAACACATTTTTAGTGGCTATGCAATACCCTTGCCTTCGGTCAATGGTAAATTGATCAGTCTTACAAATAGGAGGAAAACTTCACATTCATTACAGCGAATGTTACAGGGAATGTATGTCAGATCTACAAGTTCAGCACAATGCCAAAGAACAATAGAGAAAGTTTCACCATTTTCTCATGTAATTTTCTCTGTTTTCTGCTTCTTAAAAATCTAGAGTGACACACTGAAAGATACAGGGTAGCTGAATCCAATAAACTATTCAATCTTTTACTACAATACCATGAGTGTGGGAAAAAATGCCTGTGAAATCTAATTGAAATTGTCATTCGTTTTATTGAAGAGCAAAACTTTCTGGATTTCTGCTGTCTGATAATGGCTTGCATCACTCTGTATTTGCAATAAAGTGTGGACTGCAGTGAAGAATTCGGATGAGGACCTGAGGAAGTACTGGAGCCAAACCTGATAATTTTTTTTTTTTAAAGTATATGTTTACAATTCACCAGGCAAAATATCTTTTGCATTTAAACTGATGAAAACAGTATTTTTTTTTCAGTTTTTTCCTCTTCCAGAACTTTAATTTGGTTACTCACAGAGGACATCTTTAGCCTTGCTCTAACGTACCCTGCGAGTGTTTCAAAGCAGCTCTCTTTTTTTTTGTTTGAGGTTTCTGGTATATGACGCGTTATCTCCAACCACTTTCAACTGTAAGACTACTTTCTCTGGCAAGGTTAGGCAATGTATTACTAGCAATTCTTAATTGCCATTAGGCTATTTTATTTCCAAGGTTACATTTATGTTTTATAAAGGAAAAAGGAACTGGGAGGTTTCAGTCCTCCTGAACACTATGGAGGGTGGGAAGGGGAGAACTGTTCTTTGCATCAGTTTCCTGAAACCAAAGTCCTGATTCTAAATGCTCATGATCAGAGGTACTAAGCCTGATCTAACCATCTTCTCTGGACTCAAAACCTCCTTCCTGCCTTACGAATCCTTAGCCTTGCACACAGCTGAAAATCCCTCTTGCTTTCAACCCAGAGGAACAACAGCTAGAGTAAATTAGGCCTAGTTGAAAAATGTTAAGATATGGACTTTAGTTAACCCCACAGGACAAAGGAGTGACACCGGAGGGCTGCCTTGAGCTTAAGCAACCTGTTAGTGACTGTGAAAGGTGCTACTGTGTCAGTCACTGAGTGAATTGTGAAGGTGCTGAGCACCTTTGAATTTGAGCTAGACAATCAAGAATAGAGTATTCTCTACTCTGTCCTATAGCTGACAGTACCCAGGGCAGCTTGGGGAGAGGACAAGGGACCCCCAGCACTTCACCAGGACTATGGTGGAACCACTGCTTGTTAGCCCTCCTGCAGAACAAGTGAGTCATATAATTCATAAAATTACATGTACCTGTGATTAAAGTGTTTTTGTACCTGACTCCAGTAAATATTCACACTGCCATTTAGTGTTGTCAGTACTGGGATACACGAATCGTAGATATCTGTAACATGGGAGTAGATGGGTGCTGGCCCCCTGGATGTAAGGTTGTGGCAAGAGATGGCGTTAACACAGCACAGGCTGCATGTGCTGCAGCCTTGCCCAAAGTCAAGATGACTTGATTAAGCCCACACTACTCACCAAGCCCTAAAGGCTGAGGTGTGAGTCAATGTGAGTATGTGTGTGGACAAAACTTTGTAAAATGTTTAAGTGTAAAACCAAGAGAAGTCCCTGGTCTCTGGATGGGAGGATGAATGGGGCCTCCGTGGCACAGTGTGATGACCTGAAGGCATCTTGCTGTTTGTCAGGGATTATGTGAAGGTGAAGACGGAGACTCCTGGGTATTGGGACACACCAATACAGAAAGGGTTCAACATGTGTGAGGAGAATGGGGAGATAAGCATTGCCTGTCCTGGTTTCAGCTAGAATGGAGTTAATTTTCCTGTCAGTAGCTGATGTGTTTTGGATTTTGTATGTGAAGATATTGCCTTAAAGTGGAGTTGTGCCTTTGCATACTGAGTTTTGTTGGAAGAAGTATGGCAACTGGAGGAAGAGAAGGATGCTCTGGAAAACAAAGCAGGCACATTAGAGCACAGTAATGGGCAGGTAAGAGAAGCTCACACAACTGCTCAGGAGGACAGGGATATAGCACAGAAAAACACAGCAAAGCAGGAATGGAACTGGCTTTTCAAAAGGCAGGACAACTGCTCTTCTGATCAAAACAGCTGAGATCTTGGTGTCTAAGATCATGGTAGCATGTGCTTCCCATTGGGATATGAAGCACAGAAAAGAGTGATATCTGGTTGTACTCTGAAATCCTTTTTTGAAAGGGCAGGATTCTGGTGGGTACATGTTCCTGGGTGTAGCCAGCTGCTAGAAGCATTGTGACTCATGCACAAAAGCAGAGTTGCAGGGACATGCAAATAACAAAAAGCCTTTCAAGAGGTGAAGCTAGATGCAGCGCAGCAGTGACTCTGTGTCTTATCTGAGCTGATGGAGTAGAAAATATCCTGCATACCTCCTCAGGTGAAGTCTCCAGAGCTTGTGGCAGAAGGGCCACTATGAAATCTGAGGCAAATCCCTGGGATTTTGAGGCCACAGATATTGAGGATGAGAAGCTATGCACACAGCCCAAGAGAAGGAGATCTGAAACACCTGTGGTGGAGTCCAAGAAGTGTTTGAAACATGAGGAACAGAATAACCACTTAAGTTAGCTCCCTAATTGCCAGTACTGCACTGGATGACCATATTGACTCCTGGATGGCAGCCACTGCTGTGTGGGGATGGACAAAACAATGGAAAAAACGCAGATGGAAATATTTGGGTAACCCATCTGGACCACTAAGGTCAAAAAAGACATCATGACATATCAAATCTGTTTAGTTGTGCTTAGAGGACTGCTATGTGCTACATGGAGTGCCAGCATATGTCATCCACCCACAAACACTTCTGCTGCCATGAGTCTCACAACAGACTGCTGGAAAACGAGTGGTGGGGAGACCTGCAGTAGGGCAGGAGAACAATACATGTATAACAACCTACGGGCAAGGCACTAGATGGCAAGCAGTGTCTTCCACAAAAGACCAAATCTTGACTCTAGGACACAACAGTGCTGAGAATGACAAGCATGTTATAGGTAACTGGACAACTGGATATGTGAATAATGTCACATTTTTAATGAGTAATTTTACTTGGACAAATTTTCGTGTTTGTGGCATTAACAATTAATTTATATATTAAGATATAGAGAATGTCTCACTGTGTATATGCAACCTCTCAAATGGCAATGCATGGACATTTGTAGGACATTTGTAGGAATGTCTATATATTAAGGGGTGGGCTGTGCGGCAATTAGCGTAAGCTAGGTCTAGTTGACAATACTGTTAACATATGGGCTTTAGTTAACTCCATGGGATAAGAGAGTAGCTTAGTTTTAAGAATAGAGGAGAAATGCCAGTGTGAGCATCCTAATGCTTGTTGCATAATCTTTGAGACAAGCAGACTGTGAGAATGAAGCGATGGCAACAGACAACCATTGGGCACTGTGTAAATTTCAATGAGACAGCCAAGAATCTGATTTTCTCTACCAAATCCAATAACTGATGATGCCCAGATTATCATTGGGTTATCATCAGGAGAGGACTCAAAAAGCCCAAGCCATGAATAAGGTCTATGCATGGCATGAATAGAAACTAGCCTAACTCAACCAGCTTCTCTCCTGGATAACGTTGTCCCACCTGCAAAGCAGATAAATCCAGTAATTTGTAAAATTGCATTTATCCTGTGATTAAAGTCTGTTTTGGTATCCAGTTTCAGTAAGTCTCTGCGTTATCATTTGTATTTAAACCACAACAAGAGTTCCCCACATTTCCCAGTCCATGCTTGTTTCTTCTGCTCACCAATCCATCTAACATTCAAGCTCTTGCCTCAGACCTGTCAGGGTTATTCTTGCATCTCTTTGAAGCAGAGTAAGGTCTCTATATATTATGGCTTTGGTAGCACTTGGCATTGTATATTAGAAGAGCTAATAAAACTGGCTTTCAGGCAAAACACAGGCTCTTTGAGTTGTTGCCTGCTTGTGTTGGTTTTATTTAGTGGGGAGGGCTACGGTGGCAGCTTATGCAAGAGTCTGCTAGAAGTTTCCCCTTTGTTCAGTGGAGTCGGATGGGTCTAGGGCAGACCCACCGCTGGCCAGGACCGAGCCAATTGGTGACAGAATGTTCAGTCGTAACGCCTTTGTGATAACATATTTAAGAAGGGAAAAGAAGAAGAAGAAGAAGAAAAAGAAGAAGAAGAAGAAGAAGAAGAAGGAGAAGAAGAAGAAGAAGAGGAAGAAGTGGGGGCAGAGAGGGGGAGGTGCAAGCTCAAAGGAGGCTATGGCCCGTGGAGGGCCAGCGCTGGGGCAGCCGTTCCAGAGGGACTGCACTCTGTGGAAAAATTACCCGTGCTGGAGCAGTTCATGAAGCCCTTGGGAGGGACCCCACAATGGAGCAGGGAGGAATGTGACATGACAAGTTCTTTTTTCGAGGAGGAAGGAGCGACGGAAAGCGACGTGATAAACTGACCATAACTCCCGTTCCCTGTTCCTCTGTTCCTCCCTTGTGCTGCTCGGGGAGGGGAAGGAGGTAGAGATAACTGAAATGAAGTTTCTGGGAAGAGGGAGGGGTGGAGGGAAGTTGGTTTTGTTCTCTTTCTCATTATTGTGCTTTGGTTTTATTAATAATAATTAAAAAGTCATTTTCCTGAAGTTGAGTCTGTTTTGCCTGTTAATGGTAACTTCAGTGATCTCTCCTGTCCTTGTCTCAAACCTTGAGCTTTTCGTTATATTTTCTCTCCTCCATTCTCTTGGAGGGTGAGAAGAGTGGGTGAAAAATGCATAGCTTGGTCCCAAGTGGGGCTGAACTATGACACTGCCAGAGCTTTCTAATTCTATAGTTCTTTCTTCTTTTGAGCTTGTCCTGACAAGAGATCCTTCACTCAGTGCTGAATTCCTTCCCTTCTAAGCCCTCAATTATTCTTGAGACCTCAAGCTCTCCAACTCTAAAGCTCACTCAGTTACTTCCTCCAAGTCCTGACCAAATCTCCATGTCTTTCAGATTTGATCTGCACAGCCACCCAAGTTCTCCGCATTTCTGCAATCCTTCCATCCCCATCCTCATTTCTCCCATGGCCCTGCTTTGGCATGATCCCCATCTGGTTATTCTTGTTCACTCTGCCCAAAAATCCCTGCTGCCAGTCTTCTCTGTTCTCCCAGGCTGACTACATCTCTTTCACTTGGCTGCTGCAGCCTACTGAAACTCTCCACCTTTCTGACTCTTCCTATAGGCTCTAACAATGAATCCAGATCTGACTGCTATTGAAGACACTAAATATAGGCACCAATTAGTCCAAGTCTATCCACATCTACTCTATTGGCTGGAAAAGATCACTTTGCAGAAGAATAACAAGAAAAGAGGAAGATTTAAAACAGGAAAAGCAAGTTAAACAAGATACACAGTAGCCCTATATTTTCATGGTAGCTATTGAAGTATTGCTTTGTCTTCTGGCTTTAGAAGAAACACAGTGCTTACAAAATTATTGTGCTATGCCTGCTTTGGAGGAAAAGAGGACAAGAAACAAGCCTATGCCCACACAAAAGCTGTGGCTAGCACAAGTCAAGGCTGTATTTTAATAGCACCGAGGAATGGCGCAAGTTCCTTTCTGTTCACTGTGAAGACTCCAAGTTTAAGGTCCCGGTTTGCAAGTGCTCAAACTGGGGTAAGATCACTAACAGAGTTTATCTGGGCTCCTTTCCCTCAAAGAATAAAGGAAACAAAGGAACAAAATAAAAAGCTAGTCTTTGAAAGAGCTGTATTTCTTTCAGAAGAACTAGAAACTTTCAACCTGTTTGTTAAGCAGACCTATGAGTGACAAGTGTTCTGGAACAACAAAAAATTGATCTTTTAACTCAAAGTCTTTCTAAAAAGGTGACTTGAAAATGGAGAATGGTAATTAAGTCTCTGTAGAACTGTTTTTATTAACTATAACTAATAATTTTAATTGGGGATTTGGCAGAAAATGTCTGATTTAAGAGTGAATATCAGTTATTCAGTGACACTCAGAAGTACAAGTAGATTTGTCAAAGCAGTATTTTATTCCAGGACAATTGAGTCATCCACCACATAGCCAAGATATTTTCTAAGAATTACGCAAGTGGCCTTGGAAAAAAAATGGAATATCTAGGTCTTGTGCATCTCAATGAAGGAAGCAGATTGTCATAACAACTTTGAAAATGACATTTTTTCAGTCACAATTAATTTCAGCCCAGCCCAGGAACTTCACAGAACTGAAAACCAGAAATTTGACAATAAAACTGAAGGCGATTGCTAAAGGGTGCAGGCTGGGGACATTTTCTGTCTCGGAGCTTGTGAATGCGTTCTGCAGCAGTCCTGAGCATGAAAGACAGAGAAGACAGGAAAATAAAGCCCATGAAAAAATCTTGTTCATTGTACATTGTGGTGAATTTGAATTGTGCGTCTTCAAAGGTAAGCTGTCACTGTTACAAGGAGGGTCTCAACTAATTAACAAGTAATGGGTTTAAAGCACATGCTCAAGTGCTTTGCAGAATTGAAGCCTGAATTATAGTAATACAATAATCCTGTGTATGAATTGTGTGCTTCTTTTGAATGAACAGTTTCCTCAGTATCATTCAGAGACTTCATTTTTATCACAGTTAATAGTGCTTAGGATATGTGTGGCTCTTCCTAAGCAGCAAGGGCAGAGAGACCAGTCTGTGACCTAAAGACCTTACAGACTAACACTTCCTCTCCTTTTAAAAACGGACAAACCTGGAGAAGATATTTTCTGCTAAAGAAAAGTATCAGTATTGGTTTTACACTTCCATAGAAAGTTAATTTAGTGTATATGTGTTGTTTACAAGACAGACAATCTGCACAATTGCAAACATATAAGTAATACTGAAATCTGTTTGGATTTTTTAATTTTTATTTTTGCTTCTCCTTTTCCCTCTTTATCATCTACTGTTTTATTGTCTTTCCCTCACCCATGTCATCTCAGCCTAGACCCCACTAGTACGCCTTAAGGGGAAATAAGAGGTTCTGCCAGGAATTTCTCTATGTAAAATCCCCTCTCCATATTGGCAAGACTCTCAGCGAATCAGTTTTTCTCAGTTGGAGTGTTATCTGCTTTGGCTGAGAAGTGAGTTTTGAAAAAAAAACAAGGTGTGAAAAAATGCCACTCTCTGTTTCATCCAGGCTGGTATCATCTGTCATACGCATTGCTACTATTTATTTAGCTGGAGTGAGGGCACTTGCAGCTTGTTTCTATTTGATTTCTTTAACTTTTCACTTTGCTTCCTCAGGAGTCCTTTTGCCTCCCCTCTTCATCGTGCTTCTTCCTGTGTGAATGGCCTTGCAGCATCTGTGAATGCCATGGTCTACCCTGTTTTCTGCTTTGCTTCTCACAGGCTCAAAAAGGCAAGAACAAACAAGGGAAATGAGAAACCCTCTCTGTTCCTGACTTACAGAAAGCATGTCTTGAAAGTTTTTTTTCATTTTCAAGAATATTGCTGGATTGAAAGGATATTATTCTTTCTGAGTAATAAACTCTCTGCTTATTACAGAATACATTTCATCAGAAGATCACAAAATACCTTTCAAACCAAATTAACATCATTACCTTATTTTCATGAAATTCTGATTATTGGAGGGATTTATCTGCAGTGACTCAGCAGGTCTGAGGAACGGTTACTCAGACTGAGCTATTTTTGAAAGAGGAGTCTGACCACTGTAGCTAAGAATATTAATTCTTTAAAAGATGTTTCAGATGCTTTTTTTTTTTTTTTAAAGTTGTTCTCAGTTTTACTAGTTTCCTTATCATCACTGAAAGATCTTCACAGTCATAGTGAAAGGTAAGGTAGACTTATTGTAACATGGACAAGCCCACCATGGACTACAGCAAATATAGACTCCACGGAAAGATGGTGGTGGCTACAGTAAAGAGACTGTGGATAAGATTTCCATTGCTGTATATGGTCTAGTCATGCTGATCTTGAAATGGATTTTCTGTGTCTGTGAGGCAGTCTCACAAAAATCTGCAGTCCTTCCATTTGACTGTATCACAAATGGACTTCAGGTGGTGTTTGCCACCACTCTTTGGTGTCTTTTGTGGACTCATCACATGTGTGGTTCCAGCTGAATTGTTCCTGCATGACGACAGTTAAGTTTTATGTTAAAACACATTTGCTGTCATGAATCTAAGTTATTTTGTAGCAACTCTTTGCTCATAATCCCTACTCAACTTAAAGTAAACTATGTGTTTTAGGGTTTTTATAGAACAAAATGTTAAGTAACTCTTAATAGAAAATAAGCAACAAATAGGGATAGTTGATCTTCTAGTAATTTGCTTCCATTTGTACCTGTATCAACTAGTTAACTGTATTCACAACTGATTTCACAGGTAAACAGTATCTTTCATAGGTAAACAGTAGTATTCGTCACCTAATCTTCCTGTAACAGGGCAATTAATAGTTGTACAAGGCAGGTACTTCTGCATAGGTGGACATTAATATCTTTACATCTGCAACAAGAAATTTAGAGTCCTAAGTCCTTTGGTGTAGCAAGTGGACCTTAAATGACTTAGATCAGTTGATCATAAGACCCCTGGAAACAAAGCCAGTAAAAGATGACAGACCTTCACACAGTTCTACTCACTTAAGACACAAGTTTAGTTCAATGTATAGATATGTGATTAACTGTTACTAGGGAGCTGAAGATAATCAGATAACAGGCCGTGTCCAGGCTATCCCGGACTGTTAAGGTGTTTTATTTTGACCTCTTCTCAGTTACGGTAAGAACTCCAGGACAG
>WHYT01016232.1:678306-734734 GCA_009806455.1 Tetrax tetrax
CTTTCTATTTCACAGCAAAGAAAGAGTTGCTGTCCCACTGCTGAACTGCAGTGTTCTCAGATTCACAGATGAGACTCACAAGATTCCCAGTTAAGATATGCTGTTGTCTTCTAAATTGCTTCCTTGAAAATAAAATATGAAGTATGTCTCCATGGAATTACAGTACAATGCTTTATTCCATCTGCCAAATAAAGTTGGTTTATGTTAATGCCGAATGTCTATGGAAACTATTCTTCCAGCTGTGCCTTACTGAAATGCCTATGTCTTAGAGGCTTGCTCTGAGACCTCTATCAGCAACATTTTGCACAAATGCATGCATTTAGCAGAATAGGACAAAATATTGGGATGAATCTTTTAGACTGTCCTTGATAATAATCAGCAAGTCATAGTCATGAAAGTTTTCACATAACAACCTTTAGGAACATGCAGTATGCATATGTGTGTGTATAGGTTAATATGCATATACGTATATACTAAAATGTACAGATTGCAGTTGCTGGAGACCTGCTATGGGTTTGTAGATAATAATAAACATGACTGAATTCTGCAAAATGTAACTCTAAACAAATTGGATTGAAGTCTCCTGTCTGTTTGGACATAATATCATTGTTTTGGGGTTTGGTTTTCTTGGAATGAAGCCTGTCAGTCCTTTAGGGTATAAAAATCTTGAATGAAATATGGTTGCTATATAAGTTATGTTGCCCAAAGAGAATCACAATGGGCTTATTAAAAAGGTATTTAATGTTGATTCCTTCATAACAATTTCAAAAGCTATCAAATTTAAAAGCAGAAAACATCCAGGGAAAGTATTGCTGGATTTTGAGTACATCTTTATGTGTGGAGTAGAAGTACAGTAGTCTGTCTTGCTTAATGAGGGTTCCCCAAATCTCATTAAATATTTAATTGTCCTTCTGTCTATGCTAAAACAGCAATAAAACAGTGATCAGTTCAAACTGCACAGGTAAAACATGGGGAAAGTTCTAGAAATATTAATGCAGAAAGTGTGTTCCTATATGCCACTGACTGTCTTACATCAGTGAAATCAACTAAAGGGAAAGACTGCAGATCCTTTCTAGTTCCATAGCAACAGAAGACTACACATACTAAGCTCTACCATCAACCATATATGCAGTTTTGTAAGTCATGTAAAAACTCTTCTAAGTTAACTTCTTTAAGAAACTTTTAAGCCCACTTCCTTGAGAAAGATAGTGCTGGATGGTCTCAGAGGCTTAAAAATCCTGTTCCCTGTTGGAATTTGTGGTCATAAAATAAATGAATTTTTGTCTCATAACTATAGCGGTTTGAAAAATGCTCCTGGAATGGGGTGAGATCCAATCTCTTCTGGCTACATGTGAGTAACTTATATTGACAGAAAGGACTTTTTTGCATGCAGATGGAGGGAGAAATGAACAAGGGACATGTAACTGGCGTCACACTGCAAGCAAAATAGGTATTGATGCCAAGCTGGAAGTTCAAAGGGAGATTTCTGTACAGGTATGGACAATTTACATTCCCACAGAGAATAAATGAGAAAAACTTCTTACCTAAGTCTTATACACACCTTTGAAGGAGGAATAAATCTTTTATTGCAGAAATGTAGTTCAAGTTCAAGGTTATTTCCCTGTATTAAGAATGCATTCGTATTTCATAGCTAATATGCTTAGAAATACTTCAGAAATGCTTGAAACCCATCAAACACGTCAAAGATCACTGTGAGATTGTATTTCTATGCAGGGATATGAACCACTCTGCATTTTGTGCTGCTGTGCAAAGAAGAAATCACTGAGAGTCTCTACTCTGAACAAAATTGCTTTACACTGTGGTCACTCTGATTCCTTTTACCTTGATAAAAATCACAATGTGCGTGGATGTGAAACATGATAACAAAAGCACACAGAGTTGAAAAGCTATTAGAAAGAGAGCATGAACTCAGTCAATTGCCAGCCTTGAAATGATGAGGCTGTTATAAATCATGTCCTCAAAATATTGAGAAGAAGGGAGAAACCTCACATGTCCTTACACCTGCATTGCCTTTACTTCATTTAGACAGTGTATTATTCACATGCAGAAGAAGGCTAGTTAAGAAAAGTTGCTCTCAACTTCTATTCTGTTCCACAGACTTTAAACACACACACACAAGAAAGAGCAAACATAAAAAACATATATTTAAAAATGAAATAGTTTCAAGCATCACTTAGGTCTTAGAATCATGAAAGACTTTTAGGGGTATCGGATAGCTTCTGAGTCCCCGTGGCATTTCAGCATCTCTAGTGACATCCTTGAGTTTTACATTTATTTTATATATGACAGAGGCATGTTTTTTATATAAGATGCTTTTACTTTCCTATCACCTTTTATTCCCACTCTTTTCCATATCAAATTTCTTTTACGATTGCAAAGCCTCAGGACTTCTTGGGTTGTATGCTTGATGATCTGTACTGGAATTTTTTTTTTGGGACTCAGAAATGGCATTTCTGAGTGGAGTGGTAAAATCAGCCAACAAAGCATTGCTGTTGCACTCTACAGCATGATGGTGCCACAACTGCCTTTCCAAGCTCAACATCAATATTCCATCACTTGCTTCTCATTCCCCTTTTGCTTAAGTAGCATAGCGATTACAGTGTTACTGTAAACCTGGCCAAAACAAAATGTTGACTCTAAATAGACCAACCAGCTGAACATGCTTTTTTCCTTAAGGAGTCATTCCTCACAGGTGATTTTTTCTACCCCCCCTCTAAGCTGGATGTTGGGAGGGGCTCATACCCTGTTCCCAATATTCAAATGCTGTAAACAGTTCTCTGCCATTGCACAAAATCTCCTATATTGCAGTCTCTAGATCCACTTCATGTATTATGTGTTTCTAAAAGTCTTGTTCCAGATCTTTTTAAGGTTAGTTTAACACAGTACTTCTGGACTTGCAAACACTCTTGGCATCATCTGATCTGGGGGGATGTCCTCAAGGTTTAGTACCAGACATACTTTCTTACAATCAGCTCCTTTAATCATGGTAACAGAGTCTTATTTTAAGTCTGATTTCTTGTAGACAGAGCTCAAATGAGTTCCAAAATTTCTGTTCATAAAGGACAATAATTTAGAAAGAAGGTAAGCTGAACCCTTTGAAAAGATGTACACTTCAGCAGATAGTTCTGCCATTGTCTTTTCGTTTAGATTTATATTACTTTATCAAAATAGTGAGACTGCAGAAATAGCGCAACTGCAAACAAGAATGGTGTGAAAAAAAGCCATTGATTATAAATTTCACAGTTTTGGAGGAGAGAATTGTTTTACAAGAGCGTACTATTCCAGAGAAAGAAACTGTAACTACAAAATATCATGATAATGTGTATTTTTAATTATACCAGTAATGTTGATAGATTAACAGATAATGAACAAAGATACCAAAGACATCAATATTACTTCAAACACAGGCTAAATATTTTATGTATATGTTGAAAAATCAATGTAAAAGTAAAATAGATCTGAATGACAGAGATTGGTTAACTTCCTAATTGGAAGAACACACGAGTGAAACTAACCACATAAGTCGAAGAATAAATGAAGGAAAGTCTGTCACAAAGATTAAAGATTTATACAGCTGTTTCATCCATCTGGTGTTTAACCAAGCAAAGGCTAGTGGAGAGCATATGACTCAGATGCCTCTATTGCAGGATAACTGACTGATTAAATGAATTTGTACATCCATCAAAGATCAGAAGACTTAAAATTAGACTTACCAAAAAAAGCCACACAAAATGTTTTGAGTGCACAGAGAGTTTGTAGAAGAGTAGGCACCGATCTCCAAAGCAGTTTTGGAAGGCTACAAAACAAGAGATACCAGGATGGGTTTTGGAGCTGCAGCAGGTATTGAGTGCCTAATTGTTGAAATCTAAAAGTGCTAATGTATTGCCTGAAAATATTGCAATTGTAAAGACTTTTGAAATGTAAAATTAAAGCAGGATGTGGTGAGTTATACTTACAAATATAAAGTCACTGAAAAAATTTCTTTCCTCACTGGATTTGAACAGTTAATGCATAAAATTTCCTATGAATTTTGTTCAAGTGAAGAAAAAATAAGCTGACATTAACATTGCCATTCGGCCATTTGCCAAATCCGCTTTTCAAATGTTAACCTGTAAACTGCTTAACTCTGCACTATAAATCTCAAGAAAAGCCGTTGACTTAATTTAGATGCTTTTCATATGCCCAAAACACTCTGACATGCTGGTAATTGAGAAGAAGATCCATTTTTCACTTCTACACTGGAAAACCCTGAGTAGATCACCAACCAGTAGTTCTCTCTTTTAAGGTTGGCATTTTTCCTTTAAAGATGTCTTACCCTCAGCAGAGTATACAAAACCTGGAAACAGAAACATTAACCCAACTTCACACAGTAGTGAAAATATTTTAATTTAGCTAAAAAGCCACACTCATAAATGAGCTTGAGATTTTTCTCTCTTGCATTTCTCTCACATGCCTGTACTAATGAGGAATCTTGCACACTGAAACATCATCATGACACAATGACAGAAATAACAGGCAGAACAACCTTGATGAACATGATGAAAGGCAAAGACTTGGAAGGATCAAGGTTAGCATGTTGGGTATCCTTGTAACAGAATTGTCTAGAATTGCCATGAGAGAAGTTGTAGTGAAACATTGTGCTTAGATACCTCAAAAAAGATATGTAAGTTTTCTGTCAATTGTCAGCAAATTTTCCCGTCAGTTACCCACAGTTATACTGCAGCAAAGAACACCCTAAACAAAATAAAAAAAAAATCAGAGAACACTGTAGCTTGGGTTATTCCCAGGTGCTTTCTCTTTGCCCCTTCCTAATAACTGTTCTCTTGGATTTGTCACAACTTTTAATATTACACAGTACCGGAAGGCATAGCTTACAAATTTTTGAAGACAATACATCTGATACTATGTGTGTTATCCATTAAATTAACAATGGACCTTGTTATGTTGGGCTATATAAAACACTGAATGTGTAAAACATTTCACTTCGTAGAAGTTCTATAGCTCAGCCTACGTACAGGTCACTTGGAACAGAGGTCATGGAGCAGATTCTCCTGGAAACCATGCTAAGGCACATGGAGAGCAAGAAGGTGGTTGGTGACAGCCAGCATGGCTTCACCAAGGGCAGATCGTGCCTGACCAATTTGGTGGCCTTCTATGACGGGGTAACAGCATCGGTGGACAAGGGACGGGCAACGGACATCATCTACCTGGACTTGTGCAAGGCATTTGACACTGTCCCGCACAACATCCTTCTCTCTAAACTAGAGAGGCATGGGTTCAATGGATGGACCACTCAGTGGATAAGGAGCTGGCTGGATGGCCGCACTCAGAGAGTGGTGGTCAACGGCTCAATGTCCAAGTGGAGACCGGTCACCAGTGGCGTCCCTCAGGGGTTTGTGTTGGGCCCGGCCCTGTTCAACATCTTTGTCGGCGATATGGACAGTGGGATAGAGTGCACCCTCAGCAAGTTTG
This sequence comes from Tetrax tetrax, assembly GCA_009806455.1. Taxonomy (NCBI): domain Eukaryota; kingdom Metazoa; phylum Chordata; class Aves; order Otidiformes; family Otididae; genus Tetrax; species Tetrax tetrax. Next base: position 683,800 of record WHYT01016232.1, read on the forward strand.
CCAATGACACCAAGCTGTGTGGTGCCGTCGACAGGCTGGAAGGGAGGGATGCCATCCAGAAGGACCTGGACAGGCTGGAGAGGTGGGCCCGTGCCAACCTCATGAAGTTCAACCAGGTCAAGTGCAAGGTCCTGCATCTGGGTCGTGGCAATCCCAGGCACAAATACGGGCTGGGCGGAGAATGGATTGAGAGCAGCCCTGAGGAGAAAGACTTGGGAGTGCTGGTGGACGAGAGGCTCAACATGAGCTGGCAACGTGCCCTTGCGGCCCAGAAGGCCAACCGCATTCTGGGCTACATCAAGAGGAGTGTGGCCAGCAGGTCAAGGGAGGTGATTCTCCCCCTCTACTCTGCCCTGGTGAGACCCCACCTGGAGTACTGCGTCCAGTTCTGGAGTCCCCAACATAAGAAGGACATGGACCAGTTGGAGAGGGTCCAGAGGAGGGCCACAAAGATGATCAGAAGGCTGGAGCACCTCTCCTATGAGGACAGGCTGAGAGAGTTGGGGCTGTTCAGCCTAGAGAAGAGGAAGCTGCGGGGAGACCTGATAGCGGTCTTCCAATACCTCAAGGGGGCCTACAGGAAAGATGGGGAGAGGCTGTTCAGTAGGGCCTGTTGTGATAGGACAAGGGGTAATGGGTTTAAATTAGAAGGAGGTAGGTTTAGATTAGACATTAGAAAAAAATTTTTACACTGAGAATTGTAGAGCACTGGAACAGGTTGCCCAGAGAGGTGGTGGATGCCCCATCCCTGGAAACGTTCAAGGCCAGGCTGGATGAGGCTCTGAGCAACCTGATCTAGTCAGGGATGTCCCTGCTTCTTGCAGGGGGGTTGGACTAGATGACCTTTGAAGGTCCCTTCCAACTCTAGCCATTCTATGATTCTATGATTCTATCCTTGCTTTTACAGAACCCCCAAAGCATACATCTTCCAAGAATTTAGGGGAAAACCTTGAAGCCCTCCTTTTACTGCAGATAACTTCACTTCATAAAATAGACAGGGTATATGGGTACAGCTACCTCCAAGTTGTGTAAGCTGGGGTCATCTTCCTTCACTTAGATGTTGGTAGATTGTTCATCTGAGCCTAAGTCAATCATCCTGAACTCACCTTATAATTAATAAGAAGACACAAGGAACTCCTAAGGGTGACCTGGCTTGCACTATCCAGTTTATGTTGACATAAACATTGGTTATTTCTTTTTTGGTGGTGTGGAAAGAAGTACTGAAAGGGTGGCTGGCTCTGACTTAGATGTCCCATCCCTGGAAGTGTTCAAGGCCAGGTTGGATGGGGCTTTGAGCAATGTGGTCTAGTGGAAGGTGTCCCTGCCCATGACAGGGGGGTTGAACTAGGTGATCTTTAAGGTCCCTTCCAACCCAAAGCATTCTATAGTTCTATGTAAAACTTTTAGATATTCACGTAACAGCTCCTTTACCTCTTCCGTGGTTGTGCTGAAGAAATGTTTGCGATAGAACATTTTTTTGCAGTACTCTTTTAGTGTTATCAAGGATGTATTACTATAAGCAAAATTCTCAGCAGGATCAAATGCTATATCAAGGGATTGGCTTGATAGCACTGATGACCAATCCCTCTAGGAGCCAAAATCTCACACACAACAACTGCCCATTTAGTTCTGAAAAATTTTCACAACTATTATCAGTGTGACTTTGCTCCCGGGAAAGAATGCAAAATAAGGGCATCTGCAAAAGCTAGCTCATTCTTTCTATACTGTTAAAAGTTAGAATTAATCAAGGAAGGAAATTCTTAAAGGTGTTCTTTTTCTTTCCCATTGGATTCAGACAGTGAGAAGAAAATTAAAGAAAAGGAGGAAAACAACGAATCATCCTCAGAATATTGATAATTCTGGGGCCAAGGAGCTCCAGACGAAAGAAAACACACTTCTAATTTTCACAGTTCATCCTTCATTTACGAATACCCATCATCATCTACTGCCAAGATGCCAAGATAAAAATCTATTTCTTCATTTGTCTTCCTGTATTGTAAGTAGTTAAAAGGGATCACTGGTCCCAGACTGAAAGTGCATTACTCTCAGAGCATGCAAAATGACATGAGAGTTTGTAGGAAAGACCAGCACAAAGACTTTCATGAAATTATATTTTGTCTGACAGTAAAGGACAAGGAAGGAAAGAAAAGGTATCCTTTCCTCAGGGTCTTTTAAAGTATCTTCTTCCTGTTTTATTTATTCTGGAATCCTTTTTTCTTTCTCAGTTTTATCCCTTTCTCTCTTTTTGCATCAGAAATACCAAAAAGTATTCTTGACTGCAAAGGGTAAGCAAGGTATGCCAGCGTGGCATTAAATGGCACTGGGATATTCAGAATCTGGTTCTGGGATATTCAGAGTCTTTCCAGTGGAAACCAAGTTTCACGTATGATCTCTCAAGGTCTCATAGGTCATCTATGCCTTGGTTGCACACTTGTGATAAGAGCTATCTTGTCCATTGAGTTTGCAAGCTCTCTGTAGCCAAGGCCACCCTCTCACTTTGTGTCCTTACCAGTAGACCCATCCTCTCACAGCGCCCTAGTCCTCTAGTCTTGGGCTTCTAGGTATTTCTGTATTCTACACTGTAACAATGGTACCACATTTCTTCGAGGAGATCTCAGGAAAGCTTGACTGCATGTATAGTATCTACACAGAGAAAGTCCTTGTATCCTAAGTTTGGTGACCTAAATATCAATGCCCTGGTACCCTAAGGAACAGAGACTTTTGAACTCAACTGGCGTATAAAAGCCCAGCAACACAAAGCTACGCAAATCTATTGCATATGGACTGGCCAGGGGCACTGAACCAGAAGGAGAAAGGTAGGTAGAGCACTGGTGGCTGGCAGGACAGGGGATGTGTTGTCAGTGCTCACACAACCTCACTGTGAGGGACCAGATGGGTCAGGAAAGAAAGAAGTAACCCCAGTTTATTTGGCCTACTCTGCCAACTTCATCTCCGGTGTCTCTTTCCCCTACAAGTGACCAATTGTTTCTAACATTTCTCAGTCCTGGTGGCAAACCATTTTGGATAAATTAATCTAGGCCTCTGTAGTTGTGGCTCCAGCAAGTCTCTAGAGTTTGCTCATCCAGTTGTGAAGTATGGTACCTCCCTGTCCCAATACCCTTGTCCTGGAATTGACACAGCACCGAAGGCATTGATCTGAGAGCATGCCTCATCAACTCAACTGGGGTGGTCAGTGTGAAGCTGTGTCTGTCACTACCAAGCAATTGCTGACAATGTACAGACTTTGATAGCAAAGTCTGTTTAGTACCAAACTGATGCACTGAAATGGCAGAAGTCTTGGCATTAGCAGATTCCTTCCCACCAGTGAGGCTTTATAGGAAAAGGTATGTGTGTCTTAAATGATATGAAAAGCTACATCTTGTTTCTAGTCTTTTTCACTATCATTAAAAGTCAAATAATAGAATCATAGAATAATTTAGGTTGGAAGGGACCTTTAAAGGTCATCTAGTCCAACCCCTCTGCAAGGAGCAGGGACATCTCCAACCAGATCAGGTTGCTCAGAGCCCCATCCAACTTGGCCTTGAATGTTTCCAGGGATAGGGCATCTACCACCTCTCTGGGCAACCTGTTCCAGTGTTCCACCACACTCATTGTAAAAACTGTCTTCCTAATAGCCAGTCTAAATCTACCTCCTTCTGTTTTAAAACCATTATCCCTCATCCTTTCACAACAGATCCTGCTGAAGAATTTCTCCCCATCTTTCTTATAAGCCTCCTTTAGGTACTGGAAGGCCACTATAAGGCTTCCCTGGAGCCTTCTCCTCTCCAAGCCAAACAGCCCCAACTCTCTCAGCCTGTCCTCATAGGAGAGGTGCTCCAGCCCTCTGATAATCTTCGTGGCCCTCATCTTGACTCTCTCCAATTGGTCCACATCCTTTCTTTTTTACATCTTGGTTGGAGGTGTCGCTACATAAACATATCTGTGTGTATGCAAGACAGATTCTAAGTATAAATTAATATTATAGATGTTTAAGAATAAATATAGGTGGGCATGTAGATTAATTTTATCCTAAATACTGCAGATGTACATATATGTTCACATATGCATATTTATGTGCACAATACTGTGTAGATTAATGCTTCACATTTACTCAAACGATAGTACCTAATTATTGACATATATAGTCACAGCAGAAATACCTACAATAAAGTAAAAGCCAATGGCTTTCAGATGAATGGGGTTGTTGCTAGAAATGCTTCTAATGCTGTAATATTACTTTTGATTTATTGTACTCTTATACCCATACAAAGAAAAGGAAGAGGGTGAATTTTATTAAATAAAACAAATTTGAGCCTGTAAGCAAAGATACACCACAACTTTTCTGTAATTCTGTGTGTGTGAAAAATGCCAGTATTTTATTTTTATTTAAAAAGATACTAACCACTATTATGTTAAATATATTAAACAAAGAAAAGCCATTTCCCCTTATTTATTCCATTTTTTTTTCTATAAAAAGCTGCTTTCCAGCCTGGAAAGCATTCTAACAATAAAAGTATGAATAAAATACAAATAATTTCAAAATGGGCTGGGGCTCCAGGGAACAGAAAAAGAACGTGTATAATTAAAGACTACATCATAATGCCTTCAAAAAGAACTGATTGAAACATTTTTCATATGATTTCATTGTACTGAGGCCAAAACAGTTCACAGAAGTACGAGTTGAAAAGAACAATTTTAACAGGAAAAATTTTTTAGTCCAGATTCTCAACTCAGAAATGACCAGAGTGAGAGACCAGCTCACATTTTTAGCACTGCAGTCATTGCAAGTTGAAGCTTCAACTTCACTCTTTCTCTTTCAGAGACTGAAGCTGCTAGGAGATGCTCAGCCCTGAAGGAGGGAGGCAAGGGCTCCCAGACAGGGTCATCACAATTAAGTTGACACACTTTGAAAACCCCCAAGACAAAAGGGTCTCAAGTGTCATAAGCCTTTTTCAAATGTTTTTAAAGTACATCTTTGGATCCTGGGGTAGTCCAGTAAAATCTCACTTCCATAAAAGCATTATGGAAGTCCAACATTGGAATGAAAAGAGGATTTGAAAAATCAAATGTTGTTAAATAAAACTGTTGCTTTATTTGAGCTTTGGAGCTAAACTAAAGCCATTCTCATCTCAATTTTTCAAGATAATTTAAAACTCCAACTTTATTGTAATGAAGCATATTCTTTCCCTCTTTCTGTACATATCAACAAATAGTATGCTGAAATCTGTATCTTCATGCTCGATTTTTAACACAAGTTGCTGACTTTCCCTGAAATTCAATGTCATTAATTTCAGGAATTCTTGATGCATATAAGGCATCTATCCTGTGCTTCTGAGGCATTTAATCAGCACTATTTAGGAAACACTGCAAGTCTGCTGTTTGAAATTGTCACAGGGTACCTTAAATATATTCTTAACTAGAGAATCAGAGCTATGCACTTAAGTTTGAACCTTCCCTCCATCCCACCTGGTAGGCCAGCCTGTCTACCTCTGCTGTGTAGTACCATGCAGAGACACTACCTGGCATCCCAGGCACTGTACAGTCCTGGTTATGTGACATTGGTGCCTATGGCATACTAGGTCTCATCAGAAATTGGGCTAAGTGCTGTGGTAACACAGCTGTTTTGCCTTCTGGACTAGAGCTAGATCCATTAGGAGTAGGTTTGCATATGGTCAGTGCTCATTTATGGGCTTGTAATATCTTCATGAAAGAGCAGCAGCTCCGAATGTGCATGGTTGGATTGTTCATATCAGAAAACAGGCAAGAAAAAAATGTCTTGACTTGTAGCCAAGAATCCAAGTGGGGTTGCCCGGGGCAGAAAGGGCATCATCTGAGGACCTCTAGGAGGAAACAGCCATGACACGTGGCAAGACAGCTACTGCACCATGATACAAGAAACTTCTTGTACTTGTGAGTAACCTCAGTTAAAGTTACAAAAATATACGAGCAAATGAATAAATGGCCCAGAGAACTGACAATATAAATGAACAGCAGAAGAAAAAACCTTTCCTTTTGTTACCCATCTGTAAGTCATGTAGAAAATAAAAGATCTTGGAGGAACAACTAAACTCACAAAGACTAACTTCAAGCAATTGACATAAACCTAAGAACAAAATACATCTCCTATTTGTCTCAGTCAAGAACTCCAAAGATTTTAACAGCTGGAGAAACTATCCTACATTTAGTAAGTGGAATTTACACAAGGAAAACAAGCATTTCCTCTTGGGTTTACCCAGCTGCTCTGTACAGAGCTTCATGACAAAACAGAAGACCATCCCACACAGTGCAGAGGTAGGAATGAGCTTTGTGGCTTCATTTACCACAGCATTTCAGGCACATCTTTTCTTACAGCAAAGATGTTGTAAACCTATATACCTGGGGAAAGACAACTGAATTACAGGATGGCAGGGAAATATACATGACCCAGCAATGTACCAGGGGCAAGGAACTATTGCTGCAAAATATGAGAATGGCACACCGTGGACTCATTGGAAAGGCTAAGAAAAAGTTATTCAAGATAGGACTGCCTGTGCCCTGATGTTCAACAGCTTCAATCTGGCATGCAGCTTAGGAGGCAAGGCAGTAGTAACATCTGCCTTGGACAGGTTCTTGCTGCTTTGTGTTCAGCTGGAGCATTAGAAAAAAAGATGGAATATCTTGAGCACAGCAAGTGGACAGGCTAATGTCCCTAGAGATCACAAAGCCAAATCACATTTCGGCCGATATTGACCCGGGGGATATGACCTTGTTAGAAGAGGACCATCAGTGGAAATTAAAGAAATTGCTTTGCAGACAAACTTGACAGGTAGCCCAATTTTTAGGATTAAATGCTGGGTTATTACTAGTGATTCATCAAAGACTGTTCCAAGGTAGCAGCACTGCTTTTCATATTAACTGTCATAATATCAAAGAAAGGGGAGAAGGAGGTCAGAAGTGCATACACCGGTCATTTCTCTGGACATGGAATGCCAAGAAGCTTCCAGAGATCTAAAAAATAAGTCATATCACAGCTGAGATCTGGAAATCAGACTGGGACATTTATGTAGACAAAAGCAAAGTTCACAAGCAGGAGAGCAAAAAATGTAATTGCCTATGCTTGCCATAGCTTTCAGGCAGGAAAAGTGCATCCCATCTGGGACTACTGGCTTTTAATGGGCAGAAGCAGAGACTGAAGGAAAGAGATTGCTTTGCCTTGCACCGCACCATGTCCAAAGGAGCTGGTTCAAGAGCAAACATTGCCAGAGCAGTGGAGAGGACAGGCCAGGTACAGAAGCCAATCTGGTAACTCAGAAGAGCGTGGTTAAGCATGACATCATCTTGCTTGCCAGGAGGGAGAAGAGCAGAGCATATCCTCATGTCCAGAGGTCCTGGTGTGCACATTGTTTGTGCTGTAGTGGACATTGACTATCGTAATCAAATAACAGTGAATGTATACGGGTTTGTGGCTCAGACATACCTTTTATCTTTTTTTTTGTCTAGTGTATTTAGGCATGTCTGATCTATCAGACCTTCTTGGTAGAGAATTTGTGCTAAGAGTAGTACAATACTGAACAAAGGGACTTCACACTCCCTCATTTAATGATTTCTCTCTCTGTCTCCTCTCTGCCTTGCTTTTCCTCCACTGCCATCTTTCCTCACTTTTCTCACTCATTAAAGTGCCATTTTATTATTGTGAAGGCATTTGTAAATATATGGTCACTAAATGATGACCTGAAAACATTAGAAAAGTCCTGCAAGAGCAGGGGGTCTTCAGTCACAAAAAGCTCTTCCCTCTGGGCTTCAACTTGGTTTCCTGAGACCTTTCCCCTGGGCTCTGTCAGTGTCATTGTCTCTTCAGAGCAGTTTTTCTCTGACACATCTTTTAGGCAAGGTCTATCTAAGATTTTTAATTGCATTGTGAAATGAAGGCTGCAGACTTACACTATATCTGTCTCTTTATTTAACAAGCGAGGAGCTGTATGCTGGCTTTTCTGTGCAGCTTTTGTGTCCTCGTAGACCTTTCCTGCATAAAAACTTAACGGTAGACTTTGCTTAATCTTGAGGGTTCACAGGCACTGTTGCTGCAGGTTTTGTACTCTTTGTAGTTGCCTTATTTGGCTTGGAAATCATAAATTAAGTGCCTATCTTGATTACTGTAAGACTGCCACAGCAGCCAATTTGTCAAACGTAAGCATGTAAAAATCATGCTTTGAAATTAAATTTGCGAATACTGTAGCCTGATAAAAATGAAAATGTGTCTGAAAGTCGTTTAATTTTGAGAGACAAAGAAATATAAATTTTAAAATTATTTCCTTTTAACAATTAATGTCAGTCATATTGGTATTAGAGTCCTTCGGATCACTCTTTAGAGGAGCAGAAGGGTATTTTTAATGTATTTCTTTTGCTTCCTAATAAATGGAAGGATTTCTGCAGGATTTTGCCACACAGTATGCTGGCTGCACTACTAATTAAAAGCTGGTAGTTTCTAAATTAACTTGTGAGTACCTACAGTGATGGAAATTGCCTCCTTAACAGTATTATTTACTGACAAAGCAGGTAATGACCTGCTTGTATCTCCAGAACAAGTTCATTAGTTTGTCCTAATGGCTACCGCAGATAAACACTCTGGTATTTCATTATCATGCTGCCTACAGAAGAATAAGCTAATTTAAAAAAAAAAAAAAAAAAAAAAAAAAAAAAAAAAAAAAGAAAAGTCCCAGCTTTACAGCTAACTGGGGCTTCTAGTACCGCCAGGGTGACTCATTCTTGGTCAATAGATGCGTACCTGACAGCTGCCATTAATAACTATTAGAGGGCTGTTTGAGCTCCAGGGCGAGACATGCTTCAATGTTCTAAAAATAAGATATTATCATTCTGCAAGAGTAATAGTTTAGGCAGCAGTGGTTTCAATCCTTTTGGTCTGACTCTTCAAACTGACATCATTTAATCTAAATGTTCTGTCCTGCCAGGTCTCCTTTTGGGTAGGCAGCATGATGAAAGAGCTCAGAAGTCATTAATACAAATGTTTCTATAGAAAGTATTGGTCAGGTACATCTAGAAGTGACTGTCTCATACATTACCTGCTGGGAAGGCAAACATAAATCCTAGGCCAGCAAACTCATCAACACACCTCATGCTACCAAAAGACTGGATGACAACAGTAGTGCACTGGAAAACTAAGCTTCACCACTAAATTGAAAGGAGATGAATTTGCCTCTTTCTCAATGCTTCTGCATCCTCTGGTAAATAGAAATGACTTCAGAGAAGTTTCAAAACCATTTTTGAGAATCCTCTTCAACTTTGTTTTTGGTTTTACTGGAATTTACAAATATAGATTGATGACTGAGGCTCTCTAAAAGACCTTCCCACATTGTGTCCTTGTTTTGGTTTACATAAGCTGATGCTGGGTACTACTTCTTTATAGCTGATTTAATTTTAGAGATACCCAAATTTCCATTCTCCCATCAATATCAATAGTATGTGGTCCATTTATGCGTACAGAGAATTTGGCTTAGAACCTTCCTGTTCTAATGCATTTAGGACACATTTATTTGACAAATGATACTGACTCTTTCCATGATTCTGTTTACAAGGAAGATTGTAAGACTGGAAGGACTCACAATGTTCCTCTCTTTCTTTAATATTAGCATCTTTCCCAGACATTGGGCTCTTGACTATTCCTGGAGAGGAATTTTTTTTTTTGTTAATCCTCATGTTAAAATACTTGACCAATGAGCAGTGAATAGTGTAGGAAATCAAGCCAGTTCACACCACTTCCAGTCATGATTAAATGCATTTCCTCCTGAGTTAAAATGAGGGTAGATGCAGGGAAGTATTTTATATAAGATATCTTAATCAATAACCGCTTTAGTGAGGTTTTGAAGGGTTGACTAGCGAAACCATTTTCAAAGCCACGAATCTGATAATTTAATTTGCTGCTGATTATGTAACTGAAAAAAATCTCAAGACTTCTTGGTGTAATGCTATCTTAAACACCAAATTAACCACCTTTATTTAGCTTGCTTCCTCCTTCTGTTATTTCCAGTTTGGTGCCTAATATTTGCCTTACACAGCACTCTCCAGTGCTGTGTCGTCATACCTAAAGGAGGTCAGCTCTGCACATACAGGATTCTCCAGGGTCTTGCAATTTGTTTCTAAACCATTGGAAAGAGGGTCTGTTTGAGGACTTTTAACTTCTTTCTCTTCTTTCTGCTTGATGTCTTGCACTTAAGGGATCATCACAGCCTTTCCAGTAGTCTCCAGACCACAAGTTAAGAAACTCCCGGAGCTGAAGTCTTCAGATACACCTAAACCAAAATACAGGCAGCTGTACTTTGAGGTACTCCATGGAGATTCAGCCACCTGGGTGTCTAGACCAAGGAAGTAACCTTGGAGTGTCAAAGCTCCTTTCTAAGTTGTTTGATGGGTTCTTATTCCTCTGACTGAGAGTAGACAGGGACGCTACTACACGCCATGCACTGGGATCTGATCCCAACCTAGCTAGACAAAATATGTGTTTCTGAACTTAGGGAGTTAGAACAATTCTTGAGACACCTCAGTCATGGCCTGAGGTGCCTTGTTTCCTCTTATGGTGGTTCCTTCATGTTAGTAGCAAGAAGAAAGCAGTTTACACACTGTGCAGTAAATGGCCTTAGTGAAAACTTCAGACTGCCAGTCTGCCACATGTGTTCGTCCACCATTTGTAAATCTACATCTTTAACAACTTTCAGCAGTTTGGTTGAGTTTGATTTTTTTTGTTTGTTTGTTTGGGTCTGTTTTTTTTTTTTTTTACTTTGATTGTTTAATTTTAGCCCTGCATTCTTTCTGCTGGCTGAAATAAAAGTGACTTCCTTCTAAGACAAGCTATTTGGAATTGCTGATCAGAGACCTTTGTTCTGCTGCTGAGGCCAGATATTACAGCTCGGTCTGTGCCACTCTCTGCAGTGAAGCACTGGCCTTCCATAGCCAGAGAATCCTGTGGAGAAGCCATGGAGAACAAGAATCCCTAGCATTTCTCTGTACACAGTACTGCTTGCAAGGGAATTACATAAGTTACGGTTTTATTATTTTCTGTGGTTTAACATGACAAGAGACCAAAGGTGGACTGTTCCTCTAGTCTCGTGTGTGCATGATGATATTGCCATCTTTATTACTTTGGAACTTGAGGGATTAAAGCTATTTGGAATATAAGAAGCAGCAACAAGAGACTCTTTAATTAATCTCTGGTTATCACAATAGCTGATAGAAATGGAAAGTGCATTATGTTCTCACACAGAAAAACAAAACAAAAAATCTTTTACCTTCATTGTTTCCTGCTTACCTTGGAGACTAAAGAAGAGTTAAAAACACTGTGAAATGACTGCAATGAAAGAAAGCTGATTTACAGCCTTTGCAAGACTGTAATAGTGTAAAAATATGACAATGTTATTTTTATTTTTCAACTAATCTCTTTAGAACCCTTCTAAAAGTTTTCTATGGCCTGCTCACTAGGATGTACATTATGTGCAAGCACAAAACAGACAGAAAGCACTGCTCAGCTATTTAGGCCACACACAAGGCAGACAACAGTTTAACAAGCTCTAGTTAGAGAGAATCTCATCATTTCAACCTTTGCATTTTCAAGATCAGAACAACTAAGGAAGTACACTGAAGAAATAGCTTTGGTACTGGATGTGGGTTTATAATACATCATATTAAAATTTTGTGTTAAAACGGATGACTCGCAGGTCTGAAGTACATGAGAAAAGGTAGCCTAAACTAGATGTGGGTACGTACCTTTGAATTTTATTTATTTATAATTAGATTGCTCATTTGTATGTTTTTTTCTTCTGCTTATGTGTCTACCTGAGCCTTATGTTTAATCTGAAGAAACATCAACTTCGTTGTATGGAAGGAAATTAAACACGAGGCTGTAAAGCACTTTTCTTGCATCTGTAATTCTCTCTGTCACACTAAATAGCTCAATAGCAAAATGTATTATACCATGCTTCCAAGCTCTGTTTGTCAGAGAAGGTGACAAGGTAATAATGGCAGCCCAACAAGGGCTGGCAAGGAGCAGAAGGAAGAGAGAAATTCGTTTGCAGGACAGCGCTCTAAGACAGAGTAGAGATAGAGACAGGAGCATCTCAAGCTTTCGTAGTTTTAGTAAGCTCAGCTTTCAGTTGTGTCCAGAAGAAATGCTAGCATTTTTCTCCAGCTAAAAAAAACAAATAATGCATTTTGAAAGTGGAAACACTGTATTGGAAAATATTAATATGTAAGTATATTCTTAAAGTCTCTGTCCTGCTACACTCATGATGCATTGATGAAGTTGTTTTCTCTATCAAAAAAAAAAGAAGAAAAAAACCTCCATTCTTACAGAGTTGAAAAGAAAATTATGATAGATACCAAGAAAAGTTAAAATAATAATCAGAAATAGAGAAGATCTTTCTGAGGGCCACTGTTAGAATAGATAAATAAAGCAGGGGACAGTAACGTTGCTGTTGATGCCAACTTTATGAACTTTGTATAATAAAAGAAATCTTAAAGAGGCTTGAAGAGGAATATTTAGAGTCCAGCTGTAATGGACTATATCGTGTTCCATTGCAGGACAGTGTTGGGCAAATAGCGCAAAGAAGAGAGAAGCCATTTAAAATTGATTTTTTTTTTTTTAATTGACTGAAAACCCAGGCTTGTGAGGACACTATCTCTAATTCTATCATTGGTAAAGGTAGTTTAACGGACCGTTGCTTCCAGAAAGAGACAGTGTCCCATCAAGGAACAGAATAGTGATATGTGGTTCCTTTCTGGTATTTTTTTTAAGGTGTGGGGTCCATTTTGATTTATGTGGAAATCCAGATCTGTTTTAAGCTTTTACCCCATGCATTCCTGTAATTTCACCACGTAGGCTTCAAACTAAAAACCACCAAAATTCAGAAGCAGAAAAATTTCACTCTGAAAAATACTTATAGAAGTCTTCTTTAGTTTGAAAATATATTTACTTTAGAAAAGTTAGAAAAATTCAAGTTACAAAAAGATCTCCCTGCAAAATGAATGAACACTCCATTTCATGTAAAATACTTTCACAATATTTTGAAATAAGTTGCATTTTAGCACAACCTGACTTTTTCTCCCCTTCAAAACAGGCAAAGAAACAGTCAGGTTTTTCTGCTGCCTTAGCCCACTTCTGTTTACCTTGGTCTGCTTTTACTTCAATCATTTTTAGAATTATCTCTTATAGACACATGGTTTCTACAAAAAAGCAATTCCTGTATAACTATGTCCGTCAGTCTGTCTTCCTTCTACCTTTGCCCTGCATAATTCCAACCCTTTGGCTGCTTTCAGCAACACTTGACAAGTGTAGAAGACAACTACCTCACTGGAAGCAAGGTGATCTGAGGCCTTGGTGAGGTCTCTGATATGCAGATATTACAGTATGATGTCTCACTTCATTAGACACCAACAGTCCACATGAAACAAAAGTCTTTAAGTATGTCCTGAATATTGAAAAAAGGTTTGTGTAAGGCTTGTGAACTTGCAGGCTGTGACAACAGACTGTGTCTACGCTATAACGTATGGGAGCACAGGTGACTTGTGACATCCTGGGCTACAACCTTGCTCCCCAGTGGAGTGAGAAGCAATGGGTACATGCCAGTGTCTGCTGTGCCATTACCTTGTAGCTGGAGATAATCAGAGATGAGGCACAGCTCTGTAACTGTGCTGCCTGAGAAAGAGTAATTTCTCCAGGACTTATGGGCGGTGTGGACCACTTCTTGATGCACATCCTTCACTTCCATTCTCCTTTTTGGTTTTTTAGTACAGCAGCTTCTCTGTAGACCAAAATGGAGTGAATGGCTTCCAGAGACAACAGTAGTATCCTTCCCTTTTATCAACTGCTTGGAAGGCACATCATGCTCAACGAAGAGAAGTAATGTTTGAGTCACATGTCTGTTAACCCCTCATCATCAGTGGGAATTGAGATCCTTATTACCTTGATGTTAATACATGCATGGTTCATCAGTCCTGGTGTCTTGTAGAAGTGAGGCATGTCTACGTACTTAGTATACTACTGACCACCTTTCCTAGTAGGAAAGGGTATGACTTTTCAGAGTCTCTACCCTCCACCCAGCCAAACCCTGCAGATCCTGCTAGTGCAGGTGGAATCCACCCTCTTGAATGGTAACAGAGGGATGCCTCAAGTATGTCCAACAGCAGCAGCACCTGGTTTGGCACTTATTTGTTTTGTGCTAACTCAAAAATAAAGCAAGCATTGCTGCATATAAGGTACAGGCAATCTTTTCAAAAGAGCAGTATTATTCCTGAACTTTCCAAATTAAATAGAAAAGCTTCAAGTTGGCATGAAGACTGAGTCATACTGCAATCAAACAGGAAACAACAGGAGGCTGGTCCCTAAGAAACTGTCTCAAAATATCAGTTCAAATAAACAGGCAGACTCGGCAGTGGTGTCTAAAATTTTCATTATGTAATCCTATGTTTCAACAATTGCAAGCAACAAACATATGGGCTAAACAGTAGGTCATTACCTTAGTGAAAATTTAACTTCTGATGTTTGCAAAATCTGGAGCCTGAAAAGCCTTCACTTTTCTAGTCCCAGAATGTTTTAGAAAAGTTCTAAAGATGACATTTACTTTTGTGTTTGCATCTGACAGGGACTCGATTTGGAAATATAGTATGAACCATATTAAGAGGTAAATTATCTACCAAAAAAGTCTTCCTCTTGTGTTTATTTTTTTTTTCAGATTCCATGTAGATAACAATACCATATAAAACACTGGAAGACTTTATTTTCAGCTATGTTACTGAAAGATATTTACGTTAATATATTTCCACCAGAGGAACTCTGACATGAATATTACTAACTGAGTGTTACTCCCAGCCAAACAATTTGTACTACTTGCTCATAACACACTTGCTTTCACTTACCTCTCACCAAGGAAGTGGTATATTCCATCAGAAAGTACTTAACATTGAAATTAAGTCATAATGGAGATTGCACAACACATAGAAAATGTATGCTAGCTTATATAGAACATTTCTCTCATACAAAAATACAATGCATGGAAATCTGCAAGTGCACAATTAGGGATAGAGTAATTTCATTCATGTCATATTTTTCTTCTCCCATGGCAAGCAAATTACCATGAATTATTGGCAAAGTATCCCTTGAATAAGAAATTGATTTTATAGTCTCGTAATTTGTTATCTTGACCTTTACATGTATTTTTGCAAATTTTATTGGAGGCAGCGTAAGGTTCAGTAGTTTATGTAAATTATATTGGGGTTAATGAGGCATGAAGGATTATATGGCAGTGAAGAGTTGGCTGGATCATTTAGCTGTTCATCTCTAGGCTCTCTATCATTTGCAACAACAAAAGAGCACATTTCAGGGGAGGCTTAAAGAAATTTCATTAGGGTTCTGATATGTTAACTGCATATTTTTTAACATATCTTCACTCTTTTATAAAAATTTCTCCTTTAAATGAACAATAAATTATATTTGTAATAAGGGTAAAATAATGAATTTATGTAAATAATTATTTCTCAGTTGATATGAGATCAGAGAGATTTTTCTTGCTCTCTTATATCCTTTCTTCCATGTATCATGAATTTTCTGTGCTACTATTTCAGTGCAAAATTATTGCATTAGTGTAATGGCTCAGATCACAGCTTTATGCAAACCCAGCTTTCGGTCCCTGGTATATGATCATATGTACTCTTACTTCCATGTTCTGTAATGTTGCCTTTATTTCCCCCACTTCTTTCCAAGTTTTCTTTCTCCAACATTTTCATCAAAAAAAAAAAAAAATTAAAAAAAGCTCTCCAGGATCCAGTGCTATTCAATGCTAAATCTGAGATCATTTGGATTTTAAATAACATTAATGTATAAAGCTAAAGATTTACCTGGACTAAATATTGGACTAAGTCCTTCACTAAAGTCAAGAGAACCAAGCTGAGTTATCCCAGTGAATGACTCATTCTTAGTTTGATATTTCTAATCCCACTAGAAAATTTCAACACTGGTAGGAGTTGAGTCTCCCTATGAGTGTGAAAATCAGGTGTTCAATGAAAAGCAAATCGCATTCTTAAGTGCAAATTAATTATCAAAAACACATAATAAAAACAGAAACACAGCTAATTATTAAATTAAAACTGTTTCAATTGTGCCAGTATCAACACAATGTCAAAGTGACCAAGAACAAGAAATACATATACTGCTGCATAAAAAACAAGTACAAAAGAATCTCTATGTTTGGTGAAAGAGCTTCAGTGTTAAACCTAATGAGGTATTTAAATTCCTGGAAAAAACACTACCATGTTTTTTCTGGGTCTCAACTCATGTAGATTTGTTGTTAGGCCTGCAAAAACTTTCCTCTTTTTTTTTAGCTAAACATTATTTTAACCAAAGTTATTTAGATTAGAGGTTTTGTTAGTGTCAGTATTATTTGTAGAAGTGTTGATTATCTTTCAAGTTGGATGGAGCTCTGAGCAACCTGATCTAGTTGAAGATGTTCCTGATCCTTGCAGGAGGCTTGGACTAGACCATCAAGTCCCTTCTGATTCAAACTATTCTATAATTCTATGATTCTATATTGAAATTTGGCTTTTATGGATTTCTATATTGGATATTTGGAATAGTTATGGGGTTTTTTTTAATTAACCATCACTACATTGTAACTGTAACTGTAACTGTAACTGTAACATGCTTTATTTTGGCTATGAAAGCTGGCTTCCGTATGCAACGTTGCCAAACACAGACCTAAGCCTATATCTATGACCAGTTTCTCCTAATATCTCCATTGCTTGCACCCCAACACACGTGCAGATACAACCTGCTGCTGAGCTCTGAAGCACCCTCACAGGAAAAATATAAACATACCTAGCAAATCAACATAGGACTAAGACGTTTCTGCTATCCAAACAGCGAGATTGTGCAGGTGTGAAACCTCTGCAGGCCAGGGCCCAGATGATGTATGCTGGGTTCTTTGGAGATGTGTGAACGATTTGGCTCTGAGCTGCAAAATACTTGAAGAAAAAGTATAGGACATGATATTTACCATTAGAAAACGAATGCTTGGTTCCATGCTTCAGCTAACACAGGAGACTTTGCCAACAGGATGAGCACAGGTATATACCATAGTGACCATGCAAGTGGGCACTAGTAACAAATTTAATGCACTGAGAAGCTTGGGGAATGCATTAGTGCAGTGATTTAATGCAATGAGTCCAAACAGTACAGACACTACTTTTTAAATAGATCACCAAAGTTGATTGCCATTGTGAATATAGATTCCACCAAAATTTTTCTTTAATAGATGTTAGATCACTCCTTTGAAAGTATATGTGATCCCTGCTTTTCCAGGTAAAGTAACAAGTATAGCAAGTTAAGACAGAAGAAAATTAGTTGAAAAAGATTATCTGGACTTTACAGCAGTTTTGATAACATGCCTTGGTAGACAGTGTTGGGGAAATGAAATACCCATGTGGTGACAGGCAAAATTCTGTCCAGATAGGAAACTGGCAAGATGGTAAGCAAAGATACCTTGCTTTCCATGCACCATTTAGTGACATTGTGATGATGTTAGTCAAATGGATGTGCCATTGACTAGGAAAAATGACACCTTTTCTTGATGAAGATAAGCTATTTATAGCCAAAATCTTTAGGATGTTGAAGAGGTATGAAATGACCCAACAAAGCTAGATAATTTGGCAAACATGACAGCAGATTAAATTGCCAGAGTAAAAGTATGGTAACGTGCACTGGGACTGGTAATTTGCAGTGCTCATATTTGTCGATGGCATCTAAATTAACTGTGACTATGCAGGACAAAGACTTAGGCATGACTATGGACAGTTTAGTGAAATCATCTGCTACAAATTAAAGGACCTCTTGGCGTCTTTCAGGGAAAGGCATAAGTTTGCATGAGCACTTTATGAAACAGTTAATTAGGTCTACTTTGTGTGTTGGGGCATTGCTGCTTTAGTCACCTCAGATTTTCATCTGACGCAGGGTGTAGGCGTCCGAGGAAGATGTGTATAGGGAGAAAATGTTCAGGATATAGCTGTCTGCAGTAAGATGTGCAGTTGGTCGTAGCTTTTACCAGCTTGTTGCTTCCCACTGGCAGTTCCAGATCCCACAGCTAGACTACAGCTTTCACAGTGTCATTGTGGTGATAGTATCCGTGAGAATTTTTGACCGTATTGAAACAATCATGCTAGCTTCCCATCCTAGCAAATCTTGACATCTGGATGAAATATTGACAGATAAAGACAGAGGCATAGCTACAGTGACATCTGTAACAAACAATGAGTCACAATTCTCTTGCAGTATTACCAGTATAGCATGAAATAATAAAAACCAGCAGTGTTCATGCTATCTGTCATTCAAACAAGCTTCATTAATACCTTCTGGCTACTTCTGCAGACAAGGTGTTTTTCAGTATTAGGAGATACTTGTACGAAAGTCTAAGGCGAAGAGGTGTAAATCTGATGCATTTTTGGTTGTTCACTGACACCCTTTTTCTCAAATTTCCCCTTCACGCCACACAGCCGTGTTATCATTCTGGGAACTCACTATTGTAACCTGTCATGCAGTGATAAAAAAGGAAGACAAGAATGCATTTTTTCAGAAGATTTGCTTGGACCCAGCAGACAAAGGGCCTGACAGAGACCTAACAGGAGTCCCTGATTCTGCTCTGATGTGGGCAAGTCAAAATCAAAGTGTGATAGTCTTTCAAGTATGTTGACAATAGCGCTGCAAGCGTCTCATTCCCCAGCAAATAAAATTTTGATATCTTTTAGCAGCACCTTCATAACCAGTGACCCTTCTAGGAGTGAGAACAGAGGAAGAGCAATCACTCTTCCGCCAACTTTATGCTGCTCACTGAGCTTCTGCCTTTGCAGGGGGAATCCTCTGTGTGTGCACAGAAGTTTGGTTGAAGTTCATTAAATCAGAACAAGCGCTTGCTTTGACTCTGGGATCTGACTCTGCAAAGTCCCAGAAGTGTAAAGCAAAGCAGAACATTTCAGTAACACTTGTGTTGCTTCCTTCCTTCATTGTTTTTAGTTATTTCACACAGGTAGCCTTTTATTTAGCATAGCTATGAATTTTTGTAATTACAAGTATGTAGTTGAACTACTTTTCATTTCTGCAAATTGCAAAAGGAGAAGATCTGATTATAACAACTTAGTAAAATGATTTTACATGTTCCAGTGACTTAACTTAGCAAACTAAGTATGTTTGTAAATTTGTTAAAGCACCAATAAAATTAAACCAGAGTCAGGCACTCCCTACAGATTATTTATTGGAAGGCTGTAAGAAAAAAAATCCCCAAGCAATTCATATAAATAGAATGGAAATAAATAGCTTTGCAATCTCTCTCCCCGCTTCAATTTCTCTGATTTTCCAGCAGAGGGTATTGAAAAGAAACGTTTTGAAGTTATCTATACCTATTTACATAGACCTTTGAGACATTTAGAATTTTTCAGAAAAATATATATACACCACCACAAAGCCTGATTTTCTTTAATGAATATTAGCTAATATTACAATAAAGATAATATTTGAATTCCTAAAACTCAGACAACAACTGTGGAAAGCAAGTCAGTACTTAATTATCCCTTTCCTCTCCCAACAGCTCTTCTGGTATTAGGCATAGGACATGTGCCTGTTTGCCTATGTGACAATGACTATTCCTCCCTAAGCCAAAGTACCAGAAAATTCTAGTTTTTCTTCCTGTTGCATAAAAGAAAAAGCATAAAGAAAACAAATGGTCATTCAGAGTAATTGTATTGGGGTGGTTGTCTTTAATTCACTTGCTCAAGATTCCATATTATGCTTTAGATTTTTAAAAGGTTTCCAGAAGGATGAGGAAGGCAAGAACTGTATCATTCTCCAGGATTTTTTTTAAGTTTCAGATGTTCCTTCTCAAAATAAAGATGAAACATACTAATCTGAAGGAAATTACGTGACCAAGGGGGATTTTACTTTTTTGTTCATTGGCTAGTATTTTAACATTTTCGAAACATGTTATTTTAATTTATCTGATGTAAAAATTTGTTAAAACATCTTTACCATTTACGTGAACTTTTAAATAAAAACTGATCCTGGCATAGAAAAAAAAAAAAACTGTTTCCTTAAAATGTGATGAAACAGGATGAATAGCAACTACAAAAGATATTTCAAAATGGAGTAGCCATACAGGAGCCACCTGTATCTCTTATAGAAGACTTCTATGGAGTATCTTTGCATTTCTGACATCAAAAAGAGTACTTGTTAAAATTTCCAAAGTAATTCCAGAAACAAGATGCTGGCAACTTGTATCTTCAAGTGTTCAGCGCCTTCATTTTTGCAGACACTTTACAAGACCACATAAAACTTTGCTTTTTTACAAACTCTGTGCTCACAAGCTGATGTTTTCAGCTTTGTCTTTCATTAACCAGCACCAGAAACACTAGTTCTCTTTCCATTGACCCAAATGTTCAATCATATCACTTATGATGGCCCCAGTGAGCACAGTGCTGAGCAGCAGAGGTTTCGGTGGGGAAAACATTTCAGGATCCCATTATGACTCCCCTGTTGACTGAGGTTGGCAGCCAGGAGAAAATAGTCTCTGGAAGCATGTTTGGGCTTGTTGGAGGAACAGAGAGTAGCGGACCAGACTTGGGAGATTTTAAGCATTAAAGCCTTAGCTCAAGGATGTGCAAGACTTGTTTCAGCTATTTTGCACCAGGAACTATACTAAGGGAAGGATTGATACATCATATTACTGCTGACTGCACCTGGAGGGTCCCTCCATTCTCAGTCAGGCTAGATGAGATACATGCATTTTTACCACCATACTACGCACAGAATTTGTTTATTTCTTTGAGCCTGAGAAAATAACTACAACACAAGTAAAGCTTATAGATATTAGGTGGACACTGCATGTGAAAATACAGATTGTTTTGGATATTGTTCAGATTTGTAACTCAGGTTGTTGAATAGAGATTGTTTCCCTTGAAAATGATGCTACATTAATCTGCTATATGCTAAATGTCTCGGGGCAGGAGACAATTTTCAATCACTGTGCTGGTGCCAGATTTTTTTATTTTTAATTATTGGCACATTCAAGAGATAGGAAGATCTAGAAAAAGAGGAACTCATGGGACTCTGCCCAAATTATATTACTGATTTTGATTCTTCCTGATTATGATTAGGAATGTAAATTAATATTAATATGCTGTACTTACTCCACCAGTTTTTCATTTCTAATGCATTTAAAATCAGCTATGCTGGCATCTTCTGTGTGAAATCATTGCATAAATGACCAGGATTCTCCAACCTCCTTAGTCATGCAAAGGATATAGTCTCTTTGGAGAGGTGCTGAACAATGTTTTTCTCTTCCACTGGCAGAGCAAGGTTCTCCGTCTCTTCTGGGATATGAACGTGACTTGTGTTGGAAAGTGGCAGTTAATTTTAAACTCTTTCATTTTAAAAGATGTTGAGACATCGTAGCATTGCTCAGATGGCTTTCAAGCAGTACATTGCAGGATGCCCAGGACCATGTCCAGACAGCTGTTGAGTATCTCCATAAGTGGAAACTCCACAGACTTTCTGGCAACATCTTTCAGTGTTTGACCACTTTCACAGTAACAAATGCCTTCTTGTGTTCAGACAGAAGTTCTTTTTTTTTTTTTTTTTTAAATTTGTACTTGTGCCCATTACCTCTTGTCCTGTCACTGTTCATGAATGAGAAGAGCCTGGCTCCTTCATGTTAATTCCCTTCCATCAGGTATTTACACACATTAATGAGATCACCCTGAGCCTTCTCTTCTCCAAGCTGAACAGTCCCAACTCCTTCAGCCTCATATGAAAGATGCTCCCGTCCCTTTAATACCTTCATGGCCCTTTGTTGGACTCATACCAGTGTGTCCATATCTCTCTTGTACTGGGGAACCCAGAACTGGACCCAGCACTCCAAATGTATGTCATCAGTACTGAGCAGAGAGGAAGAATCACCTCCTTTCACAGTCTCGTTATGGGATGCCACTGGCTGCTTTTGCCACTGCTGGCTCATGGTCCCCAATACTGTATGTCCGTTTCCATAGAATAATAGATGTCCTGGCTGCATCTAAAAGGATATAGAGGGATTTCAAACACTTTTTTAAGGTGGAAATAAGTGAGACTTAAGAGGAAGAAAGCATCCTATGACTTCTAAGATAAGATTTTTTATATTTAATTTGGACAAAAACCACTCAGGCTTTCTTCACGTAAGCAATGTATTGAAAGTGTAATGTTCAATGCTTTGAAAAGGCAAATCAGAAATCATGTAACAGCCAGTAATATTGCTGAAATTTTTTTTAGATCTCATAGAGCATGCTTATAGTTTGAAGATACTGTCTCTAGGAAATAAGAGAAAGGAACTATCAGTTAACAGCTTTTTTACTTTTACTTCGATATTAATTATTTGTGAGGTGAAGCAATTGGGCCTTATGTTGAGAAATGAGTAGTTGAGGTCTGCC
This sequence comes from Tetrax tetrax, assembly GCA_009806455.1. Classification (NCBI taxonomy): domain Eukaryota; kingdom Metazoa; phylum Chordata; class Aves; order Otidiformes; family Otididae; genus Tetrax; species Tetrax tetrax. The sequence goes on from WHYT01016232.1 coordinate 706,279, forward strand.
ATTAAGCTTCTTCCTAGCTTTGCCTTTGTTTTGTTTCATAGGCAAAGTTAGGAAAGCTCACAAGGGGAACCTACAATATACACATGCAGTAGGACAAGTCCTCTGAATATATTGCTTGGAAGTGTGCAACATATAGGAAATATCTTTACAGTCTAGTGGTCCTCAAAGTGTAGATATACTGAAAAACCACAAGACTTCACCTGTTTTTCTCTCAGGGCTCTGATTCAGAAGCACGTGTGATAGCCTCCAATTTCTTCACTGAGTCACATTAAAGTACATATACTAAAGACAAAAGGAAAAGTGCTATGAAGGTGCTGAACTTGGGAGGACACTGGAGCAACAGTGTCATAACTGGGACAAACAACCCTAAAGTTATGCTGTTGGCATCTCTGACATTTTTCACTGATAATTTGAGAAATTTCTTAATGACTCTGAAGATATAAAATCAGAGAGATTACATCATTTACACTCTGATCATGCACTCAGTATCTCTTCACAGATACTTTTATACAACAAAAGGTTTCCAAGTGTGAGAACTATATAATTATGTGTCCATAATGATCCCAAATGAAATGTGAGGCTAACAACAAATCTGACCCATTATATCTTTTCCACACAAATATACTTGTTGCCATAAAGGTCAATAATTGAAAATCTGGTACTGCTTTGAGACTAGGATAATGCTCAAATGCCACGGTCATAAACCTGTAAGAGCAAATATTTCCAGTCAATCATCTTTTCCTTTGCTTCTCAGCTTTTTGATAGCAAGGATCGAAGAAACAACATAAATTCCTTTCTCTTCATGAACTACCATCAAAATAAGACAATTATTTCTCTCCATTCACTGTTCACTTGGCTGTCTTCGCTTGCACCTAGTTGAATATAAGAATCTAGAGTTTCAATTTATACACAGGAACTACTTGCTCAAGAGAAAGAAAGTTAAGTGGAAAAAATAAAGGAAGAAAGAAAGAAAATAAATAAATAAATACTGGCCCTCTGGGGCTCTACCTAGACCTTAAGGAGGGAGAGAGTGCATTGGCTGCACCTTATCTGAATTACTCTCCGACATCCTAATGTCACAGACACTGCAGGTGTTTCAGCTATGGCGTAGACCTATTAGTAATACCTACCAATCCTCTTTACCTTGAGATGGTGTCTCATTGAAGTTCACTGGTCAGTCTACTTTTAACTCAGCAATGAGACTTCTTGCACTACTTTGAGGAGAGGTTGCGAAAGTGTGTGCAATACTCCCCACGGTAGCTTTGCTCTAAAATCAGTAGTCTTAAACGTGAATTAGAAAACTGCAATCAAGAGTTGTCTCCACAGTCATAAAAGGTAAACCTGGAGACACTAAAATACTTTGTACTGTGGTATCTGACTTCAGCATCAAAAGATTAATTGTTCCCAGAGTACTCTCTGACTCCTAATATAACATCCCTGGTTACTAAGGTAATTGAGAACATTCAGCATACAGTATTTATTGTTATGATGTGTCCTACTAAATATTCTATTATGACAGCAGACTTCTTCAGAAAACAAATCAATGCAACAGCTAAATGGCATGGTATTGAAAAGAAAAGTTGGGGTTTTTTTCCCTGCTTTCTTTGACTTTCTAGTAATAATTGTATAAAATTATGAGTAAAGGTGATTAAGCTTAGGACAACTCTTATGTAACTACAGATTCACAGTGAACAGTCTGATTCAGTACACATCATTTTCATCCTGCTTTCTTTCTTTTTTTATTCCTTCCATTCCTTTCTCTGTCTCCTGGTGGAATGTGTCCTGTGCGTTAATATGAAATCCTAGACACTCTCATTTGGATTGACTCATACGTAGAAGCTTCAGATTAATGAAAACTAGAGGCCTGGCTTCTCTCCTCTCTGCCTCTGTGGAAAAAGATAGATAAACTCAGAAGACACCTTCCCATGGCTGATTTCAGGATTAGATTCATTGCTCAGCTTTCATCATCACTCAGACATCATGACAAGTTGTGATGGTACCTGACTCCTCTCTGTTCCTTTCTTGTTGTTAGAGGACAAGCAGGGTCCAGCATTTATTTCTTCCACATTGGACTGGGATAGCACAAGGAACTAGCAACAGCCCTTGTGATGGATAACCATTCCCCATAGCATTCAGCCACATGAATAATCCATCTAGTGTTCGCAGATCTGTAGATTAGGTGAACTGAAAACTTTGCTGTTGTAGACTTCGGTACCTTTCTTGCTGGACTGGATGATGGTGATGCTACTCTGAGTGCTTAATGCTCTAAGCAGGCTATAATCTGACAAGTGTGGAGGAGTAGGGTGTGAAGCTTGTCCCAATATATGGTGGAGTTCAACTAGCTGATGCAAAGAATCACTTTTAATTTGCTACAAAGAAACACACATGAAAAGCCAGGAGATTCTTATTTTTCTAATAAATGAATTCACTGCAAATGATCCCTCCAGAGGTGTCTATCATGGAGTGACAGAGATCCTTAAACTAGCTCTGAATGAGCTGGTGCAACTGTGTGGAGAATACAGTGCTGTGCAGAGATACTACTTTGGAGCTAAAGTAGAAGAGTTGTGCTGGAGTGGCTTAGAGTCCAGGTGCTTATTACCTTTTGTCTCCACATCTATCTCACCTAATCTTAGCTTAGGCATTTCAGTACACAGGACAGTGTTTACCCTTCAGGGAATTTCTGCTCTGCTGGGTGCGCATACATGAGTCATTCAGTGCAACTGGACTGGCAAGAAGCTGCAGAAAATTCCAAGTGAAGGTTTCATAATCTGGTCCAAATCTATTATTTTAGAAATATTTTCCCCATGGCACATAGTTCTGTATTGCCTGCTGAGGTCTTATCCTTGGTCCCTGAGCATTCTGCTGAAACGCCATGGGTGTGATGCCCACTTACAAGAAAAGAATAAATAGGATATTAATGAGCACTTGGACATGCACTTAGATCAAAACTCTACTAAAGAAAAGGGGATTTTTTTTTTTTCTTTTCGTTGGCTTTGGGTCAAGCCTCTAGTGTTGTCAAAACCTGTGAGATGTTACACTTGTGAAAAAATATTTTGAAAATACATTAGGCACAATCAATAAATGTACTGATAATGCAATAAATAAAAATTGGCTGATGTAAGCCAACACTGAGATTCTAGCAGCTAAACTTTATGGAAACAGTGTAATTGTGAATAAATCTTCACTGACATATGTAATTTGAGGCGGCAAAAAATGATTGTAGCTTTTCTTTCACCTCAAAGGAGTGGATATAAGCAGAGATCTCTAATATCATGACTTTATTTTATATAATAAATTACCTTTAAAATGGTATACCATTCAGTAACAATTCTGAAAGTCAATAGATTATGCATAGACTGAGATATCACTAACTGGGAGTATATATAGTAGAAGCTGGCTGTCCTGGTTTCTAGCTTGTGCTCTCTCTTTATTAACTGATAGTTAATTTGCTTTTTATTATGGAAAGAATAAATTACTTTAAAAAAGAAGCATAGCCTCAAAAATATGTATGACAAAGAGCCAGCCAAACAAATTGCCATCTATTTCTAGCTGTTTTCACCTGAACATATATTATCTGTGGACTGTGACTTGGGCAGAGTGTGCATTCACGACACTGAAGTGAAGCAGAAATTCTCACACCTCCTTTGTGGCCATCTGGATATAGGCAAGGTGCTAAAGGGGAAGTAGATTTTATGGACTTCTGAAATACACCTCCCGCACCCCAAAACCCACCCCCAAAATCAGGAGGCTAGAGGGATGCTGGTGGAGAGTGGATGTGGAGAGTAGGGCAATCCCAGGCTTTGCCCCTCACAAATGCACTGTCCAAGGCAGCTGGGCTTGTTCAAGGGATTTGTAATTTGCTGTTGTGTTAGACTTCTGAAACAGACATACTATTCTCACAGACAAGGAAAGATATCTACTACAAAGATTTCTGGCTGGACCATGTTGCACTCCATCCCATGATCAGGGCTAAGCCTGCTCAAGCCCCTGCGCAGAAACAATTAGCGTTACCAGTAGCCAATTTGTATCACTGTAACACCATTGATTTTCACTGGAAGCATACTGGCTATACATCAGCTGAAGAGCTGGTTTGCAAATCCAATTTCTTTGCTGAGGCCATAACTATTTAGGGAAAGGCTTCAAGAGAACAAATGTGCAGAAGCAATATATAAGTGAAATTTGATAAAGGCTTTATCAGCTCCTGAGACTGAAAGACACCTCCGTAGGGAGCAATTTTACAGAAGCCAATACTGTCTGCAAAGCATACTGTTCTTCTGAACATCAGGTAATAAACTCATTTTTTTCTTTTTTTTTTAATTTATAAACTGGCAACCCATCCTATTATATGCTTGGAAATTATGTGACTCTAATGGAGCACAAATAACAAATGTTTAGCCCCTAAACCAGTAAAAAGATTTGGGGGGGGGGGGAAAAAAAGGTATCTCAGGCTACCCCAGAAGAGTCTGTTGGACTACAGCAATTACTTTGTTGCATACATTCTTTCAATGTATGTGCATTTACCTTACAGGAATATCTAGGAACCACTTTTGCGGTACAAAAGAACAACGGATATCAAAACAATCCTCTGCTGAAACATATTCCTACTGTTTTGCTATTGTTGCTTGCATTGGGACAGAGTCCAATTTTATGAAGATAAATGGGAAGGATCCCAGTGATCTCAGTGGCCTTTGAATCAGATCTATTAAGGCTGGCTCAATTCCAGTCACCAATTTTTTTTCTCCGTTATGCTCATGAAGTTTTGCCTCAGCAAACCCAGTGTCTCCTTGAGCACGTCAATCTTTGCCTCCAAGTACTCTGTTCACCCTCTCCAACAGTGTGCCGTTTTAATACAAGCTTTTTTCAGGTTCAGTTTTCTCTGGAGAGCTGCAGATGGAACAGGGCACCACAGCTAGATGACGTATGGAGTCCCTGTTGATTCCAGATTGCTTACAGATTTCTGCTAGGTCCTGCGGTTTGCTTCATGAATCATGCCAGTCTAATCTCCGGTGCTATGAAAGAGCGCTGTGCCCTGATGGCAGCTTATGAATAAAAGCAAAAGCAGGATGTAGTGAATGGGGCATGATAGAAGAGTATGGCCTACAGAAAAGGCAAAATGTAGATATAATCTACAATCAGTTCACTCTAAGAAAGGATTTCCATTGGTTTCAATGAATGCTGAATCATATCCCTGTGTAATTTTAATAGAGACTCTAATATAGTTTCCTACAGGCATGTTGAAATTTATTTGCAAAGTGAACATTTCCTAGGACCTATGAAACTTTGGATGGAGCTGGCAAGGGAACAGACAGGCTAAGCATAGTATTTGTGGGTTTTCTCCTCACAGCAGTGTACTGTGGGATGACATTTTCCTGATTTGCTAAGGTGGATTTTTCTGAAGCAAATACGAAATAGAAGAGGATAAGGAACCAACAGGAAAGCATGCTTAAGTGTAAGAGTGGCTATCTTAGGTCAGTCTTAGACTAGTCTAGGCTACAGGTAGGTGGGGGAGGAATACAAGAATAACAAGTATATAATTTTGCCTTTCGGCTTCTGGTATTTGTTGGCTGAGATGCTTCCTGAGCCAGAGCTTTTTTGTATCTTTCATTCAGTGGAAAAAAAGAAGGAAGGTGGCATGGAGAGTGACATAATAGCACAGATATTGCAGGAATAATAGCCTGGCAATTTAGATTATGTTCAGGAAACAAGGATATGATGACCTTATTTTCCTATTCTCATCTGACCTAATCAGAACATTTTTTAGGGCTGAGAAATTAAAGTCACACCAGTGGTGCTGGTAAATCCTTGCAGACTAGTCTAGTTAAAGAGGTATGATGTTTTGAATATGCAGAAACCTCTCCTTAGGTTATAAATTGTTCCCCTCTGCATGTCTTTTTACGCTCCGTCCCCTTGCCCCACCCTTAACTCAGTCATTTTGACAAGGTAGGGGGAATTATGATGTTCATTTACTTTCCCTTTGGTTAACTTTAAAAAACATTCTTTTAGTGTACTGCCTTGCAATACAGGCCAGTGATATTGAGGTACCAAATGATGTTTGATATAAAAGCAAGACTTTGCATAACACAGTCCACTCATTATTCTGTTAGGACTGTTTACTTAGTGCTTATACACATGCAACTAGATAATAATCTCCACTTTATTGATTCCAAAAGCATATCTTCATATGTGTTAAAATACACTTAGCTCTCAAAAAAAAAAAATCTCACATTTGATCTGCTCCTGCTATATATCTGCCCTTGGTGAAGAAGAATTCTTCCCTGCTCTCAGCAACACAATGGACCTTAGCCTATGGGCCTGTGTCACCTTTATACTGACAGCGTCCTTGTATTTTTTAATGTCTGAACCATCAAGAACTCATTATCGTGTCACTGAGACTGTCATTTTTACCAAACAGTCATCTTGTTGTTTCTCAATGCAAGAATATTCAGTTTTGAAAGGCTGATTTTTCATTGTTCTCAGAATTAAACCAGAATTCAAGTGATCAAGCCACAGTTAGAGTGAAAACATGTAATATGGCTTTAGTACAAACATTCTCCAGTGGCTGCAAACATCTGTAAATCTATCACATATACAATAGTTTATAAAATATGTTGTAAAACTCCACCTTGTATATGTATTATTTTTACAAACAAAAGATATCTGCAACTCTTAATCAGTAAAGTATGACAGAAGACGGAGTTTCTTCTGAGGAACTACATGGGGAAAATGATTTCTAGCTATTTCTTTCAATTAGTTTTGTTAAATTGGTAAGACATTTTACATTTGCATGAATTTTGTTCAGAAGTCATGGCAGTTACATATACGGATGTGTGTGCATTTGTGACAAAGATAAATAAGCAATATATATGTCTAATCCATTAAGTTATGTTAGGGTAATTTTTAGTACTAAATATTTTAACACTTTCCTTCTATTTCCATCTTCCTCTTTTTTCTAATTTAATAAACTAATTTGATATATCTTTCTCAGAATTAGACTTCAAAATCTATACAGAAGAAATCAGTCAGTAGTACTTCTTTGTTCATGACATGGTCCAAGGAGATTCCAAATCTCCTTAGATCTTGCATATGTTTCAATGCCACTGTTGTCAGGAGTGGTGAAAGAGGAATGTTTCACTACTAACATCTAAGACAGTTTGAGTTCGAATTTTCCGTATTTGAATCAGATTGCAATTACTCAAGCTATCCAGAATTGAATTATGGAGTGATAAAGCCTAGTAAAAACTGTCATTTATTTGAGTCTAACAGTGGTGGCAGGCTAAATTAGTGGCTTATCTATTCCTCTATTAAACATTTCCATATTTTCTTCCATTCCACTTGTCTTATATGGGAAAAATGCCCTAAAATATGTAATGCTTTACCTTATCCACCTCTAAATCCTTTCTTAAGTCATACTATTGACAAGATACTACTCTTATCTCATAGTACTTGGGCAAGTCATCAGTTAGACACCACGAATGTAAAACTGCTTCCATATCACATTTTGACAGTGACACACATATTTTTCCAGAACAGGGTATGTAGTGTTAAAGGTTTCACTCTGCATTGTTTTGTTGTCCTGCCATGAAGCTACTTTTGCTTGCTGTTTTCCCAAAATGGTGGTGATCTTCATTCATGGCAGACACTTTTTTTTTTTTAACATCTGCACGCTGGAAATAATATCTTATTCAAAACCAGAAATTGTTGTCCATATAGGCTTACTATTGCAATTCCATTATTTCCTTACAGCATGTTTAGTTTTCAATATATGTTAATGACAGAAGAAGTATATTATCTACATAGGAGAAAGACAGTCTATTACAATTTTCAAATGAAGATGTATATATATTGAGTCACAGGAAGCAATCACATGCTCACAAGAAGTTGAAGGCAAGTATCACACAAAAGTGTTAATTAACAAGCCTTACAGAGTAAAGGGAATGGCATAGTTCTCTGCATGGTCATGTGTGGTGGGTTTACCTCAGCTAGCAGCCAGACACCCACCCAGCCACTCAGTCACTCCTCTCTCCTCAACAGAAAGGGAGGGGACACAGCATGAAAAAGCTTGGGGTCAAGATAAAGATGAAAAGATCAAGTGATTGACCAATTGCCATCATGGGCAAAACAGACCCGGCTTGTGGAAAATTAATTTAATATTACCAATCGAAAGAGATTTGAGTAGTGAGAATCAAAGACAAAAATTAAAACAACATCTTCCCCCCTCACTGTTTTCTTAGGTGCAACTTCACTCCTTCATTCCTAACTCCTCTACCTCCTGCTCTTCTCTGCCACTCCTTCCTCCTCACACTTTTCCTTCCACCAATGTGAGCTCTCCACGGGCCACAGTTCCTTCAGGAAATATCCAGCATAGGGTCCTCCATGAGCTGCACAGTGGATATCTGCTTTGGTGTCGTCCTCCATGGGCTGTAGGGAGGCAATCTGCTCCATCGTGGTCCTCTCCATGGGCTGCAGGTGAACTTCTGCTCTGGCACCTGGAGCACCTCCTCTTCCTCCTTCTTGTCTCACCTTGGTATTCATATTGCTGACTTTCACTCTTTTTTCCCCTCCTCTTCTGCTTGTGTGCATTTGGCCCTTTCTTTAATATATTTTCCCAGAAGCACTGCCAGCCTGGCTGAGCAGCTCAGCTGTGTCCTGCGCTAGCAGAGGTCACCCCTGCAGTCTCCTGCTGCCAACACCTTGCCACCCACAACCAATACACCATGTGATATCCCACTATTATTAATTAACTTTGTTTACAGTTTCTGTGTAAGTTATATTTATATATAATGCTCCTTTAAGGAGGACATGAAGGCAAACAGCACAGAGGTGCTGGTTATGCTATCCTAGCTTCCCCTCAACTTACAACTGGAGCCCAGAGGGATGCAGAGGGGACCTCAGCCATGAGACTTCACATTGTTCTGCAGCAGGCAGTGGTAATGTCTTCTCTGGGGAGTGATCTGACTGTATGACACACCTCCAGGAAGGGAAACATACAGAGGCAGCCCTACAGCTAGATATGGGGAAACAACAACTTTACAGGGAGCTGTACACTTTGATCCACACTATAGAGTAGCTTGGGCCTGGACTTTGTCCCCTTTGGGGTCCTTGAAGCTTGTCTGGAACATAACTTAGCTTCAGAATATAATGTGGAGATATGGCAACTTCCAGCATAAGCAGAAAAGACAGCTTACATTCACCCAGGTGCAGCACAGAGAGGGTGCACAGAGAGACTGAATGCACAAGTGTGGCTAAAAGCTTTTGCACAGGGATGGGCTTTGCTTTCTGCCTCTATTACAGAGTTAAGGCTGTTGTCTGTTATGTTCTAAGACTGAGTTTTATCTTGACTGTGCTAAAATTACACTTTAAATATGAAGCTACATGCTGTAAAGTTTCATTAAAATGCGTGTTATTATGCATTCTCTGAAGGAACAACAGAGTTTTCCTTCCAAACATGAAGTAGAATTTCCCTTCAGTCAGATTTACACAAAGAAATTGGATATTGTCTTGCCATTTTTTTCTCCTTAAAAATTCTCCTTTTGCTAAGAAAAGCACTTGTGAAATCCTCATTCCTATTAAATAGGTAGACAATTCTCTTATTTCCAGTAAGGCAACACTGTCTGTGAATATTCAGGCAATCAGCAGCTTACAGCTTGCTTCAGATTTTGACACAAATGAGAAAATCTCCATATCGTAAAATAGCTTTTTATAACTGCATATTATTGGAAACAGAACTTTAACTTCCTTCTATGGCTTTTGAACATTTAAAAAAAAACACAACAGAAAATTGGTGAATTTTTATGTATTTATATGATACTTTCGCAGCAAGCAGATCAAACTATGAAAGCCATGATACAAGTGTGGATTGAAAGGAAGTGGCACAGAAGGGTGACATTTATTAATTTACAGATGGTATTACTCTAGCTGGCTGAAACCATAGTGATCTGGTAACAGACATGGAACTCCAAATGCTTGAAGCAACCCCAGATGTCACCACATACACTCCAGGGAATATAATTTAATAATAATTTATATGGCAAGTATAATACTCGTGAAATATACCATTCAGCACCTTCAGTGTGCACATTCCCTGGTGAGTAATTTAAGAACATATAATATTTCAGGGCATTGAATCAGGAAAGAGATGATGATTAGATTCTCACTTTAAATCAGGCATATGAAGGGGAAAGTTAATCAACTCAAAAAGATAATTTACCAGATTTGGATTCTCTAATGACACTTCTAATTAGAATTAGGGCATAATTAGGACACATATAAAGTTGCTAATTATTATGAAAATATTTTCAAACATGCTGCAGGCTCAAAGGTGAAAAAAGTCTATGCAAATCTTGACAATAAAACCTGTCAGATGCTCCATAGCTTGGTATAAATATCTATTCTGTGTTTTATAGGCTTGCTGTTAAAAATTGTGACTGGAAAATTTTCACTTGGGGCACCTAGCTCCTGAACTGAATAACTACGGCTACTGGAAAGTTCTATGGTATTGTCTTTCTAATTGTGTCGTTCTGGTTGTGGTATTTATAGTTTGATAATCATCAGGATTCACAGCCCTTTCCTTAGCAATAAGATTGAGGCAGAAATGTCTTCTGTTCCTAACATTGTTAACCCACTCCATCTCAGTTGGTTAATTAGCATTCAGACTCCATAGGAAAGAACTGTATGACTGCAGCAAAACTTAGAAAGTACTTTGAAACTCACCCGGAAGGACAGCAAATACATTTAAGATAACTTTTAAAGGAGGAAAATATTTTCAAAGTGAATATTCTGACTGGTAGATTAAAGCATGCACCCTACGGTGCATGTCTTTGCTTGCTTCTCCCAAGGAAGTAAGTTTGTTTGGTGGGTAATAATAAACTGAGGAAGATGCCTCAAGACAGAGAAAAAGGACTTGATCTAAACCTGGGAAAGAGAAGATTGAGCTGTGCCCACGTTAATCCTGAATCCTGCTGCTCACTGTAATGACTAGCAAGATAAGTCACAGCAACATTTTTTTTTGACTCACCTGGTCCCATTAACCAAGGCCATGAGAGTGGCTTTGCATTGTACTTCTGTCTCTAAAGGGCTTTCAAGCCACCAGTTTCCTCATTTAGACGGTGTAGCATTAAAAAATTGTGTATTGTTCTAGCTGGTCCTGCTGACTCTGAAATACTTTGGATATCCCTGACCTCAGATCTATCTCACTTTAGTCATCTAAAAGTCAGATCAACTAAGCTATATCCTAGGCTTCGTCTGAAGTCAATGGAGAGAGCTGAGGATCTTCAGGAGACAATTTATCCTACTTTTCTAGGCACTTAGGACAAAATGAGTCACAGTTCTAAAGGTGCCTGCCTTTCACTATTGACTACAGAGAAAGTCAAGATGTTTAACTTTTAGTCAATTAGTGAGATAAATTCCACCCACAGTCTGCACTAGGCATTCTGATTCAGAGAAAACTTATACAATGGCTGACCTTTGCATAGTCTTGCTTAAAGTATAGAAGAGGAAAGGTTTTTATTATACATCATTAAAACTCATCTGTAGATTCTTCTTTTGTAACTAAGAAAAAACGAAGATATTTAACAAAACAGAAAGTCAAAGTGTGCACCTTTGCCAAACATACAGCAATAGTTTTTCATTGGCATTGTTAGAAAATGGAAAGTTTGTACCATCATTCGGCGATGTACTGATGGCAAAGCTCAATGCCATCCTTTTCCCATGAGTTTTATATTCATGAATCAATGTTCAAGCTAAGGGTCAAGATGGTCTCCTCGCTCTTTGAAAAGTTACATTACTGACAAGTACCAGAAGAGTGTCCCATTGTATAACAAGTGAGCTACAGAGATATGCTAGGATTGTATTCATTCCAAGATAGTTTTAGACACAGACTTTCTTGAAATAATCTCCAATACACTTCAAATGCCACTAAACTGAGTAACCATCAGCAAGATAAACCTCCAGAAAAACAGCAAACCCAGCCAAAGAGCCAAGTCCAACTCTCCAGGAACATAAAGCTGCCTCATGCAGGTACCTCTTGAATAAAAAATCTGCTATCTTAACTTTGATCAAGTAGAAATGCCAGTGTACCATCCTCACTCTTATGCAAAGTATCATAATGATTTATTGCAAAATGAGAGTTTTATAGTTTGCTTTGTATACACTAGGTCTTCAGACTATGTACATCCTTTGGTAAACAGAGTGTTTTGCAAGCCGTTATCCTGTGTTATGCTATAGCTTAGCTTTCTTATTTTACCTAGCTTTTTGATCCAGAGTCAGTCTCTCCCATACCTACAATTGGTTTTAAGAAACAGGAAAACCTCTGCTGCTGCAGTCTTTCAAAGGATTCCCACTCACGTGCAAGATTTCTATTATAAAACAAGACATACCTTGGCCATGGCTGCTGTTGTCCTGAAGTGCCCTTATGCAGGCAAAAGAGATAGACAAATAACTCAGGGATATTCTGTATACCAGGAAAATCTCTACTGGACATATAAATCAACTTGGTATCTGCTAAGTGCAAATAATGTGAATCTGAGCAGTGAATGGAAACCTAAACATAAAGTTTTGTCATGCAATTTTTTTAATGATTAGATTAAGTAGGGGAGATGCAAGCGGTAAAACACAGTTGCATCAATGTTGTTAGGGAAATAGGTTGACACATGGGCAAAGAGGACCATGTCTCTGAGGTTCTGGAGACAGGTCCCTTACAGAGGAGTGAAAAAGTCTAGACTGAGCTATTTAGTCTTTTAATTTGGATATTGTAAGGACATTTTACGCTTATGTGGTTTGCCTTATAATGATATACCACTTTGCCATTAGGGTTGTTTTCCATGAGCCAAACTGTCTGATATCTTCATAGCTACGAAAGATGGGAGTTTATCTGTAGTTGCCAGAATTTGGTTCTGTGCTTTCTTTGCATGAGTGCTGAAGATAATGGTGGTTTGTCTGAGGGACAGAAACCACAACGATAATTACATAAGAGTGGAAAATATTCCAAATAAAAATCTTTAGATTTTAATTTGACAATTTTAGAGTTTTCGTGCTATTTACTTCTAATCTCACTGTAATGATAAATTAATAGAATAATGTATATTGTTAGAATAACTTGCTTCTGTCACATCTTTTTAAGTTCCAAATCCCAGTAACATACGCATATTTCATCATAGTCAATTAACTACCCAACAGCAGAGAATTTTAGATATAATTTCTTCATGATTACTTACAGGATCATTACAAAAATGAACATAAAATTGGTTTCAGATCTCAATTTTGTAAGTCAAATCACAAAGCAGGAATTTTGTTGAGACAAAAATAACTAATATTTCCTTTTATGACATCTAATCACTATTAGACTCCTCAAGATGACTTGCTAATGTTTCCTTACAATCTCAAGACTCTGTAATGAAAAATAATTTGTTACTCAAATGTCTTATGCTTTTAGCTGAAATTAAGGCTTGTTTTGTTTTCATGCATAAGCATTTATTTTGAAGAATCAGAATCAGAATCAGAACCAGAACCAAAACCAAAATCGTAGTAAAATAACAACTCAGAATATGTATATAGTATGTATTTATATATACAGTATACTATTAATTGATGCATGCCAGGAAATTTCATTATGTAAAGCATTAATTTTTATAATGGCTTCAGATCAAATCCGACTCTAATGCCAATTTTCCCACAAACAAGATCTAATACCAAGCTGTTATTCTGAAGACTTCAACCACAACCAAAACCCCCGACTTTGTTGGTTTCCTGTAGAAGATGATGGTTCAAATACAACATTTCTGGGAAATATTTCAAACCAGCTCTCATTTGATCCTACTAAATGTACTCCCAACACATGTTCAATTTACTTTCATCCGAAAGGTATCTAATGTATGCTCAAAAACTGCTCTGCAAACCAGAAACCATCAATGAGAGGGAGCTGCACTTCTGACTGAATGCAGAACCCTGTGGTGGATTGTAATGTGGGCAGCCTCTACATGTCCAATCCAAACGTCTCCAGCCTCCACATATGTTTGACTTTAGCCTGGGCTTTTCCATTAAGATGGGCTAGGCTGCTGGAAGATGTCTGAGTAAACCAAGGGTACTCTTCAGTCTCTTTTTTTCTCTAGCCCTCTCCCCTTCTCCTTAAGCAGAGCACCATCACCTTTCATGTTTAATGACTAGTGCAAAGCCATAGTCTTCCTCCAGTTCTTTGCTACAGATAACAGCATTAGAGAGTGGCACTGGGCTGGGAAAACCACTGGGGTTTCAGCACCAGACTGGAAAACTGTTAAAATATCCTTCTTTGCCCAAGGCCATGTACCCTTTTTGTCACTACCCCACAATAATTTCTGATGTAATTTTTTTATTTATATAAATATTATTTATAATATATGTATAATTTTATTTAATATAATGTAATGTATATTTTATACAAATTCTATTTATTTATATATATCTCACTCACAAGATCTATCTGAACAAGAAATTAAGCCACAGTTACTTCTTCATTTAAGTCTTACTGTAAAATGTGTCTTTTAGGCCACAGATCTTGTTTTTATGGTTGGGTTTTTTTCATGGATGCTATTTAATTAAATCATACATAACCTTCTTGCCTCCTGAGTCTATTACACATGACTGGTTTACTTTGTGCAACAAACAGATTTGCCTCAGCACAGATTTCTCAGCTTTGTTCCACTGAAGAAGCTCTTTATTGTCAAAAAGGTAGACTTACAAATTCCTGAAATAGGAGCCCAGTTAGTGTCATTAACTGTTGCTGTAGCAAATGATCTTTATAAGCAGCATATCTGCTACAGGATACTCACTGAATTCAAGGTCTTATAGCTGGACACTGATCTGCTGCTTCTTTTTTCCATCACAAGGATTTTGTGGTTGGTTTGTAACTCCTGTTCTGCGTTTTGTCTAAATAGTAGTTCTTGGTTCCAGTCATTCAGACCACAATAAGCTTTCACTAGCAGTTTCCTTCTTTCACCTATGAGAGAAGATCATGCTAAGGTGCTTGTACAGAAGCCTTAAAAAGAAAAAAAAAAAAAAAGACTGGTATATCTGGGATGTCTTTCTAATTGCTTTACCCTAAAGACATTTGTATTACTTTGCCTTCACAAAACCGAGATCAATGGCAAAATTAAGGAAAGGAAAGACACTTTTCTGGGTGTTCCTTGCTTAGGCTTTGAATCAGATCTATTAATAAACAGTGACACTGAACCTACATCAAAATCAGGGGACTAATAAGTGAGGAAATTACAAGTTCCTCAGCAACCAGTTGTTACCAGAGTTGTCAATCTGAGCGGTGACCAGCCGTAACTACATACAGTCCACCCTCAAACAGACAGGTGATAGAGCCCAAAGCAGCAGAAAAAGAAGCCATAGAAGGAAGTCCTTCCACGTGTACAGGCCATGCTTTAATGCTGAACTGAATCTAAGACATGCTACAGCACGCTTATTTGTAAAGTGGGAGGTTCCCAAGTTCAAAGTTAACCTTCCAAAACTTCGCTCATTTAAATGTGCAGAAAAATAGAAGCCTGTTACTATCCTATTAAATATTCATGAGCACTTTCAAAGATCTAGAATTTTTAGTTGAGGTGAACACATGACTCACCCTTTTGCCCAAGTGCTTCTTCAGTGTTATCACATAGTTCAACAATTTACAGATAATCACTGTGCATTCCTGGGGAAAAATATGCGTGTTATTCACAGGAAACATTCATAATGTGGAAATATTTATTTCTTGATGTGATTTACTTCAATTCATTTTAAGATGTTGCTGATGTTTCTGGAAAATGTTAGCAGCATTTCCCTCTTTATGCATCTTTCTGACAACAGCTGAGTCAACTTTCATATGCTTTGTTAGGCCACAAACTAACTGTTACAATTTCTCCATGACATTTATTTTAGCTCCAAAAGAGTTTTTCTTCAAAAAGTTAAAATTGTCCCCTCCAGACTTGACAGTATACCCTGGAAGGCTTCTGCACGAAGCTAAGGATCTGAGGATTTCTGGAATACTGAGGGAGTCTTGCCAATTCTTACCCCTGCCTGTCATAGACTCAACTATTGTTTAAACGTAAAACTGTTGTTTGTAAAACTGGAAAAAAAAATAATCCAGAAGCTCTTTCTTTCTCATTGGAACCATTTATTCATTCATTCATTTAGCTTGACAGTTCACAGCACAAAAAATCTCTTTTGGGCAAAACAGAGTAATATCCTTGAAAATGAATATAATTCTGACTGACTATGTATGACTTTAAAATATACATCTAAATTTCCCCATAAAGATGTATAATCAGGGACAATGGCATAAGAGGCATCCAAACCCATCTTCTGAGATAGTGAGTAGTGAATTGTAGTGCTGGAAAGAACCTTCAGATGTTACGAAATCTATCCATAGGGACTCTCTTTTCTCTGATAGATGTCTGGTACTAAAAACCCCTTCCTATATGGAAGATTCCAGAATTGCCTTAGTGTGTCACAGGGCTTAACTGTCCTTTAAATTAGGAATGTGCCTTATTTTACTTAAGCCCGTTGCTTCTTATTCTGTTCCCCGTGGATAATGGAGAACTGACTGTTTCCCTTTTAGCAGCAGCCATTGATAGATTTGAAGACTACTGTGTGTTCTACCTTACTCTTATTCTAAACTATGTAAGTTTTTGGAGCCTTTTCCTTTAGAAACTCTTAACATTATAGGTCATTGTCCTGTGGCAATTCTGGTTACACATCACATCCTTTGGGGTCCCTTTCTCCTGCTCTGCCACCCTAACCTTTTCCCTGAAGCTTTGGCTGGGGTCTTTGGAGCTGCTTCACGTTGCAGTAGACCCACAGTAGGTGTTACATGAAAGTAGAAACTGCTCGCACATTAACAGGCCGTCTTTTTGGCTCCTCACCAAGTGACAAGTATTTGAGGAAGAGGCCTTGGAGGCCATTGCTGCACACTCTCCACAAAGTTTCTCCTCCTGAAGATATAATCATTAAATATTTGAGCTTTTTTTTTTAAGGCTTGGTTTGTACTGCTAAAATGATGTAAAATAGCTGAATTATACTGCAAAATTAAATCATCCTGTCCTGTCCACTGCCATATACCTGTCCATGAACATGAATAAAGTATAATCTTGAATAATTTTTCATATATGATAAAGAAAATAATTCTGTTATCTTGTTTGAAATTTTTCAGAAAGTAGTTAAAAACATCACTCTGGGTATCCACTTTTTGGAATGCAGCTTACCATTTCTCCTGTTGAGTCTTTGAGTCACTTTCTATGTTAAGCACCTGCAGACATTTTACCCAGTATTAAACAGTACAAACTTCTTTCTGCAGTTCAGCAGAGAACTTCTTGAGTTTCTTCACATGTTTCTATGATTAGGTTAAATTGAGATGGTTCATTATGTTAAATTGTCCCCAAGGTAGTGCTTCCAAATTCTTCAATAGTACCTCCTTAACAGCAAACTAATGCAATGCAACAACTATATGCATAAATTATCTCAAGATCTTCTCATTCTTTTTTCTGCACATCTCAACACAACGGTGGCCTTGCAAGATAGCTTTATCCCCTCAGTTTGCAAGTAACACAGTAAAAGAGATTTTTTTTACTTGCAAATAAAAAATTAAGAGCACACAAGGGACAGCAGAGGAGTGAAAATGCACATATAGGCAGCCACCAAAAAGAAGTAAGTTACAGAAAACTGTGTTTGCATCCTGCACTCTTGGATAAGCAGTTGGGCTCAGATCCTGGATATATTACCTGTCTGTGTATAAGTATATTATCATCGCTATGCACAGTCACCTATCTGTGCTCTCTTCTGTGAATGAAGATGAATCATGAACCCACCAGCCTCTAACTTCCTTTTTCCTTTTCCAAGGATGTGGAAAAACTATGGTGAAGCCCCTGGACTTGTCAAAGATTTCAGGAGACTCACAGGGAATCACCAAAAGATGCCAGACTCTTTCCACAGGTGCAACCTACAACCATTGGAGCACAAACAGCTTTATGATTTATTTATTGTAGTGTGTGTTACAGCACTCAAAAGGAAAAAAATGAAAAATATTTCCTTCAAGATATCCACTTGTCTGATATCAGCAGCTCTTTCACTTACCCTTTAATTTGCTAAGCAGATGGCTTGAAGTACAGATGTAGTAGAATCCCGTCTCTTGGCAGTGCAAAAGAAAAGGAAACAGATTCAGAAAATACTAGCCGTAGAATATTATCCTGATTTTATTTTTATTCCCTTAGCCCAATATGGAGACCCAAATTTTCCTCTCACAGTAGCTGAGTCCAATTGCAATGCCTCACCTAAAGCAAATACAAGTAAATACTTGGGTAGGCCATGCATGCTCATCATGTGTGCCACCATGGTAGGTTGCCACTTGCAGATCAGCGAGCTGGTTGAGGCATTGCTAGTCCAAAATGTAACTCACCTTTCCAAGAAACTAAATTGCACTGCCCTAGTAGTGATTGCAATGTAACTCTAGCCTCAAATACACTCTTTTCTAGCCATCCACACAACTGAAATTTGTGTGCGTTCTGCCAGCTCACTTTTCAATTACAGAAATGTACTTTTCTTGCCTTGACAAATGGAATCTGATCTTGCTGTTATCCATTTAGAACATGGCTGGAAATAGCACCGTCACAATCCACTCCTTTGGCTATGCTTCCTCCTACTTTTTTCCTTTCTCCTAAAGATATTTGCTGCTGCCCCCCATTGCCATGTGGAGCCTAACATCTAAAAGCACCTGATACAAAATAGGAAATAGAGTATTTTTAAAAGTTGATTAGCAATAGATACTGTCAACCATGGCTATACTTTCCTCCAGTTCCTTTTTAACATCTCATATACAATTCCTTTCCCAGGCAGGACCAGTGCCTTTGTTCCATGTTTACACTGATACTGGTGCCACGGGTTACAACTCTGTGATGGGGCTCCTATACGTTATGGGACACCGTACTCCCCACATGACAGCTGTAACTGCTAGCTAACAGCAACATGTAGGGAAGCAAAGGCCAGAGAATTGCAGCACCACTCACTTAGGTTTTGTGTGCTTGATTCACTGGCGGTGTATCAGCATTTTCATGATTACTTTTAAAAGGTTATATAATTAATTCAGAAACTTTTTAATGGGGAGAGGTAGTTCTAGCCAGGAAGCAATTTCTATTCCCCAATCAAGCTTTTCTTTAAGCGTGTATTTTAAGGGACATAAAAGTAAGATCGATTACTATACTATATTGGCTTTGGACACATTTTTCAGATTTCTGATGGTTTTAAACTAAAAATTTGCCTTCGGCAAGTGATTAATCAATTATATTTGAAAATTAAATCTATCAAGATAATGAAGTTCAAAATTAACTGCCCAACGTAAACAATACTTTTGTATGCAATTTTACATAATTTTAAAAATTCTGTATGGTAGCATAATTACAGAGTACAATTGAGGTTCCAAGGGAGCTATTTTCATTAAACAAATGAAAAAAAAAAAAGGAATTCTGTACATAGTCAAACCACAGTACAAAATGGTTTCATTAATATAACACTGTTGTGAGTTAACCCTGGCAGGCAGCTAAGCCCCACACAGCTGCTCACTCACTCCCCTGCAGTGGGATGGGGGAGAGAATCAGAAGGGTAAAAGTCAGAAAAATCATGGCTGAGATAAGGACAGTTTAATAGGTTCAGGCTGTCTGCACCAACTACCATAATTGATGGTGTGTCTAACTGAATATACCCTGGTACACACATCGGACGAATGATTTTTCACAAAAGCACTTTTAAATCTTGGATTAATTTCAACTTGTTCTCTTTTTTTCTATAGCTTAAAAAATAGGAATACATATTTCCTAGTAGACTTTCCTCTGGGTCCTCCTGGTCCAAGATGTTTAACTAACTTATAGGCACACCACAGTTTTATTGATTTACTTCCTAATCATCGCTATTATCAATCTTACCCATGGAAAGTCACAGAACCTAGTAGGTGAAGAGTAGTACATTTGACCACTGTTGGATGTCTGGTATCTTAGAAGGGGATACATCAAGAGCTAACAGCACTCATTTTGCCATTATTTACTGATTAAATAGAGATGAACACCTCAGATACAGACATCTCCATTTCAGAAATTCATATTGGGTCATGAAAATTAGAAGATATTAATAAAGCCTGATGCAGTTTAGATTTGAATCTCTCCTGTCCAGACAGAAAGAGGAACTAAGGGGGCAATTATCTCAGAATATCTTTAAGGTTATTGTTTTGATATGGGACAGGACAATCTGGTAATCTTTTTCTTACATTCAGCGTTAGGAAACCACCAATAGAAAAACATATCTGCTTATCTTGTTTTGAGTGAAAAGAAGGAGCCATTTATTTCTTAACAGTCTCTATGGAGATCAAGGATAGACTCATTAACTTTAGCTTTATCTACAAATCACGCTGACAGTCAGTATCCCACAGACAAACACTTTCCCACTACAGTGGCAAATTGGTAAATAATGACATCTCCAACCTCTGTTCATCTTGCCACTCTCTTCTCTATTTTTGGGTAGGGGTGAGGATAAACTGTCCGCTTCACAGCAGAAAAGAGACCTATCAGTCAGAACTACGTGAGTAGTTCTTGGCTACATAAGGAAGAAATTTTCCTCTCTGTCAGGATATTTGAAAAGACCCTGTTTGTCTGTCTGGATAGTTACTGCAGTTCCGAGTGTAATCAAGAGTACCAGCATAAGGGTGATTGATGATGTTTTTCAATGTGAGTTCCAGAAACAATGCAGTACTACTTCAGTACTTTTAAAATGAAAATCCATCTCTTCTTGAAGTCAACAGAAGTCATACACTTATCATTCTGATCAGAAAATTTGTTCATCTGAGTCATCTAGGAAGATTGCTAATCATTTCACATTATGAATTCTCTTTTCAAAGAGGAAACATATACTTGACAAGTATATGTTTTAATATATTTCATTGATAAATATTTATAGACATTTATTAAAAAAGTGTACATTAGCTGCCATATTTTTCAGCATATTTAAAAGAATATGTATCTCACTATCTTACAAATACATTACCATATGTTTTATTTCTGCAAGTATCCAGATGCTCTCTTCATGCAGAATAGCAAGTAGTTTCATTAGAGATTTTTTCTTAATAACTCTGATTCTTTTTCTTTCAGTTATCTTTACACCTGCCATCCTACCATCTTACAGATTGACTTGATATGGTAATGAAAGCTTTGAAGAATTTTTAAATTTAGAAATACCTGCAGCCTTTTTTTTTTAATATAAAAAATGTATTTATCTTTTTGGAACCTACATGTCTAACACTCACTATATATAGTGAACTATAAAATAGTGTCATTGTTATAACAGTGGATATGTGTGCAATAACTGATGCAGAAAGCATTGTAAATCAGCTTCCATTTTAACTCTTAGGCTTTTACTCATGCAGAACCATCTAAAAATGTCTTTCTTTGGATAGAGTCCAAAGGTGTGATACCTGTTCAAAAAACTTTGTTTTAACAAAATTTCATTTTTAGCATTCAAGTATACTCTAGATAGGTCTAGACCCTCTATTCTCTGGTACTCAAGACGCATCCTAATGAAATACTCTTCTCTCACTGAACCAAAAGTTATGAAGATTACATCAAATATCCTTTAGCAACTGTCAAAAAAAAATTCAAGGAGAGCTTTAGTTTTGTAGTTCTCCAAGTATTGTTTTTAATACTTTGTAAATGTCAAGTGGATAGGATCATCTACTAGCCAAGGTATTACAGGTATTCAGGGTAGTCTGGATACCATACAATTGTGATCTTTTCTGTGTACCCCAAAGTTTTAGTAGATCCCAACATGTTTGTACTACATTCCTAAATCAAAACAAGCTTTGGTCCATAGTATATCAGAGAAAACTTCAGTTATATTCAGAGGTATCTATTTTTCCTTCCAGTTTTAGTTTTCCATGCTCAGTCACTTCCGAATAGAATATTATTAATGTAGCCTATATTCTGAAGACATGTCTGTAGGACAGAATTATAGACACAGGAAAACAAGACCAAGATTACAGAAAATCATCCAAAGAGGTGGGTGATGACTTTCTTAATGTTGATGTTATGAAGAGAAATTTCCCTGAAATATGTAATTTTCTCACTTAGATATCTAAGCGAACTTGTGTCATGTAATGAACACTGACAGTCAAAGTATGAAGCATCCTGGTGATGAACCCACCTCTAATTGCTATGAGGAAGAATGAGGGTATAAATGAGATAGAACAGTGAAGGTTTAAATAATTCACATGTTACAGGGCCATTTCTTTAATGAGCTATGCTAGACCCACTGCCTACCTCAGAAGAACTTCTGGAGTCCGCGAGCTGCTTCATACCTCTCCCTCATCAGTTAATGGCCAGAGGAATTAGGGACTATGATTATCATTTACCCCCTAAGACTCATACATGTCCTAATGAAAGGGGTGAGAAGTATCTCGAATGAAGAGAGTCCCTCTGCTCCCCTCTCCAGACCTAAACCCTGTGGTGTGCTTGTTCTTTTGTTGGTTCAATCACTGCCTTCACACTCCTTTAATAAAGGAACTAATTTACTCTGTTTCTAAAGTGAGTTTCTTGATCATGCCCATTCAGTGAGCTATTGAGATGGACTACTCTCAGAAGCCATCTTTGCTCATTTAACAGTGGGGAGCTGCTAGTGAAGAAGCGTTTTCTCCTGTTTTCTCCTGGTTGTTCTCCTGTTTTCTCCTGTTCTCCTGGATTTGTTAAGAAGCTGGATGGTGACAACTTTTTGTTAGCTTTCAGTTAATTTTGGACCAAGTAATGATTTTTAAAGATCTAAAGTCTTAGGTGTCTGGATAAAACATGTGACTTGTCTCACAGCTACCAGGAGAGGGAAAAATTAATCAGTTCAGATTAGGCCAAGGCAAGTATATGTAGTACAAAGCGCAGTCTGTTGCATTTAATTCTTCGGTGATGTGCAAATAGGACCATGTTCAGTTCAAAGAAACATGGCAGCAATCATATTGTTATCTTCTATTTTGTATTAGGCACAGGCATATCAATCTAAAATACCTCTTGCTTATGTCTCATCATGATAGGGATTTAGGTTAACATTTTTGAAAATTAGATCCTTAGTTACTATGTGACATTTATTAAACGGACATAATACAAACTACACTTTTACTTATTTTCATTCAGAGGCACAGACAACCAGAAGGCATTCCCATTTCTTGTCCTAGGTGTTCCTTGGCTAGTTCCAAGCATAGAAGTATACAACAGATCATTACTTTCTGGTAGTAACCCATAAGTAGTCTACCAATACTCAGAAGAAGTGAAAACTCAGCAGGAAAAATACGTTCTCCCATCAAAATGCTTTCCAATTCGTCATTGTTAAGGGGAAAAAAAAAAAAAGGTATTGCAAAAAACCTGCATGTCAACAACTTTCAGTAAGGCTATTTAAAGTATAATATCTGGTGCCTCGTTTTCTACATTGATGGGTTATAGGCCAAGTAGTCTACTTCTAATTGTATGTAGGTCTAGAATATTATTACAGATACTGTTTTGATGGAATAACCTAGCAATTACCAGTACTCTAACCATCTGTAAAAGAATCTGTAGCAATGCTGCACAGCTTTTATACCCTTCCTTCATATTCTGTAGTGCACCATTGTTTTAGAGCTCATTTCAAACTGCTTGCGTCATCCTGAGGGTACTTGCAAAGGTTTACGTTCATCTGAAATCTACATTATATACTATAATGATACATACATTACTACAGATATTACTGCATATGTTAATACCTAATAATACAATATATTGTTCAGTGTCTTGCTATTTTGGAAGCTATCCAATAAACTCCTGTGCTCACACTATATGAACCAACAGCTGCACAAACTATGTAGTGCCATACTTTTCGGCCATGAAACAGGAACCTCTTCCAAAAAGCTTATTTCTATCAACACTTATTTCTAGGTTAATATGAGATTCAAAAATTTTTGATAGAATTTCTATGCTGATTAGAAGGGAAATGTAATAGTTTTGTACAGGGTTATAGAATAAACTTGTGGCAGCAGAAAACAAATGTTAAGTTCCTTCTGAGTAATACCCACCAAACAAGAGCAGAGTTATACTTGAAATGTATTAGTACTGAAGAAGTGAACTCAACACTGAAGTATCCCCTTTTTTTTTTTCTAAACTCTCTCAATATCATAGAATCATAGAATAGTCTGGGTTGGAAGGCACCTTTAAATGTCATCTAGTCCAACCCCTCTGCAAGGAGCAGGGACATCTCCAACCAGATCAGGTTGCTCAGAGCCCCGTCCAACCTGGCCTTGAATGTTTCCAGGGGTGGGGCATCTACCACCTCTCTGGGCAACCTGTTCCAGTGTTCTACAACTAGCATTGTAAAAAATGTCTTCCTTATATGAAATCTAAATCTGCATCTTTCTATTTTAAAGCCATTACCCCTTGTCCTATCACAACAGCCCTTCTGAAGGGTTTCTCCCTGTCTTTCTTATCAGCCTGCTTTAAGTACTGGAAGGCCACTATAAGGCTTCCCTGGAGCCTTCTCTTCTCAAGGCTGAACAGCCCCAACTCTCTCAGCCTGTCCTCATAGGAGAGGTGCTGAGAGAGCACCCTCCTCTGGACTTGCTCCAATAGGTCCATGTCCTTCTTATGTTGGCGGCTCCAGAGCTGGATGCAGTGCTCCCGAGCTGGATGCAGTACTCCAGCTGGATGCAGTACTCCACTCACGAGAGTGGAATAGAGGGGGAGAATCACATCCCTCAGCCTCTTCTTTATTCCCATTGTACTTGTCTCTTTACCTTGTATGCTATCTGGAAGATGGACAGCAAGTATTTTGAGGGACAGTTTTTTAACTATGTTTCTGAAAAGCAGCTCATGTACTTTAGTTCAGAGTTGATATTCTTTGACACTATCACAACAGCAACATTTATCAATTAAGTGATGCAAAGGTGACCTATTTTATAGTAAATGTTTCTCTAGCACATATTCACTCTGGGGATTTGTCCCTTTGTATCTCTTTGTTATTTCCTTAACCTGTTTTCCATATTCTGTATATTACCTTTGACTACTGAAGCATTTAAGATTAAGAAAAAAACAATTCCACTACATTATTTGGCTTTTTTTTCCCCTACAAAATTGATATTTATAGAAATTAACATAAAAGTTTCCAAAGAGTATTTAGCTAGGAGTAGAGATAAGCACATAAGTATTTTTTTCTGTCCTATGTAACTAACATTCTAGTAGCCTGTTATGCATATTCTTATAATTATTTTGTGTTATGCACAATTTTCATATTTAATTTATCAATGCATGTTTCCACATTTTTTTAGAATCCATCTTGTAATCATGTCTTGAAGTTATTAAAACTTCTCTAATGCTGGTAGCCTAGGTTAATACATTATCCCACAGATACCTGTGCATTTAGCTGATCTTTCATAGGCTTCTATAAACTCACTGGAGTGTATTCTTAATTTAAAAACAACTAACTGGTGTGAACAGAAACGATTGGACTTTGAGTCAAAACCACTTTGTTCTTGATTCAAGTCCATCCAATAATCAATTTGATTAATTCTCAGAATTTTTCATAGTCAACAGGCTGTTAACTGCTTGACTTCTTACTGAGAATGAAACTTTCTTTGAAAGTCGGAACCTGATACTCAGAAAAAAAAAGTCTTTGTGAAAAAACATTGTGCAGAGCCAAACTGAAAAGAAATCTCTTCTGATCAGTTTACAGTGCTTCTAACTAACCAAAGGATAGAAGCAGGATTCCTTAAATGCCCTCAGATGTCAAATTAAGAATTGAGCTAATTAGAAAATACTTTGTACAAGTATTTTCTTATTCTTTTCAATATTTTGTACAAGTATATTAATTTAACCAGTAGGGAAAGAAAAAAGAATACGACCAGTATCTTCTGATTTGATGTATAAATTAAAGATTTAGGTTTGTGGGTTTTGCAAAGATTATCTTGTATCAACAACACACATGAGAATAAGCTTCCTATAGGAAACTGTGAGCACCAGTGTCAAGAATCTGAGAACTTGTACAGTGGGACATTTTTACTTTTGCAGTTTTGGGATTCACAAATGTTTTAATTTTAGAGAAATACAGAGTTTTAAAGTACTGCAGACAGTAGGTCACAGACAAAGTAAACACTTTGCCTTGGGAATGTTAGAGTCGGGGAAGCCAGAAAGTAGCCTCCACCTTCTTTCTCATGTATCTTCTTTCACTTCCACCCTCGTCTCCTTTCTCACTGCCTGCTCCATCTGAAGTTGCCTCATGGTTTCTCTACTCCTCCATGTTCTTGTGTGGGACTGCACATAGGTTCAAGGATCATTTCCTGATATTCATTAACAAGGGAAACATTTTTGAAATGACATGCTTTCAGACGCATAGCCTGCACCTCACATAAAATCCATCCTCCTTCAAAAGTACCAGTCCCTGACAATGAGTTAAGCTGTACCTTCAAAGCACCAATAAAACACTGGGGGCAAAAATAGGGAACATTAGAGACAGGGGCTATTATGGGAGCAGGATACGTCAGCAGGGAAGTTATCGTAACATGATGATGCTAGAGCAAAACGCCCATGTTTCATCACGTGTTTCTACCGGGCTTGAGTTTCCTGCTCAGAGATCTAATCCACTCTACTATTGAATTCCTTTTCTTATTTATAAAAGATAAAAAGAAATTATAATGGTGAATAGTCTGTATTTTTCTGCTTTTATTTAAAAGATTGCATAGAAGCAGGATGTGAGACTCTGAGTGGCTAAAGGGACCAGCAAGTGAAGTTTGACGTAAGTATCTTGTACTTCAGGAAGTAAAGAAGGAGAACAATAAAAAGTCAGTTGAAAGGGGCTAACTCCTCCATAGCACTTCAAGTTTCCATGAAACACATGTGTATATATCTCTGAGGCCACCACTGGAGACACTAACATAAGAAGTAGATTACTATGATGCAGATCTTGGTAGATCTAACATCAGGAATACACAGTCTTATCTATGATACTTTTCTGTCTGCTAGAATCCCCTGTGCAAATGGCCGGCTCTCTTTTAGAAGCAAGACAGGAAACACAGAAGATTTGTGCCAGGATGCTATTATACTCTAAAATTTATTGGGTGCTCACCTATTCTTTGCTGCTAGCAAAAGTCATAACTGCAGGCAATGAAATAACTTAATAAATTTAATTATGGCATTAAAACCATCTAAAAAAAATCTGTGGTCAGTATTTGTGATCCACTTTTTTTTATTAATTAATTCAAATATTCATGCTGGAAATGTAATGATGCTGATCAGTGTGCTTGTATATAACATTCCCTTAATACTTCTATTTTGTTTTCTGTTTTTAATGTTGATGCTTTTGATGCTTGTTGATGCAACTGTGTAAACATCCAAGTCATTGGTAAATTAGCTGAGATATAAAGAGGCCCTGTAGCCTCAGCTTCTGAAGCTGAGAACTAGGTCAAGTATCACAGTAAATTCTGTGTCTGGATAAAATAATAGACATCAAAAAATTAATGTACAACCAAACTATGTTAATATAAGGTTTCTGATAATCCCCAATTAACCAGGCCACTCCCACACACATGCTTGAAATAATTTTCTCAATATGCTAATTAATAAGCACAAATCTCCCCTGACATATGGTATACACTTTTAACACAGGATCTCTAACCTCCCATGATACTTGAGCACTATACAGATATGTGGCCAGTTTGTCTTACCCAAAAAAGATGATTCAATGTAGGTCTGAAAGAGGTGTTTTTCTGTTTTGTTATCAACACATCATTAGCAGACCCTGGGTCAGATTCTGATATCCTTACTTGTGTGGAGTAACACTGTATATCATTTATACTATACCTAGAAGAAACTCTCCTAAATTCAAACGAAAACATTCGTGGATAAAGGTGTCTCTTAGCAGAGTCAGAACATCACACTCTGATCTGTATTTACTAAGGTTGAGATAGTGATAACTCACTTCCCTGTTGCTATTTTGAACCTGTTCATAAATACAGGCTCGCAGTTAGCTGACATACTAAATGAACAGACTCCATTGGGAAACACTGGACCCCATTCTGATGCCTGTTTCACCAGCTAATGACCAGAGGGTAAGTGAGTGGGATGTGATCCGGTGCTTTGCAGTATTCACATAGAACCTTCAGATGAGGACCATACCTGCGAATGCCCAGGCTGGGAAGAGTGTGAACCTTGCTTCATGGGCAATTGTTGGTAGGTGCTGCACCCAGAGCAGGTGCAGGTGGAGCTCACCAGAACAGCATCAAATCATTTCCAGCAGCAACAATGAGGTACCAGAGGAGTCTCATCAACCACTGGTACTTCAAAGGGTGAGGATGCCACAAGCATGCGTGCAGCGGAAAGCTGTACCCAGCCCCAGTGCCAAAGTTCATCTGCAGGGCAGAACCTGTGCCTAGGCCTTGTCTACCTAGGCTTTTGCATTATTATTATTATTATTA